>CM050411.1:11642724-12242724 GCA_027580255.1 Therioaphis trifolii
CGTTGCCGACTCGTCTGGGTACGACACAATACGTATTTCGTTATTAATTCGTTGATTCACCTATATTATACGGGTTAGCGTAGGTACGTTCGCGGGGGGCATGACATTCGTGTTTTATTCTTATGTACTGTTTTACATGTATTCTCTACGTAGACTTCGATAGAAACACGACTATAGAACACGGTTTAAAAATTACATTTCGTCACCGTTTCGACGGGACTTGAGACGGGAAAAAAATTTATTTTTTCGCGTTATATGACGTCTCGCGGATGTACTTCCGCTACGGCGTTTTTATTTCCGTTTGCCGAAAATCAATACGATCCCGACGGCAGCAAATACTCCCGTGCCGTGAAATTCATAAAACGATCGAGTGGTACCGAAATAGGGGAAAAACTCGATAACACCTATGTGAAGATTGCACGCGAAAGAGGAAAACCAATCCCCAACACCAAACGCTAGTCGGCAAGTCCGGTTATTGTATTTTCAAAGGTCAAGTGACACATTGCTTTCCGTGATAAATTCAACGTCCAAAACACCAGTCGGATTTTAATTAACTGACTTTGCGTGAGCTTGCCGTTATAAACAAAACAATTGAAATATTATTAAAAAATTAAATATATATATATATATGCGTTTATAAAGTGTTGTTAAAAAACATCAATCGATTATGATTATTTTATTATAATTTACTATTCTGGTTTTATTATTTTTTTATCTTCTACTTTTCAATCGAACATTAAACAATACGACTCGATCCAGTCGGTACGTAAAGCATATTATTTTGAAATGTTAGTCACTCACTATATTGTACTGTTTTAAATGAATTATAGCACTCAAATAGTACAAAATATAATATTATTGTTCTAAATGATTAAAAATCAAGAGTACTTTTACTTGATTTATTATTCTGAATGGCGCTTCATTTCGTCGCAATTAGCTCCCGTACTAAATCAACAGCACGCTAAATAAAACGCGGTGTAATTTGTACTTGTTTCTACTTCAATTTTGGCGCCGTTAATTTATTATTTATGTTTGAAATCATCATGTCTGTGGTGTACTATTGAAATAAATTGTGAAACACTATAGCTTTTTGCGTCAAAGCCACATAATTTGTACGATAAGTAGTTACTGTTCGAGTTTTGTACGATGTGAAATTAGAATACCTCCATTCAGCCGAATCGAAAGGCAAAATCGTTATAATGTGACTGTAAAACAATCTTGGAATTTCTTCGGAAGCGAATCGTGTCAAATAGTCGTTTAAAGTGTTACTCAATTATAATAAAATATAATATATAATAATGATAATAATAACAAGTTGACCTCATTGATAAACAACTGGATTTTTAGCGGGGTTTACAAAGAGATCTTATATACACGCTATTCAAATGATTTACGAAGTCACTTATGTCTCTTGTTGACCTAGTTGTTGACGTTTCAGAGATAAACAAAAATTAATAAATAGATTTTTTTTCCCGCACTACTATTATTTGATCTGATGCACCAGCTTCTGGGTCATTAGCGTGCAGCTCTCAGCAATTTTCTCGTGTTGCTAATTTAACGCTTCGCCCCCGTGAATACTAATAACACACTATGCCTAGTGAATGGTGCGGACATCTTTTTTTTTTCGTTTTAGCCACCGACCTAAAACACACGATTTCACATCGGTTACCGCGCGAGTACGAAAACGTCAGATCGCGTCGTCATTACAGTGTCTGCGATACGAGCGTTGACGCGAGATCATTATCCTCCTGGTTAATTTTGATGATGAATTTTTATTATTTTGTGGTGCAGAAGTTGAAGTTCCTTCGATGTCACTCATTGTTGTTTGTAGTAAATTATTTGGACGAAAAACAACAAAATGAAACTAGTACTGTTCTAAACCAACTCAATACAAACGATATTTTATTGTACGTTTATAGATAAATTTAGATAAAGAAACCTTTGCAAATTATCAGATAAAAATATAAGTACAATTTATCGACCAGTAATTGTAGTTGCGTGATAAATTTTGCGATAATGATTAACGATTACAAAAATGTAAACGTGATTACTGATTATTTTGAAAAATGATTAAACGATTAATAACTAATGTAGTTTAACAATTTTAATCGTAATCGATTACGTAATTCAATCATAAATTAATCGATTACGCCCAACACTACCCCCGAGTTCCCGTGCACGTCCATTTTGCCGGCGCGTGCGAATGCGAATCGTTCCGGGTTACGCCACGTTGACCAGTGATTTACCGACCGCGTGTTCTTGTTCAAAAAAACAGTCTTAATCGTAAGACCGTCGATGTTTTCGTCGGCGTCGAGTGCAATATAGTGAGATGAATTTCATTATTTTCGATACGTCCCCTCGTCGTTTTTCGTTTCGACTCTTACGCACGGGCGAAAATGGGCGAATGGTGTGCCTCAAACGCTATAGTTTATGGTCGTTTTTGTTTTTTTTTCCGTATTTTTGTTTTTTGTTTTCGTCTCGAATTAGTTAATTCACTTAAAAGGTCACTCGGGTTCGATGACACGATGACGTTTTTTGCCGGGCGTCTTCGCGTCCGTTACGTTGTTTGTAGTTTTACCGTCACCCGACCGTAGATCCACAGTGATCGATTTATTAGTCGTATAATATCAAATAACGTGTGGCTTCGCAATTATTCGACGGAGTTGGATTAGTTAAACGACAGTCGTCATCGAAGCGAACACGATTCGTCGGGCGTGAAGTCGATCGCGTCTACCGTGACACCGGCGTGATACGATGTTTTACTTTATTTATTTATTTTTTTCATACATATATGAATAAATAACGATTCGTACTCGGCACCGACGGCGTGCCAATCTGACGCCGCTGGTACGCGTGCATGTATAAATTATAAGGAGCCGCGAGTCGGTAATTTATGTGTTTTTACTAAGTTTCCACGTGTGATCGCTGTACGGCTGTTTCCATCGGTTGTTTTTGCTACGCCGGTGTTGTGTGCGCCTGTGTGTGATCAGTATAATTGTTCATAATTCCGTAGAAGTTTCATCCGCAAATGTTTGGATTGCGCGTTGTTCTGGGTGTTCTGCGGCGAGGTCGAGCATGTTGGTATTTAGAGCGGTCGTCCGTGCCGGCACCCGCCGAATGTTTCGGATAACGTTTCATTGTTGTTTCACCCGAATTAACAATTAACTCGTAACTGCGAGACCACGTGGATTAAGTAAACCGACTGCGTCGATCGCAAGGCGATCGTCGATTTTTCGGTCCAATCACGAAATCCGTACGTTAACCATGAGATTCGCTCTTTTCGATTCACCTGTCTACCAATCTATCGAGTACACACGAAGCACACGCGAATTCACCTACAGACTCGTAGGATTCGGGCCACGAAATAATACAATAATAACATGAATGTGTGTGTGTCAGTTTATGCGTAAACTATTGGTTGCGTCGTATATAACTACAATCTCTATTCTATTTAAGACCCAAAAATTGCTTTGTTTTTTTTTTATATTTAATACGAATTTGTATATATATATATATAAGGGATCTAGAATCACGTTCTGATTTTTGATGTGATTTTTAGTCCTTTATGACAAAGTACTTGATCCGATGTATGGACGATGTTTGTTTCTTTGAAGTATGCCTTAATAGAGACCATTGTTGCATTTCGATGGGTCGTGAAGTTTTCATTCCATTATGTTTTTGAATATTTCTTATTGGGATTTCCAGTTAACTCATTAATCTTTCGTGTAAAAAACAACTCATGCCATGGATTTTTTTTAATAGACGAGTATCGATCGACTACGGGATCGTCAAAGAGATCGGTAGCAATGAACGCTCATCAACTAATACTTGACGTCGATCATTATTCATAAATGTAACAAATTTTATTTTTTTGTGTGATCAGTTTTGAACGAATACTTCCAGGTGACATTTTATTAAATTCTTCAACGTGCTTTTTATTTAATTATCATGAACATTCTTCAAAAGTTTTCCTGTGCTTTTTCTTTAGTATTTTGCTCTATATTTGTTTCATTCATTTTTTTACGGTTTTATATTAACAATTTGCCATAGAAATTTAATATAACGTTTTCATCGCATTGTTTGAAATGAATTGTTATGTAAAAATGTTTTTTTTTCAAGTTATATTTTACTTACGGACTGGATTTAGTCTCTAGCACATTTGAACAAACGCCGTGCTCATTGCGCCGTAGGTAGGTAGGTAAGTAATAAATATTCTGACATTGTTCATTGTTTATAAGCATAGCCAATGAAGGCAGCATATTTGAGTATTATGGTTGACACAAAAATATCTTGAAAATCTGAAAGTATAGTCTATTTTTATTTTAGTTTGAAATTCGCATTCAACATGTTATTCTACGACGTAGATTTAACGCTGAGTTTTATTTTAGTTCATTCATTACCGAAAATATTTAAATGAGCGTATATTCGAAATGATTACAACACATTTAGAAAAATTTGTTCATATTCTATGTTGCAACTTTCGTTGTTTCTTTCAAACACGCTTATAAATTCGAACTCTTTTACTTTTGGCAAAGAATAGAAAGCCAAAAACTACAATCAGAAACGCTGGATTCGAATTAAATTATTCGGTGTGTCTATCAAATAAGAAACGATAGTTTGATACCCCTATGGGTAATTTATTTTGACAGTGACATCAATTTAGTTTGTTTATCTATTTCGAAATTCGTATTATATTTATCAACAGCATTAGTTTTAGTCATGTATACGTTTTCGAGTTGAAAAAAAGCTTCCGAAACAACGTTTTAACATACGTACACATAGAATATATTTTGCTCGACAAATTATTTCACTAAAATCGTCCACGAGCGTTTCGCGTGTCAGTGATCGAATAGGGATGAATGTAAACCGAGCGAGTTTATTAGAAGACAGTAAATCGGTCGTGTCAGATTTGTCGGACACAGTGCTTTTACCGCGATCGTTCATTTCGCGTAATTATCCGGGGTGTTCGGTAACGAGACGTATGTTTATAAATAAAGACATACAACACCTACACGGGGAGCAGTAGATAAACTTGCCATCGGAAGCTATTAAAGGCGAACCGTAATACGATAACACACGCGATGATCGTACGGAGGTTAAACACGTACTGCGAGTGTAGCATATTACGCCGTTTCACTTCGGCTACGATATTGTATTGCCCAAGTAAATGCAATAACCTCTATGAAACGAGTCGACGGTAATAAATTATGATACGACGAATATCAGTCAAATCTACAAACAGCACTTGCGGTGAGTAAACGTTTTTAAGAGGGAAAACGTATTTATTTTTGCGTTGATATTTTGTTTTTATTTTTTTATTTTTTCGCTTTGTGGATTGAATTTAACACATACGTCAATAATTTTTAAACGAACGACACAATACGTTTGACAACCACTTATTCGTAACTCATTAAAAACATTTTATAAGTAAAAATACCGTCTCAGACTTAGGTAAGGTTCCAACTGAGAACGATACTTATTTGCCATAAAAACATTTAAAATCGTACGTATAGTAAACACCTACGTTTCATCATTAGCTCTACAGCTTAATAATAGTTTTCACCGACTGTTCGACGTATTAATTATTTCATTAATCTTAATTATATTATCGACAACATACTCACGACCGCACTACACGGTGTACACCAAATTATATTCATAAAGGCGCCGTCGTCGAATTGTCATTATGAACAATAATCATGCACGTGTTGTGGAGGAGATTACTCGTAGTAAGCATTCTAAAACCATTTACAAAATCATTGTTTATGAGACTCGTCAAGAAATCTTCAAACGTATTACTTTGATACATATGACAGTTTGGCGTGCATTGTGTAGTGGAGTTTTGAAATACACAAAGTTTTCTTATTCAAGGAAAATTCAACTCTGCGTTTTCAGGTCAAGATAAATATAACATAACTTTAACCGAGGAAAAATGTATTTAATTATTATGCAAGGCAAAGCGACTATAATAGTTTTAGCGCTTCCGCGTTTCCTAACAACCTAGCTAGGGTTATATTGTTTGAGGCTGTTTATAACGCTGGAGGTATGCGGCAAAAAATAGTAATCTTATTTCGTAGTGTTTAACGTTGTGAAAAAAAATGTTTAGAGCTACTTACAAGTCAAAATCGTATCGTTATAGTATAAAAAACGCACTCGTACAATGAAAGTGGTAAACGATTTTCGAAATAGAATTATACTTAATAACATTACTTTTTGTAGACTTCGCGTATTCGTGTGTGAAAAAAACTAATGAAGATAAATAATTATGCATTTAACAAATATAACACTAAGAATTTAATACTCAGATTAATATTTCTAGGAAAAATGGCACACAATGTTTACACTTTTTGGTAAAATTCCAAAATGAAAATTTAAAAAAAAAATCATTTTTATAAATTTCAATCAAACATTGGAAATAATATGCAATTTGAATTTAACCATTTCATAAAAGACTAATACATTTTTTTTAATAATTAGAATTTTAAGGTGTAATTATTATTTCAATAACGAATTAGTATAAAAATTAACAATTATTCTATAACGTTTATGACTTTTTTTTAATTCTAAGTGACGCAGAGACTCTATTGGTATTACAATGATATTAATTTTTTTTTCTGGATATATTTTTTGGTACACTTAACTTTGTTAAAAATTGTATCTAGAAATTTAACACATCAAAAATAGTATGTAGATGATGGTACGTTGAGAGTTGTGATGTTTCTCTCCTCTCAATCATTTTTCCAGGCGTAAAAAAAAACTGCCAAAAAACCGAATAAGAACAGTAAAATGTTCTGTAAACAACCATTTCACTATATCGATTTTAGTCATTTACCTATAACTCCAATAGTAATGTTGCTAGAAACTTGACATTCTATCATATATTAATGAATTATTGTTACATACTTAACGAAAGTTTCAAAAAAAAGGTAAGTACTTTTGAGCCTAAAATATAACATTGAAAATACCTTGTTTTTTAGAGTTTATTTCTAACATTATTTTTAATATTTGACAAAAAAATTCTGAAAATTAAATATAACCGTATTCATATGCTCAATGAACGATACTGAAAAAATTTCAAAAATCGTGATAAGGAATTTCGTTGGTATACGTTTAACTAAGTAATTATACGGTTTTTACGAAATCGTCTATTTTTATATCGATTGGAAACTTTAAAATGTGTATCAAATTAATTGGACCATCTGCACAATATGAACGTTTGGATATAAAATCTTTATATTGTATAGTATTATCTGATATAACAACATGTTTTAAATGTTGAAAAATATATCCTTTGTCAAACAAGAAAACTTAAAACAGGTTTGAAAAACAAAAAACTTACCGACAATTTGATTAAAAATGGTAAAATAAGAAAACCGTATATTATTTTATAGAAGGATACCCTGCTCGGAATTGTAAAAAATGAAACTAAAGAAATGAAATCTGTTGTTTCTTTAAAATCCAATACACCCATTTCCATGATTTTCGCGAAATATGTCCGGCTCATTTCCATTATTGTTGTCGTCATAGACTTATACGATACTGCGAAAGTGTTCGTACATAGTACATATCTACAAATACATAATACATTATATACCGTTTTGATTTAATCACAACTCTAGTTGAAACGATTTCATTAATAATTCAAGTGATCAATATTTATGTTTGTGGAAAAAAAACCAAACTTATTTTGATAGATCACTAAAACCAATGACGTCCTGACAAAAAAAAAAAAAAAAAAAAAAAAATACCGATACACGAGTCTGCAAAAAGTTTGGCCGAAACGCGTACCATTTGTTCGATGTAAACTAGTCCATTAGGCTGATGATTTTTTAATTTTTTTTTCCACAGTTTAACCAGAAATACACCATGTTTCATTAGTTCTGAGTAACTCAAAAGTTATTTAATTTGACGGGCCAGACAACATTAATATTTCACAGTGGATACATACGATACGCCGCACGCGCGCACGCCGCATATCACACACGTAGCAACACCCCCACCGACGTAAACGATCAAACCGACACACGATGGAAACGGTGACGACGACTAGTGTCGAGAATAGTCTCTTATTCTCGGGGTCAACAACCCGAGGGTTGGTTTGCAACTGTCCTAAGATGAGTTGTAACTAGGGAAGGAACGGTTACTGGGCAGCGGGTTCCCGTTGCCTTCTGCACAGGAGAGAGATGGCGGCCGATCTCTCTAGACCATGGGTCGGCAAGTGATTTCTATTGGAGTCCGAAAAATTAAAATAATACGTAAACGGGGTCCGTAGAAAAAAATTATCAATTTTATTACATTATTCAATGATTTTTACTAAAATGTTAAAATTATTTGAAGAGTAAACATACCTTGAGATGTTATGGGAGAAATCGCATTTCTCGTCTATGGCTAGTAACTCGAAATCGGGAACTCTTGTAGAACACCTAATACGAAATATGTCCTCAAGGATTTAGGTGAGGATCCGTCAACTTTGTTCTCTACTTGTTTAGAAAAAAAAATCGTTTACAAAACGACGCTTTTTTTAATAATCACGATGGAAATTGAAATAACGTACTTATTAAACTATCAAAGAAAGATAATATGTCGACGGTCCCGACTACTGCGTTCCACGGTCCGGATTAGGACCGCGGTCCACCAGTTGCTGACCGTTGCTCTAAACAGTGGCCTGCCCAGAGAGAGAGAACCGTCCGTAACCGAGGTTTGAACCGGCGACAGTGTGCGTCAGCAGTGACGCCTAGTTACACTCGGCTACACTCCCGAACAGTGAAAAGAAGAAAAATATGGAGACGAAAAAGAACTGGAAGAGGAAAAGAAACCACAAACGCACTCGATCGCGGCACGGGTCCGTCGCCAACACGGACGTTGCGGTCACGCGTTTTCCACCGCTATTTTCACTGCGTTGTGGAACGAAACGCAAAGTCGAAACGGCGAAAACGTCGTCTGACCGCGTGACGTTATGATTTTTCGGTCGTGTTGTTATTTTTTGTGTCGGTCGACATAACATTTGCGTGTGCCCAAACGAACGTTCGGGGGAAAGTCGACCACTATCCGGGGACAAGCGACGGAATTCGGAGAATCCGGGTTTTTTTTCCAAGAAAACCGAGTACGTACGCGACTGGATAACGAGTGACTTTGCCGTTTAACGCGCGTTACGGCGTGAGTGGACAACCGGCGCTGCTCTTCGACCATTTTGTTCGACCCGAGACGCGTTTGCCCGATTTCACGTACTCTTTTAGGCGAAAAGTTCAAACGGAAACGGTGGCTCCGACGCGCCCTTTAGATTTTTCAATCGCCACGACGAAAATCGAATTACGGCTCTTTCGCTGTGTTCGAATATGCTAAATATTCTCGTTTTTATCAGTATAGACAACAAAGAGTACTAGCGTTCGAGTACCTCGTATGTCAAAACGAACACACGAAAAATAATAATTAATCGCAAGCAATATTTTGTGCTTACAATTATTAATAATTAAATAAAAAAGAAAAAACAATATATATGTGTACATTAAACATTTAGACAGTTTTATAATTAAAACTGTATTTTCGTACTTCGTCGAGTACACAATCAACAATAATTATAATAAAGGATATAATTTATCGTGCGATGTAGGTGAATCGTCGAATGAGCCTAAGAAAAGACGAAGGCAGGCAAAGTGGCACGTACAATGCTGAACAAACAAAATCGAATTTGACAGACGATCAAACGGAACGTGAAAATTCATCACAAATATTCTTGAAAAAAAAAAAACGTTTTCGTGGTTGTTTGTGACGATTGGTATATTTTGATGCGTTCGTATGTACAATTGTTTGCACACAAATGCAAGTTTGCGGTGATGGAAACAAAATAAATGAAAATATCCAAGACAAAATTGGCGGATGGAAAAAAAAACAAAAAAAAAAGAAGAAGCGGAGGAAAATTGGAAATCCGGTGGCGTGAAAACGCACGACGGTGGACGGAAACGACGTAAATATATAAAAATGACGTTTAAAAAATAAAAAGTACACTGTTTTGTACCGGTGACATCGTTTAACTCGTAAAAAAAAATGTCTACTCGTTAAGAAACGTAGCGCGTAGAGATCAGTGGATAAGTGGACTCGCCGACGACCGTTTCAGGCTTAACTTTTAATGCTGAAATTTCGTTTTGAATCCCATTAAAAAACGTAACCCACCGAGAGCCGTCGTGTCAATCAACGCATTTCGGTTTACACTCATTAGATACTAACGACAATGACGCAACGATAATTTTAAAATCACAAAAATTTATCGATGAAATCGACAACATTACCGTATTGCACAATCAATTTTTCAAATTTTTTTTTTTTTTACTTTTCCGTTGTCATAGTTAATATTTTATGTAAACATATAGTCAACGACGTTTATAAAATAAATAAGTTTTTGATCTTATACAGATATCGACACTGTCAACTTTTTTCCTATAAACAAAATCGATATCGTCATGTCCAAGGTACACGCGAGAAAGTAGATAAAAACAATTAATTTTTAACTCAGAAGCGCCGTGTGCACTTCCGGTATTTCGTGAAATATATCAAAATCATTAATTTACTATATACATAGAAGAACATGCAACGAAATCGAGAATGCAAGCCGGTTTACTATATAGCTTCGACCCCACACGATATTTAAGTAATATTTTGTTTCGTTTTTTTTTTCACCATACACCGAAATTATACTTATATTATATTAAGACTGTTTTCTCAATACTCTTATTTTAATTCGCATTCGTGCTATTCACCAGTGAATATATTTATTTCGTATTTTCATACACGTTCATATTTTTCGATACAAACATTACGCGTTTCATGAAAAAATGAATAAAATTCTGTTATGATTTAAATTGTAGGAAATTAAAACATGTGATATTAGTCGTGATAATTTATGAAAAAAAAAATTATTGCACCGTTTTACCACTCCTATCGCATATTATTGTGAACACAAACCATATATGCTCGTATATCCCCATTATTTAACGTCAATTCGTCAAACGTTTTAAAACATTGAATAATAACTGAAATAATATTTATAGTGGGTTACCGATAAAGCAATGAAAAAATGTATTTAGCATCAATCGATTCACAAAGAAGAGGTATTAATATTTTTGATTGTTTTCGGAATGAAATTTCACATGATTTACTAGTACCAAGTTTGTGATGTCAATGAAAGAAAAACTCATTAAAAATGTTCCGTTTTCTGTATTATAGGTGAGAACGGAAAATTCACACGTGGGCTTAAAAAATGTATTGTTGAAATTACACTCTACCATTATATGTACTCTGCGTATTGCTAAAATACATCACAAGTATTATTAAAATTCAAAAGGAAAGTGATTGACCGAAAACACCTTATGAACCTCACTGATAAATTCAAAATAAGAGATAAAACAAAATTATATGACAATAAAACTGCAAGAATAATACGTAACACAATATTTAATAGTACATTATTTTTTATTTTGTAATGCTTTACAATGAAAATTCATTATTATGAGCAAGATAAACGGCATTTTGTATATTATTCATAAAACATATAGTTGGTAGAACTGCGTTTGACGTTCAATAAGATTAACTCGTGTTTAGTTTTTGTTTTCTTTACATCATCGTACGTTTCATATTTCACTTTCAAAAGCTAAGAAATATTAAAAAGAAAAAAAAACGAATTTCAAAATAATTTATAAGCATATAACATGTTTTGTTTTTCTTCGGTAAATTAAAATGAAGTCTAACATCTTTGACCACTTACGACGGCTGGTCGATTTTCATACCGTAACGAATTATCAAATCCTTTCTCTGAGGAACAAATTTGATTAAGAATAACGTCATCGTTCGTTTCAAATGAGCTTGCCAGTTGATTTCATACCAATACTTTTCACTGTTTAATAATCAGTTGTTAGAATTTCGACGGTCCCAGGCCTAGGTCGTTTTGCCGCTTTTTTCGCGGGCACGACGACACCTAACAGAAGAAGACGACGCTATATCGCAGAAAGACCGAAATACACACGACATGACTCTGAAATATTTCTATTTTTCCGTGGCGAATTCTCTGTATCGACCGGTACAACGTCGAATCCGTAATTTCACAACAGACACATCTTTTCGGTGGTTTTGATGACGAAAAACTAAAAACGGAATGTAAATTAACAGTCCACCGACCGTGCGATCGCTACATTTCGTATCTTCGAACCAGTATCCGTCGTTACAATGAGACCTCTACTCTTTTCGTTTTTGAAGGTGATTTGATTTATTTGAAAATATTTCAAGGCGATCAAGCGGTTCGAATCCACGTTTTTTACAAGATTATTAATTGTTCGCGTTATGTTATGGTATTTTTGTTGTGGTCGACCGCCGTCTGCCCCGATAAACATTTCACTGGCGTACAGTACACTACTGATAAGTCGTTTATTTACAACACTGTACTCAGGGTCAGTTTCTCGAACGAATGCGTCTCAAAGATATTATGTGATGATAAAAAAAAGTCAGTAACTATATATAACGTTATAACGTTCCAATATTGTCATGACTATACGTCCTGTAAAACCTTCTTGTGAAATAATAAAATTCGTAAATAAATTTCATAGTAAAAATGACACTGGATATGCAAAAAAAAAAACGTATAACACGTTTATAATGGACAAATAATAAAAAAAATGTTCTTTCTACGTTTAAATTAGTTTTAAATGAAATGCATACAAACGATTTAATTTTATACTAATATTTACATTTGAAATATAAAAATGCTTCATTTACAAAAAAAATAATAATAATAAATATATATATATAATGTATTTATTTAAATATTGTATAAGCGAAAGCAGATACACCAATTTAATAAAATTTAAACGAAAAATAAACAACGTTCGAGGTTATATTATAGTAGACGATTTAATTATTTTAATGTTGCGAACCCGCTCATAAATTAATTTCTTTCCTCTATAATTTAATACCGCACATATTGGGTTTCATGCGTGTATTCTTTAAATAAATTTATGAAAATTACATTTTTTCATCGCGTTTTTTGGATGTAAAAGCAATTTAAATATTATTTCGTTTAATCGACAAAAAGTTAAAATGTTAA
Organism: Therioaphis trifolii; assembly: GCA_027580255.1. Lineage (NCBI taxonomy): Eukaryota > Metazoa > Arthropoda > Insecta > Hemiptera > Aphididae > Therioaphis > Therioaphis trifolii. The sequence goes on from CM050411.1 coordinate 11,655,815, forward strand.
ATTTAACTTTTTCACGGGTTCTTCATTTTTCAAATTTCTCAATAGTTTTTTCCACCAAAAAGAAATTCTGATGTAAATCTTAGTCAAACGATAAAATATGCCAAGATTTTTTTCTTTGACAAATCTACCACAGCAACTTTGAATATTTTAAATATGAATTTCAATGTTAAATTTTTATTTCGCCTTTTGAACATGTGCCGAATCGTGTCTTTTTTTTCTATTTAGCTTCTAGGCATTTGGTATCGTATTAAAAATGCAATATTTGATCTCATGGTTTTTCCAAAAGCTACTTTATACTAATTGTCAAACTCAATACCGCTAAAAACGTAACGTCCTTTAAAATTATATGAAACACTTTACGACTAATTGAAAAATACCAATTAATATCAATATAACCGACTGCAGAAGCGTGAAATTTCATTATCACTGTTATTCAGTGTCCGGAGATTATTCGACCATACGCAATTGATGATTTCGCAACTTTTGTGTCATTAGTCTGTATCGAGTAATTACAAAAACGTTTATTGAATTTACAAGAAAATCAATTGAACAAACTCAGGGTTAATTGTCTATCATTAGTATTTCGTTTTCGCCAACGATAATAAACGTCGATCACCGAGAGTGAAAAAAATAAATAAAAAAATATTACCAAAAAACAGCCAACACCGCGGAATCATACTTAGTACTTTTCGAGTTCTGTGAAAACATAAAACGAGTAGTTCGACTCGTTTTCATAGTAAAAAAAAAACACGTGGATATTTAACAGTCGATGTTCGGTGTGTTCGGCATATCGTCCGAATAATTCGATTCCTACTGGAGGTGTGCGCGCTCGCCTCTTCGGCCGCATCGTGCCCGTCGTTGTAATTAAATATTTCGCTCCGATAATGACCACAACGTAACTTTACACCGTGGGTCGTTATAAAATGTGTATACTCATCATCGCCTAATTGCTGAAAACTTCGCCCGCCGCGGAAACTCGAGATTTACCAATGGGACACACGCACTTCTACGCGCGCCCACACGCGCACACGTAGGCATTTACGACCGTCGATTTCAGATCATTAATTTCAATTATTATTATTATTATTATTATTTAAACCAACGTGCGCGGTCACGTTATTTTCACGGGGCTTTTACGCGAGCATCGAAAAGTTTCCAATTCCGACGAACCACGTGATGTATGTACCGAATATACTTATATACATGTTACATAATATACGTATATAGATGGATACAACTAAATAATTTAGGTCGCATTCAAGAGATAATTTATTTTTAATCACGCGGACCGGACATCACGCAGGCATGTTGGCAGGTGGTCTTATCGCAGACAATATTTATAAGGAGGAAAACTAAACGGTGAAAAAAAAAATTAAATTATACACCGTTTCTATCTATGTATACATAAAATATTATACGTCATATTATACAAAAAGTTTTTTGTTTAGAGTTTTTTTTTCTTCTTTTTTTACTCCGGGCGTTTTTCATCGTTATTAAACAAAACGGTTTTTTGGACAAAAATTATGAATTATATTCACGGAGCACACAGACCGTCGGCCGACCTCAAAATCGCGAATTTATTCTATTTCTATTATAATTATTATTTTTTTATTTTTTTCAGTATACTCGGCTTATTAAATATAAAAACAAACGACTTTGATGTTAATGAACGCGTAGACGAGCTCGTTGAAATTAAGTCACTTTGAGGGCGACGTCTCAACATCTATAGCACACAACGAACCACATAGTTCACGTACACGCTCGCACATGATTGTTTTCGAACCGACGGCGTTTTCGGCTGTCATTTATAGGCCCACAGTTTGACAGTTACCGCGATACGCGCGCGGACACAGACGTCAGTTCAACATTATATTATCGTGTTGTGCCGTGACGTTCCAAACTTTCGATCCTCCGGATAGCGTGATGATTATTATTGTTATTATTATTAGGGATTTCTGGTGGTCAGCGAATCGAAAAACATTTACGAAACGCTTAAATTATTATAAACACGTTTTGTCTGTTTTAAAGTAAAAACGTTTCCCTCGGCAAACTATTCTTCTTTATTCTAACCGATTACGAAGAACACAGAGTTGAAATTAAATACACTCGTACATTGAATTGAGTGCGATTAATTAAATTGTGTGCGAACAGGAATTTTTTGCACATACACGTATTGGCTTACGAGTTCCGAAGGTATAAAAAGTGTATAGGTATCAGATTTTCCGCGACACTCTCAATCTATCACACGAAATTCGTAATAAATAACTCTTTGGTCTGATATATGTGATCTTTAAATTAAACTATAATATAATTAATATTTGATAATGGAGTTCATTTTTTGAATTGTCAAACCTAATGTACGTTATACTAGTATTTAAATTATTTAATAGAGAATTATGGATTATATGATTAATAAAAAAATATATAGATGATAGATGTAATTTAAAATACAGTATCCGCTAAGTTATCTTAAAAGAATAACCAAGTTTTTAAGTGAATAAAAAAATTACTGACTTTGTGAAGATGAATAATTTTATTAAATAATGATTAATTAAATATCGAAGGTATAGTGGAATCGCAATAATCTAATTTTTGTATGTTTAAACCGTTAGACGGAAAATAAGATTAACTCTGTACGTAATGAATAATCCCATGCTTAAAATAATCGTACAAGTTTTAAAAATATATTTGAACCAGCGATCGGATAGTCTTGCTTTAGCTTAATTCTGCAGATTAATTATGTGGAAATACGAGGCTAAGCTCTAAAAGTACCATACCGATTTATAAAGGTAAAACTTGTCGGTTTGAACCGATTTTGTTTTTATTGTTACTTATATAACTTTAGCAATGATTTTATTTGTAAAAAAACAATGCGTTGTCAATGCGTGTTAATATTATATTTTAATTTTTTTTTTTATGATTACACCCGTCTAGAAATAGTTATCCGCTTTACCAATCGTGTCTTGGTATACTGTAACGTCCACTTTGATTGTGTGTATAACATCGAGCACTTTTATATAAGGTGACCCTGTTTCATAATTTAAGTACCTACCACACGGCGAGGTCAAGTCCCCGAGACCTCGTAAAAACAAACAGAACTTAAAAGCAGAAAGCATAACAAAAAAAAGTAAATACGCGAAGGCGATAAGAGGAACGTTACAATACCAATTACACATTTTTAGTGTTTATTTACATTAATGTTTTATTTTGTCGAATTTCTAGTGGTTCAAATGCATTATTTATATCCGTGTAAGAATTATGGGAGAATTAGTTATGTTGGATAAGACACAATTTCGATAGTAGGTTACCATTTTTGATTATACAGAAGCGATAAGGGAAATAAAAGTACTAATTCATTATTATCACTATTATTATTTATAAGTAAAAAAAAAGTAAATTGGCGTAAAAATATATGATTTTACATTTTTTGTTAAATTGGCTGTATTTTTTTATTAGTTGTTGATCCGCATTGATGTTGGCCTATTCTATTCATCGGTGAATTGGAATAATAGCCGATTAGTTAATTTAGATTGGATCTGGTGTTCTTGGTGATGTTTTCAATACATATTTAATATGACAAACGTTCTAGGACAGACGTCGCGGATATGTCAAATGTGCACTTTTATTTTTGCGTGGAAGAGCGATGTCGTAAATAAAAGATAAACTTTCATCATTATTATCTGACCGATTTAAATCGATGAAAATAACAGATATTTAGTTTTTGTTTTTTGTTTATAGGATTCGATTGACTCTTTAAAAAAATGAAACCTTTATCTTCGACATGATACGCTGACCTAGTCAGCTAAAGAGATAAGATTAAAATGTCTTAATAGTATTACAAACCTAGGAATATTTTCAGAAACAGCGTGTGTTCAAGCAAGGCTGTTAATAACGCGCGTTCGGTATTTTTATGCAAAAAACGTCTGTAAAAACGACCTAGCCATGGAATGAAAATATTTTTCGAAAAATGGCCCGTTTGAGCAATAAAAACGAGATTTTTCCCTCGGGACGAATAATACAGCACGCGCGGTTCCTTGCCCACGCTTCTGCGATAGTTTTCGACTTGGGCGTCGGGAAATAAAAAAAAAAACATGATGAAACCGCACGCGCGCATTCGGACGAGACGCGATTGACAAAACACCTTTTGTTTCTTCTCCCCCCTCCCCCGAAATGACAATCATCCGGCCTTACCGTTTTTTTTAATTTATCGTAGTTCCAAAATTTTAATACGGACTTTGTTGACCAAACGCTTTTGAACGCAGGTTTTTACAACCGTCCGTCACGTGTCGTAGGTTAGGATACGAAACGCGATAATGTTATTCTGAGCCCGTAGACGCAGAGAAGACCCGAAAATCTCAGTTTTAGTAGTTTCGGTACACGATCAGTCGATTGTAAATATACTATCAGTGTGGTTTTACTTATAAAGTAGATAAAAAAAAAAAAAAAAAAAAAAAACGTGTGTATTCTGAATGATTTTTGTGTAAGTGACTACCGTTGAAGAGACGCCATTTTCGTCGATAAACTAGAAGGATGTCGTAACAAAGCATGGAGTCTTTGTAATTTATTCTTTTTTTTTACGATTAACCAGCTCGTGCTTAGGCCGTCTCTTTCGCTGTATTTTACACGTGGGCAACATTTAAACATTTACCTACGCTCCCTCAAAACGCAAACCTAAGACGACGTCGAATATAGCCACGACCAGGCCAGTTCAGGCGTTTCAAAGCCGTGGCATTACTGTACACTGCGGTGTAAATGTGTAATCGTTCGGCTGTTGGCACTCGACGAATCCGGATTTCCGATCGATAATCAGACGGCAACAATAATGATAAATAACAATCGTCGAGCGGATAAATCTGTGCGCACGGCAATAACGTTGTTATTACTATCGAACGCAGCGCACGAAAAGTCGTACGCACTGGCCTGTCGGTAAAATACGACCGGGCATTAAACACGCGTCTATACTTATATATATGTGTGTGTGTGCGTGTGTGTGTGTTATTATAACTACGTTGCCTCCCGAAACGACCGTGTCGTTTGCGTTACGTTTCACATCTGGTTTGATGTCACTCCGAGCGGAAGATGATGGGAAATATAAGGCGACGGCGCGACCCCGACGGAGTGGCAGCAGCGCACTGTTTTTTTTTTTTTTCGTTTTTTTTTTTTTTTTGTTTTTTTACTTTTATTTATTAAATAAATCAGCAACGAGACCAGAGAGGAGAAGAATAAAAAAAAACAAAAGAAAACGAGACGAAAATCGAAACGTACGGCAATTTTGCTCGCGCGCGACACAGACTTATATTTCCACACACGTAAACAATATAATGGATCTCCTCCACGACCGCCGCCGCCCGCAAAGACCGTCGCCGCACCGCCGAGTGGACCTCGGCAAAGTAGAAAGCAATAAGAATCATATAACGTATGTACTCTCCGTCCGTGCTCGCGTAAATATCGTATACACACACACACACACTTATATTATATACATACGATGATGTTATTAAAGTCGGAGGGCGTACGGCAAGCATTTGACATCGTAATATATATGTTTTAATAAAATAAAAAAATAAAAAAGTGGAGCAAATATAAATAAAAGTAGGGGCAAAAGAATACCGCATAACGCGAGTGTACATTTATACGTACATAAATTACGGAAGCCAAACGTCGTCGTCGTCGTCGTCGTTGATCGCACGCTTTGAATTGCAGCACGTACGCGGGGACTTCTAATAAGCATAAGCCGCTCGCACACACACGTATGTGATATTATTATTATTATTTTATTCGCAAGAGGTGATATGCACGTTTATTGTATTATTATTATTATTATTATTATTATTACTATACGTGCGCGCTACGCTTTCGTTTCTTTCATATTTGTTTTTTATTATTATTATTATTTTTTATTTTTTTTTTTTAATTAGGTACTTGTAACTGCGTAACGAGAAAAAGAGCGACTCTGTGATTCGAGGCGGGCAACGCGACCTAGCGTGGCCGTAATATATTATGATATTTTTACATAAAATCTAATATTCAACTGCGCAAAGATAAAGGACGAACAGCAGTGACTGCAGACTTACTACATACACACTTTGACCACATTGGCCATTGTATCTGTGTTTTTTATTATTATTATTATTATTACTATTATAATTATGCGTTTGTGTGTGTGTACATTACTTGTTTGCCCTCCTTTTGTTCCGCGTTGTAAACTACGGTTTGAATGGAACTATAAATAAATATATACACGTACATACCTGTGGAAAAAAAAATAACCATTAATAATATAAACATGGGCAAAAAGAAACGTATACCTTGTATTTATATATTCATTAAATTATAGTTTTATTTTCTCTCCGGTCAATTGAATAATTTACAGTATATATTTATGATAATATGCATAATGGCAGCGTATTTTTTTCCTTCCAGTACGATAAATCAAAGAGGTTATAAAAAAATGACATATTTATTGTAACGAAAAAACCGGGCGCGCACATACACATTCGACCCAGTGAATATGCGTAACGCGCTTATAAATCCGTTCGAAAACGGAACGCCATCGCGTACGCACGTTACGCGCATTTAATTTTGGTTCGGAAAAATTAATCTTCTTCGGACGCTGTTGCCCGGCCGGAGCCGAAGCGAGGTAAGATGTAATCTTAACCCGGACACCCGACCGCCGGTCCGCCATCGGTTTTTGAAATATTAATTATTCTTCGATATCCGTTAACACGGTAGAATTATGATGATGATGATAATAATAATTATTATTATTATTACTATTATTATTATTATTATTATTATTATAATGATAATTTCGTCTTTATCATATACTATAAAACGAGCAAGGAATTGTATGTACCTGTTTTCAGTCATGCCATCTCGAAAACGGCTCTAATGATTTTTCTTACATTTCATAAATAAAGAGTTTTCGACCTCAGGAATCCAATGGACTTAGTCAAAATTTCAAGAAACTTTCATTTCTATGAGTTTTCATAAAAAATCTTTATACAGTAAAAGTATCTGTGGGTGAGGTTCGCGGTACGGCAACGGACGGCGGCTAGACGTGGCCGCCCAAACTTCCCCTTCCATATCACCGTCGCGCGACGTGATAGTTCATAATATCTTTATACGTTGCTAATGGAAAACCTTTCTTGGGACCGCGATGATGACAACGCGACGTTCTGGGTTCTGGTAACCTACAATTCGATTCTCCCTGCACGTAGCCTTCTCCCTGCATCGGACCCCCAGCGTGTCCGACGGCCAGTCGTTAAGTGATAAAAAAAAATTTAACTATTTAAATGATACAAATAATACTTTTAAAAATTCAAAAAATTAATTTTTTAAATAATATTCACAAATTTAATGGTAAATATCTTTTAATTTTACATTTTATGAAACATTTTATTAAACAGTACTTCTGCAAAAAGAACAAATTCAAAATTCAAATTCAAACTTCCGTGTATATACTTATCAAGTAAATATTAATATTTTTTATTAAATGCAGTTTACAAATTATTTTACGGAAAAAAATGTATTTTAAAATCATAAATTATAAAATTGTCATCGTTTAATTACACGAAATTTCCCTCGTATAGCTCATATTCGGAAAGTACCAATAAATTCTTTAAGCTTTGAACTTTCAGTTTATCACTATCTGCATTGGGGAATTCGCGATTTCATGATAAAAATAATTAACTTCATGAAGTCTCCCCATAAGACTAATGCAATATTTATTTATCTTTGCACCCTTATATCTAAAAATGTTTCACGACAATCGACTATAAGACCCATACCATTTGATTCCTGAGGCTTTTCTCTAACAACCTGTATATGTCTTAGTTGGGGAATTAATTGGCCAGAGCGTCCATAAAATCTTTAAGATATTTTTTTTCATAATACCCTAAAAAATATATCAATTTATAAATATACAAAGATAAAAAATTCGCTTGACATTTTGAGATTTTATTTTTCAAATATTATTTCTGAAAACAAATTAGTAAAAAATAGTAAAACTTCAAAACACAACATATCAAGTTTATACATTAAGAGTGACTTTTGCAAGCTATAATTTTCTGAACATTTTTTATTTATTAACGAAAATCCACTTACAAAAAAATAAGCGTACTTTTTTTGCATAAAAACAATACAGTGTAAAATAACCGCACCTTATTTACTAATAAATAGATCGGAGATCTACGATATCTCACGATCGGAGATCGGCCTTCCTGGTACTAATTATTTATGAACCGCATTTCGATGAAGTAAAGACGACGTAGGGTAATATTGAATTTCATACGGGGCGCCTGCGTCGTCGCGGCGGGGATGTGCAACGATTTGAATGATGAATGTTTTCCGCTGCCGCCGGAGTCGGGCGAAAATGGATTGGAATGAATTTTCGGATTCACATTAATCGTGTGTCCGCGCGGTACGGCGACTTGCGACTGTGTTACGCCGTACCACCGTCGGTCGGAATTCGCGACGTGACAAAGTTAATTTCCACTAAGTATAGCCGTCGATGTTTTCCGAGACCTTTCATCGACTCCGCGACGGCGACATTATCGGCGTTTGTGTATTACGGAGCGTGCGATAAGGGCGCTGGCGACCACGACTCGGACACCCGGGTGGGCGATGGGTGTAGGGGGTGGGAAGCGCGCCACGTCGGCACAAAAGGTCACGACCGTCACGGGAATTAATCCCAAACAATTACTTAATAGAAATACATATCGCAATAATTACAGCACGCCGCGCCGTGAGCGTAAAGAGTGTCGACGGCGATCGAATGGCGTGTACAAATTCGTTTATGTGTTTTGAAACGGAAACAAACGTTCTGGTGCGAAATAAAAACAAAGTTTACGCACACGCGCTTATTTTAAATGCGTGATATCGGACTAATAATAAACACTGTGACGATAATAATAATAATATACGCGATCATAGCGGAGTAGAGACGTTTTTAGTAAATTTTCTACGGTCTGACGACTATAATATTCCGATAACACCGTGATAAACACGCGATAAAAACTACTTCGGTTAGGTTACTCGTCGTGTTTGTCGTGTGCGGATCGATTTTTCGGCAAACGGTGCGGATTCGATCGGTGCCGCGATTTTCTGAATCCTTTTTACTTTCACGGCTCGACGCGTGGAATCCAAACGATCGATCCGACAATAATTAACGTACATGTCCCCAGCCCCACCCATTTAACTTTTCGCAATTTTTTTTTTTCGAATAATTAGTACGTAATTCCTATGAATTCCTATGATAGGTTCCAGAATTCCTATGCAAAAATTCCGGCCGTGAAAAAAGAATTCCCGTGGGTGGGGCTGGAGACACGTGTCTCCACCCCCACCCATGCATAAAAAAGGGTTTTTCGCAATTTTTTTTTTTCGAATAATTAGTACGTAATTCCTATGAATTCCTATGATAGGTTCCAGAATTCCTATGCAAAAATTCCGGCCGTGAAAAAAGAATTCCCGTGGGTGGGGCTGGAGACACGTGTCTCCACCCCCACCCATGCCTAAAAAAGGGTTTTTCGCAATTTTTTTTTTTCGAATAATTAGTACGTAATTCCTATGAATTCCTATGATAGGTTCCAGAATTCCTACGCAAAAATTCCGGCCGTGAAAAAAGAATTCCCGTGGGTGGGGCTGGAAACACGTGTCTCCACCCCCACCCATGCCTAAAAAAGGGTTTTTCGCAATTTTTTTTTTCGAATAATTAGTACGTAATTCCTATGAATTCCTATGATAGGTTCCAGAATTCCTACGCAAAAATTCCGGCCGTGAAAAAAGAATTCCCGTGGGTGGGGCTGGAAACACGTTTTCAATCCTTCACATGGTTCGCCATCATTAATATAACCACACGTCATTTTTTCAATATTTACTCTAGAACTTAAATAACTTTGCAATCTAAATGTAGTATATGTTTTAATATTTATTGGCAGGGCTCGTGAGTTCATACTCTAAAAAATGCCTGAATAAGTGCACTTATGCACTAAAAGCTGGAAAAATATGCATTGAAATATGCCTTTAAAAGTTCAGAAATATGCATTTATATGCATTAAAAATCTAAAAATATGAAGATTAAAAAATGAAAATACCATAAGTAAATTTTTAAATAACAAAAAATGTCCATTCATATCATTAAAAGTTTATTAAAAGTGATATTTTATTATATTAATGTACTTAATTTCAAAAAATACGTTTGTATACGTATGTTTGTACTCACTTTATCTGCTCTATACGTTTTATTTTTAATAATATGATGTTGCAAAAACTCAAATATATATTTCATACTGTGTAAAAATATAAATTATTGCGTTTTGATCAAATTTTGGTAAAAATATGCTCAGTAAAATAGAAAAACACATAAATAAGCCAAATAGTTCAAAAACCTCTAAATATGCAACATAAAATTTCACATACTTAACCACAGTACCTTGAAATGGATTTCTATGTCACCTAGCATTAAATACGACTGAGCAAGATTGATATGCAAATGCATTAATTCGCGAGCCCTGTTTATTGGTATTGGCCCTTCATTTTTCCTTCCACAACTTTTTGTATTACATTCTATGTAATCATAAGCTGAAGGTAACTCCTTCAGTGCACAATTAAATATGTTACTGGCTACAGTCTCACATTTGACCAAAGTTGTATTATATCCTAATATTTCCAACTCTGGGTTTAATTTTTTGATCTAGAATAAAATCCAGACATATTTTATATTGATCATATTTTATTAATATGTTAAGTGAACATCACACCCGCATGTATTGATTCCTACGCAAAAATTCCGGCCGTGAAAAAAGAATTCCCGTGGGTGGGGCTGGAAACACGTTTCTCCACCCCCACCCATGCCTAAAAAAAAGGGTTTTTCGCAATTTTTTTTTTTTCGAATAATTAGTACGTAATTCCTATGAATTCCTATGATAGGTTCCAGAATTCCTACGCAAAAATTCCGGCCGTGAAAAAAGAATTCCCGTGGGTGGGGCTGGAAACACGTTTCTTTAATAATTTGTACTTCACAATATTTTTTGTATACTTTGAAAAAATTGTCATTTTAAATCCATTTTGTTGTACTTGGAAACGTTTATTTTTTAATTGAATTAAATAAATGTAATCGATTTAGTTCAGTCAGTTTAGAGTATATAATATATATGAATTGGAGTTGATTTTTTAATTAAATTTGATGAAGGAAAAACATTATAATTTTAGGAAACATCATTGCAATATCTCATCATCAACTTTCATTTAAATCAATCTATAACTATATTTTAAGTACTATAAACCTCTACACCCCCACTCATGCCTATAATAGTTAGTTAGTAGATAATACATAATTTTTAATTTGGAAATGCTATGCATTTCTATGAAATAACTGAATATGATTTACCTTACTGTATTATATTGTGATCCATAATATTTGACGAAAGATAATTGTTTTAAATAGTTTTTTAACTTGTTGTTGAATATTTTTTTTTGGAATGTAGAAATGTTGAAATATTATAGATTATAAAATCTACAAATTTTTAATATTTTACATGGATAGACGGACAGTTGATAAGAATAAATAATCATTGTATTTAAATATTTTACTATTATAAAATAATAAAAATATAAAATACTTTGTTTCACACTATTTATAAAAATATTATTTTATTATTTTTGTACCTATCAGATATATTGTGTATTATGTACGTATGTTGGATCCATATGTTTTATATTACTTCTTTGCAATCATCAATAAGATACTGGTCTTTGATCCTACTGTGCCAAAACATTTTTTTGTTTTATTGAAATGGAAAAATAAAAAAAAAATTAATGATCATTATACTTGCTTGTATTTTTATGATTATTTGATAAGGTTTTTCGTGTTATCATCGCCAGTAATAGTGACATTAGATCAAAACGTGAATTGTTACAGAATAATACATGTGAATAGTGCTGAAAATAACTTGTTTGTTTATTTTTACCATTTAAAATTAATATAATCATTGTAGTTTGTATATCTGTAGATAAGAATGAACATTTTTAGATTCTGAACGGAGTGAAGAATGTATTGATTTTACAATGATGTGTGTGTTTTTTTTTTTTTTTTTTTTTTTTTTTTTTTTTTTTATTTTTTTATTTTTGTGTCTGTCGACACGATTTGGGGCAGTAAAAATGCTTCGATTGCCTTATATAGCAACTTTTCTGAAAGGAAAGTGAATCTAGTTGGTACTTTGGGGGGTCAAAATTTAAAAATTTTCAATATTTTTTTAACGCGCCGGGAAAAACCCTTAAAAAATGAGGGAAAAACGGTATATTTTACGCAAAACCAGTTTTCGACAAAATCAATTTTTTTATTTTGCTATAACTCAAAAACTAATCGATGTAAATACTTGAAATTTTCACCAAATGTTAAGATTAGCGTTCTCTATACACCGTTAAATTTTCAAAGTATTTTGACTTTTATTGAGCTAATTATAGACAATTGAAATTTTCAATTTTTTTAAGTATTTTTTTTTAAAATAACGATAAAATTTTTTCTTTTTACCAGAAAATCTTGAAAATTTAATACAAGGTTTCTTATAAGTTGTTCCATAATTGATAAAAAAAAATCCAAAATCGTAAGTCACAATTTTTTTTTATAAGTGCTCAAAGTTCCAATTTATACGAAATATGTAAAAATCGCGAAAATTTGAAGTTATTTTGCAGTTGAAAATTCATAAAATTTTAAGTATTCAAAACTAAGAATTGTAAATTCGGTACAAAGTTTTACATACGTTTTCCTTCAATTATCTGTAAAAAAATTTGCACTGGAATAAAATCAAAAATTTTTATGAGTGTTTAAAATTACAATTTTTTCACATAATCGCGTAAAATAACAATTTAGGCATCATTGATTTTTGATATTTGTTCTTATTCAAAAAGTATAGGTCGTAGAAACTTAAAACTTTTACAAAATGTTTAAATAGGCATTTTCTTTACATAGTTGTATTTTCAAAATATTTCGTTTATTTTTTAGCTATTTATAGGCATTTGAATAATTCGATTTTTCTTAGATTTTTTTTTATAAAAGTCGATAACAATTTTTTGGCCCTACCAAATCGCTTGAAAATTTAATAGAAGGTTTTGAATAAGTTGATCTAAGAGTGATTCAAAAATTATTCAAATACATAGGCACAATTTTTTTTTATAAGCATCTAAAGTTCAAACGTTTACGAAATAATTACATGATTGCGTAAAATAATAATTTAGCCTTAAACGATTTTTGATATTTGTTCTTATTCAAAAAGTATAAGTCGAAAAAACTTGAAACTTTCACCAAATGTTTATATTGGAATCATCTATACGTAGTACAATTTTTGTAAACTTTTGACTTTTTTTGAGCTTTTAATAGACAATTGAAATTTTCAACTTTTCTTTGTTTTTTTTTTCTAAAATGTGGATAAAAAAAATTTGACTGAACAAAAATTCTTGAAAATTTAACACAAGGTACCTAATATGTCGAACTTATCGGTATAAAAAAAAAATTCAAAGCGTAATGCACAATTTTTTTTTTATAAGCATAAAAAGTTCATATTTTTACGAAATGTGTAGAAAATCGCGAAAATTTGAAGTTATTTTGCAGTTGAAAATTCATAAAATTTTAAGTATTCAAAACTAAGAATTGTAAATTCGGTACAAAGTTTGACATACGTTTTCCTTCAATTATCTGTAAAAAAATTTGCACTGGAATAAAATCAAAAATTTTTATGAGTGTTTGAAATTACAATTTTTTCACATAATCGCGTAAAATAACAATTTAGGCATCATTGATTTTTGATATTTGTTCTTATTCAAAAAGTATAGGTCGTAGAAACTTAAAACTTTTACGAAATGTTTAAATAGGCATTTTCTTTACATAGTTGTATTTTCAAAATATTTCGTTTATTTTTTAGCTATTTATAGGCATTTGAATAATTCGATTTTTCTTAGATTTTTTTTTATAAAAGTCGATAACAATTTTTTGGCCCTACCAAATCGCTTGAAAATTTAATAGAAGGTTTTGAATAAGTTGATCTAAGAGTGATTCAAAAATTATTCAAATACATAGGCACAATTTTTTTTTATAAGCAGTTGAAGTTCAAAAATCGACAAAATTTGTCAAAATCACGAATATTTGCAAATTATTTTGTAGTTGAAAATGTATAAAAATTTTTGTATTCAAAGATAAGAAATGAAAATATTATGTAATATCACAGCTGATAAAGATAATTAAATAGATTAAGTTTATTATAATATAATCAGTAGCTGACACTAGCTGTTCTATACAAAATATTGGTAGATTGTAAACACAAGGTGGATAACGTACCTTTACATGGTTGAATAGAACGTTACTAACTTCCAATTTCCAGTTATTTTAATGTGTGTATCAGTTCCATAAACATGCGGATTTTATATATTATTATTAATTATTAATATTTAAATAGACGTAGCCACGGAGCATTCAGCATATATGGACGGCGGGGTCGGGTGGTACCGTCACGATAGTGCATTTAGGCAAATAATATGGTATTTACCTACGCCCTATCTATGCACATCCTGGTTTGTCCAATGCTCACGAGCAGAAGTCACATGAATAGACAAATGTAAATTTAACCCAATCTAGGATATTAAAATAAAATATATATTACAATTTAAGGCTGACATCTTCATCTTCGTTCAGAATCGTTTTTTTTTTTATAATATAAAATAATTCCAAAATCTATCCAATAATGCCTAATCTAGCAATGCATCTCGTGTATCCCACCCAACTACTGTATCCTGTACTTAACTTACAATGATTTATCATTGCATTCAAATGTAAAGTACCATACAACTAAACTATCGTAAACCAGGTGATCCCATGATAGAAAGTGCTATACACTCCTCACCATTATCTTGTCCGAGGAGCGAAGCGACGAAGGACGAACTTCCACCACCATTATCTTATCGGCTTTTTTCTTTTTGTTCATTATCATAGTTGATACTTGACAATCAATTTTATTACTTGTCTTTCTTGTTTAATGTTAATTAAACTATTTAGTTTTGTGTTACGAATTATTTTTTTAATATTTAAAAAAAAATGGGTGGCGAAAGCCTTCTGTCAATTAACTCTACTTTTAAAATTATACTACTAATTATACTAGTAAAATGGATAGTTGTGAACGTACAATTTTCTATGTTGTACCTTTGTAAGACGGAATCAATACATGCGGGTGTGATGTTCACTTAACATATTAATAAAATATGATCAATATAAAATATACCTGGATTTTATTCTAGATAAAAAAATTAAACCCAGAGTTGGAAATATTAGGATATAATACAACTTTGGTCAAATGTGAGACTGTAGCCAGTAACATATTTAATTGTGCACTGAAGGAGTTACCTTCAGCTTATGATTACATAGAATGTAATACAAAAAGTTGTGGAAGGAAAAATGAAGGGCCAATACCAATAAATATTAAAACATATACTACATTTAGATTGCAAAGTTATTTAAGTTCTAGAGTAAATATTGAAAAAATGACGTGTGGTTATATTAATGATGGCGAACCATGTGAAGGATTGAAAACGTGTTTCCAGCCCCACCCATGGGAATTCTTTTTTCACGGCCGGAATTTTTGCGTAGGAATTCTGGAACCTATCATAGGAATTCATAAGAATTACGTACTAATTATTCGAAAAAAAAAATTGCGAAGAACCCTTTTTTTAAGCATAGGTGGGGGTGGAGAAACGTGTTTCCAGCCCCACCCACGGGAATTCTTTTTTCACGGCCGGAATTTTTGCGTAGGAATTCTGGAACCTATCATAGGAATTCATAGGAATGACGTACTAATTATTCGAAAAAAAAAATTGCGAAAAACCCTTTTTTAGGCATGGGTGGGGGTGGAGACACGTGTTTCCAGCCCCACCCACGGGAATTCTTTTTTCACGGCCGGAATTTTTGCGTAGGAATTCTGGAACCTATCATAGGAATTCATAGGAATTACGTACTAATTATTCGAAAAAAAAAAATTGCGAAAAACCCTTTTTTAGGCATGGGTGGGGGTGGAGACACGTGTCTCCAGCCCCACCCACGGGAATTCTTTTTTCACGGCCGGAATTTTTGCATAGGAATTCTGGAACCTATCATAGGAATTCATAGGAATTACGTACTAATTATTCGAAAAAAAAAATTGCGAAAAACCCTTTTTTATGCATGGGTGGGGGTGGAGACACGTGTCTCCAGCCCCACCCACGGGAATTCTTTTTTCACGGCCGGAATTTTTGCATAGGAATTCTGGAACCTATCATAGGAATTCATAGGAATTACGTACTAATTATTCGAAAAAAAAAATTGCGAAAAGTTAAATGGGTGGGGCTGGGGACATGTACGTCAATAATTACCTATTAATAACCCGATTGATGGTTATCGCACACGTAATACGTATTTTTTGTATTTTTTTTCCTTTCGGTCTTCGCCCCCAAACACAATATTGTTACTGCTCGTAATTCGGAGGACTGGACGTGTTTATGAATCGCCAGCACATAGTCATAGTGAAAGCAACGCGGCGAGGGTGCCCGCCCGGGCGAACACTTCGTTTGTCGATTGGCCCGCATCGGTGCGATCCCCGTATAGGAGGTATGTGTAGGTACCGGCAAGATTTTATTTTCCTCACGTACTTGTCCTTCCAAAATGATAAAAAATAAATAAATAAGAAATAAAATGGCCCAAGAATCGGATTATTACCGAGGTTCCACCGCAATCAGCTATTTTCCGGGATGAATAATTCATTCGCGTTTACTTCAGAACTCCACTCGACAAGGTTTACGAGACCAAGTGAATACCTTGCATATATATATATACACATACACTAATACTACAGACTACGATGCAGTACCTAGATATAATCCCTGTGGTACTCGTGAGCGTTTGGGGGGCAATATTTATCAGACTTAAGTGGCGTGTGTAGGTGTGTGTGTGTGTGTGTGTGTGTGTGTGTGTGTGTGTGTGTGTGTGTGTGTGTGTGTGTGTGTGTGTGTGTGTGTGTGTGTGTGTGTGTTTGTGGATAGAGTACAATTTACACGAGGCATCACGCCAGTATCGGCCACATCGAATCCGTTATTCTAAATTATTACTGTGTGAGTCTGCCAGCAGGTAACGGAATATGAATAACAAACTCTCGACGAACGTATAAAGTATATTCTGGATTCAAAGAGAAAAAATAGCATTGTACTAATGATAACTAAACCGTCTATATAAACGTAACATATGACGTCGTTTTAAATAAGCCGTAATCGTTTCCGTGTTTCTGTAACGAAACTACAATGAAAAATCGGTTTAACGTCGGTATCCCACAAATTGATGGTACCGGATGATTCTTTGTGTTTCGGTTGAATTTCTAACGTGACGGCAAAAAATTCAAGAAAAACACCGTTAATGACATGGTCGATGGTTGGCAATCACACGTATTCTCGTAGAACACGGTCCTTCTATTAATCATCATTTGACTCGGGAGCGCTCGGTTTCTGGGTCACGTTCGTGCACATCGAAATACGTTACAAATTACAGATGTACATTCTTGCAAGTACGTACACGCGCACTCGAAAGTGATCTCGAGTTGGCATGAATACAATTTTTCAGACGAATTAACGATAAATAACGACGATGTTGTGTTATCGGACCGTAAGATAATGCACCCTAAACTGACAAAATATTATATACTATATTAAATGTGTGTGTGTGTGTGTGTGTGTGTGTGTGTTTGGGTTAATTTACACACATCTTGACTGAATCGTTTGTACACACTAATACTATTACTACTGATAGAACTGCACCGCCCAGCTCTGACGTCTACCACTATAATACACGTGAAAGAACGCTTCGTTTAATCCTGACACATTTCTCGAGCTTAGCATATTGTATATCATACCATACGATACAATAGACAATAGCGTTGTGACTTATGATTCATAAGTACGAATGAGCTTATACATTCAAAACAGTATTACTCAACTTAAAAAAAAACTATTACTTGACGAACACATTTAGTCATTCGGCTTACGCAGTATTACGTGTGTACTCCATGTAAAAACAGTTACACGAACATGCGGTTTTTAGCGGACTATTAAATTTTCATCGTATTCGACCTTGGCAAAACTATAGAAGGATTTATATGGGTATTTGACTTTCCAGTATTCATAATAAGCATAACTTAATAGTTTATAATCACAAATTTCTAATCACCAATCATTTTTAAAACTCAATTCCCAATACCCACTTCCCAGGCTTTAAACTTCGATATTTAACTAAAAATAGGTGCGTATGACTAACTTGGTAGTAAATCGTATAGCACCTACAACGTTTGATTTAAAAATAATAGATTTTTTTTTAATATGTTTTAACGTAAAACAGTTACTTATGATTATTTGAAATACTGAAATATAACAACCTCCGTGATCATAACTATTTTGAATTTTCATTAATTTTCTACGAAAAATGAAACAATGCGATTATTATTTACGCTAAAATTAATCAACTGCTAATTGGATTACATCCTTTGTTTTACATTTGTAATTCACCTAATCATTTTCCTATACGAATCAATATAAATGAGTCATAATTTATCGTACGAACATATAAGCCGGAACGTTCAAATTCGACTTGGACACGTTGCGTTCGAGTGATAAGAATTCGTTCATATTTTAATGACGGTCGTTTTTGTATTTTTCGAAATAAGTACATCGAACATCTACACACGTAAACCACGAGAAGCGAGATACCGAATAATGTTTGCCGACACTTCAATGTGCATAACCCATAAAACGTACTCGAGGGTTTATTGAGTAAAACAGTTTTCGATACAAACGTGTCTATACACGCGTATGCGCGTAGAACAAAATATTTCTCGTTTAACAATAGAACAAAAAGGAAACCCGTGTAACTTACATCTGTGCGTTTAATCCGAACGTGTGTTTGTGTGTCAGAGATCAGAGAAACGATGAGATAGAAATTTTTCCTCCTTTTACATCATATACAGCTAGTATGTGTACCATATACTGTCACAAGTGTTTTTAACAACCTGTAGTTTTCCGGAAATTGGAAACACACCTTTATATATATATATATATGTATATGTATATTAATCCTTTTTAATAAAAAATAAAGATCCTCCGGTGAGTCTGAATACGACTAGCGTGTGCATTACATACACTTTCGGCGTGTATAGTGTCCATAATTCTTTCGCCCTCCTCCTCCTCCGGTCGACCCTAAACGGCGTGGCGTTTTCTGACAACGCTGCCGAGCAATCTCTCTCTTCGTATTTCTTATTCCGTCTCACTCTATACGTAACGTCCCCCGTCTCTCTCTTTCTCTCTCTCTCTCTCTCTCTCTCTCTCTCTCTCTCTCTCTCTCTGACTCTCTATCTTAAACAACGTCTCCGTTTACGCTGCGATTCTCGAGAAGATTAAAAACGCTTTTCGTTTACTCCCCGTTTCTGGCCACGTTTTATCCGCACAGTATAACACTATATTATACATTTATACACCACGACGGTGCCCGTCGGCGGATTACACGCGCACTCGTCTTCGAACCACACCACATTTGCTCGCACAATAGCAACTACTCCGTGTCCCTCATCCCCGTCCCCTTGCCAGTTTTGTGTCGACAATGGCGGTTTACATGCCGTGACGTTGCGATGAAACGACGCGAAACAGTTGTCGATCGGTGGTCACCGGCTAGTGGTACCGATAAACACCGTATTCACGGGCAGGACGTGACACGACATGTCATTCGAGTGCGCTCGAAGACGATTCACCGGCCACCACCGTATCCGGGCGTGACCTTGTTCACACTAACGACACGGAACGTAATGCAAATCACAAACTCCCCAGAGTAGATATCGCCTGCCGTACTACTCGGGTGTTTCGACGCTACGGCTCGAGCTGCACACGGAAACCGCTCTCTCGACGAGATACCCTCTGCAGTAGACGCGGTTTTTTCGTTCGCTCGTTTCCACATCGTCGAGATCTCGGAACGAGAGCCGAAACTTTCATGGAGGTGACGGAAATTTTCGTCGATCGGACGTCGTGGACCTACTGCGTGGCTTGCGAGACCCGTTTACAGACCCGGATAAGCGTCTCGTGGAAAACGGGGACATGCTTGTGACGGTCGATATCGTCGTCTCGATTCGGAAAAAATGTAACGGACGGATACGGCTGGCGATACAGACTCCAGACGGACGAACGGGTATTGTGACCAGTGACTGGAGTGCCGGATGCAATGGAACCGGTTGTAGAGAACCCGACAAGAGGAAAGACACTCGAAGACGGTGTGACGCTGACAAAATATGACGTGTGTATTGCGTATTCGCACATAAGTCTGTTAATTGTACGTTTGCGTGGCGTGTAACTATTGTTTCTACGTAACAAACAATAGGTGCGGTAGGACGATAAACGTTCCGAATAGATCTCACGCAGTGTTTTCGATTTTAATGGTAGAAAAAAACGAAAGGTAGGATTTTTCAAACTCTCACAAAACGAAATTCCAATCAAAAATCAATCGAACCAACATTTTCCGTTAGGTTGTAGTTTTTGTTATTTTCATTCGATGATACGTTTTTGCCTATATAACTCACGGATATTTTCTAAAACACCTAAACACAGCGTCTCTACGGTCTATACACCGTAACTCGGAAAATCGATATCGCGTATACACCACTAACGTCGTTAACACGATCGAATCGCGTCGCGCTCCGTTTTTATTGATCCGTCCTATATTATTTGTGTATAGTCTATGAAGGTACGAATTCCCTACGATCTTTTTGCGGGGTAAAATGCGTCGTAAGTGAAGCAAAATTTAAATTAACTATAAATCGAATTCGATGATAACTATTATATACCGTGTTTTCGAAGACTTCAACGTGAATCTATTCACACGATGCACGTGTAGCTCGGGGTAAATTTTACTGAGGGTTTCCAAACCAATGAACTTTAGTAGAAATTAAAACGAAAATATATCTGTACAGTACGTCAAAAAGAAAAAAGAACGTACCTACTTTCCACCATTGGATATTTTCCGATCCTCGGACAATATAGTGGGATGGGTGTATTGAGTTTTAGAGAAACGACAGATCATCTTTTCTAGTAAAACGATTCTGAGAAAAAACAAACCATATTTATTCAACCATTTTTAATTTGACTCTCTTGGTATGTTTTTTATCAAATCTTTTTTAAAGTTTTCCCATTTAACTAATGAGAAATTATTTTTTACCAAACGATCCAAAACATGTTGTTCTATCTGTATCCAAAGTTTCATAACGATTGAATGGGCCAATTGTTTGTTTTATTTTTTTAAACATTTCAAGTTGAAAATTGACAAACAAATAGTCAATCCCTTAAAAATCGTATAATTATTTATTCAAAAACTTATGATAAAAGATCCTAAGTCTCGATTTTCGAAGTTATTTCATTATAGTTACTTAGGTATACGAATATAGACATAATACATTTTCAAAACTTTTATCGAGTATTATAATATATATGGTATATAATAGCGTTTGTATACCGCCCACGGTGGAAATCAGTCTTTAGACGGCTAGCATAATACGCGATCGCATGGGTGCCGATAACCTACACACCAAGCGGCCAGTCTGAAGTTACGAATTCCAAGTCGATCAATTTGAAATCACATCTTTTCTCTGTTTCGAGTACTGTTTTTTTAAATCTATACTTCGTCGAATTTTTCTCGTATTTTAAGGGGCCGGGAAAATCTGCTGCGCCCGCCGTGGGCTCGTTAATAACTATAAAACAATAGATATCACGCCCCGTGTTTAACTCGAATAAAAACCCATAGGGGTCGTCGTTGTAGATCGGCGCACACACACACACACACGGGAGCACCCGCACACACACACACGTCAGGTCCCCCGTGTGGTCGCGGTTAAGTATTATCCGAGTTAAGCCGTATGTCAAGCATTTCAGCTTTATCTCGGGCCAATGCAAATTTATGTAAATGCCTGTTTATTGGCGGTACGCGCGCACGCGTGACAAGGCAATTCGATACGTTTTAACGGCGTTGTTACCGTATCGTTATCAACGGCCGTGGAACTCGGTTAATTGGTTATAATTAGATTTAATCATTTCGCGGACTCTCACGTGGCTCGGCTCGAATGTCGTGGCATACGGATCACGTGACCCATTAAAACGCCACGTTACGATATGTATATACTATAAAACGTATTTGCGGTAAACGTCCGGGGTTTTTTTTCCTGAAAAAAAAAAGCATAAAAATATATAAAATAAAAATAAAATAAAAAATTACGATCGGACGCGCTTTACACCCCAAACCGAAGTCAAGTGTATGGTCATTATACCGCAGTGATATTACCATCGTTTGGTTTATGACTTTTCATTTCTTTCTGACCAATCGATTCGCGGGTTTTTACCGGTTTACGTGGTTTACACGGCCAGTGTAGTGTGTGCACGCGCTTATTGAGTCTACCGTTGTGCGCGTCGGGCAAATGACAATTTGATTTAAATCCACCAGAGAGCACTTTGAACGAAAGCCAATCCGAATAATTTCACAGCCATCAAAACCATCGCAGCGTCTCTTTTGCACGGGAGAGGAAAATAGAAGGAATTAAAGGGCCCGGGGATTATCATAATCTCTACGGTTCTACCCGCCGACGCGCTATTATGAGAGACAGGAATAATACATTAATGTATAGTTTTTTTTTTTTTTTTAATACAATATACGTGGATAATTCAATATGCAGTACATAATAAATAACTTTATGACTTTTTAAACTTTGTTTGAGTTTTTTTTTTTTTTAATTTAATAAACCATGACAAAACGACAGTTTAAACGACATTCGACTTATTTGAAATAGTCTGAATTAAATTAAATTTAATAAAACCATCCACTCGTGAATAATGTAATGTTTTTTTTTCTTTTTTTACGCTACCCCGAAATATGTTGATTAAAAAGTATGTATTTGCTGCTTACCTCTACTTCGAGTCAATCCTAAAATATAAAGGTGCGTATTTGTTTTCTGTGCGGCTTTTTTCGTATATCGCTGAACGTTAACACATACATTTTGTAATAAAACGATATCTATAAATTGCTATTTTAAATTAAATTCGAGTCGGTACTTAAAAGTTTTCGTCTTCCTTTCCGCGTCGTATTTAACGTGAGCTCGAACACTAAATCTATATTAATTAAACGCATTAAGTTTTACAGAATGATCGCGCTGTGTAATAATTATTATATATGCATCCAGCTTAACACGTTTAATAAATAATAAGTGTTTGACCCATGTTACCCGTGTGAATACCTTTGTTAAATTAAATGGGATGAAAAAAATTAGGTCAGTCGCGAATAAAACACGAAAGATGGTTGACGTGATAAAAAAAAAAAAAAATTGCGCGAGGCACCAAACACAAAAGATTTAAGACTAATATAAAACCAAGGCCTTGTAGAATTAAATTTTTTTCCCCGGTGGATTACAGAACGGGTAGGTTTTCACGGAGACGTTCTTACGCCGCTATACTCATGTCAAACCGCTATACTCCGGAGCAGCACTACAAAAAGAGCCTAGACATTTAACGAATGTTTTAGATACGATGTTCAATATTTTAAACATCAATAGTCCGAATCTAAAATCTATATCGATTTTCCCGAAGAAAAAAAAACGTTTACTTGCACCAGTATTGCGCGGGAAAAATACTAAGCGTGCTGAAAACACTGTCCGTCGATTTGCAACAAAAACACATACCCGTGAGGAATTTAAGTTCTGAGGGACGAAATCAATTTATACGATTCAAAAACTCTTATTCGACCAAAATTTAAAATATTTATATTATGTATGTATAAAAAAAAATATGGCTTCTTTATGCTTTTTATCAATATCTGTATATAGCCATATATTATTATACCAGATGATCTCTTAAATTATCATGCTACAATTTAATTAGTATTTTTTATCTATTTTTTATAATTATTGTAACACGTTTAAAACCCTGGGTTTTTACACGAGTTCTCTCGGTAAGACTAAGTATTGTCTTATCAGAAAATTGAAGAAAACTAAGACAAATATTAACTTAAAACACACAACAAACATACATATAAATATATATATATATATATATATATATATATATCTACCTATAAAAAATAATATAAAGCTAAATATATATTTTTAAAACTTGTTTTCATAAGTTAGAAAACATCAATACATCAATGCGTTATTAAAACACTGATTCAATATTCTTATAAATATTACCTTAAAATTGCATTATGTATACTTGAGTAATTTTTTTCGATTTTAAAATAAGAAGTTATTTATTTATATGAAAAACAAACAATAAATATTTGATTTTTAATTTTTCAATTAACTAGTAAAATGTTTGAGTAAAAAATAAATATTCAATATTGATGTACTTTAAGGTAAGTGAAAACGTTATTTTTAATATAGATATTAGTAAAGTAAATTATTAAGTATACACGTCACGTTTATATGTATGGAAACTATGGTAAACATGAATGGACGTAGTTTTAAAGAAGTGCAATTTTCATTTAACAGGTTAAAGTTTTAAACCCCCGTCGAACGAACATTTATATTCGGGTCAGAAATATAGTGAATTATTCATTAGGAATCTAGTTGCACTCTCTGGGTGCGCTCAATAAATACAGTTTAACTGGACACGCTGCAGCATCCAATAGTTCTGCTAAGACAGTATGGTCCATAAAGTTCTGAGGAATAGACCACAACCGACCCAGGTTTGACGATTTTCGAATTGGAAACTTTAAAAGCTCCGATTTTTCTTCAAATTTATTTGTAAGGATCCGATGTTTTTAATTTTAAAATGTTTTTTATACATAGGCACAATGAATATTATATGATAACGTATAACTATGAATGAAACATAAAGAAAAATCAATAAAATTTTAGGTAGGATGCCGGAAATTTCCACATCAAACTGAACCAAAAGGAGCTTCACGATATATTTTCGAATATAACAACTCAAATTCTAACTTCGATCATTCGAACATATTTAAAGAGACTAAAAATGTCTCCTGTTCTGTCTTTGATCAAAAAATGTATTATTTAAATTTATAGGCTCAATAAAACTAAGCAAAATGTATGTGTTATCCATTAATTAGATCACATTTCATTTTGTAGCACAAAGCATTAAAATCCATAACCATGGATTGCAAATGTTAATTATGATCGTGGCTGCAAAAAGTTTTAAGTGAGACGCCTATTCGGGAAAAATGATTTAGCCGGATAAAAATAATTCATAAACCAAGCAATCGTAAAAAAAAAAAATGTATTTTACGTTTTTCTGATAACTCGCGCATGGTTCGGTATAAAACGTTTTTCATTCCTAGAACCAATGTCGTGTTTGATGTGTAATAAATACAAATGTTTGAAAAGAAAATCTTGAAAATTAAAAAACGTGTTTTTCGCGTTTGTTAGAAACGAATTTAAACTCGTTCAGAAAAACGAGTAAATAATTTAGTTTTTTATAATAATTCTTTGAATACTTAATCCGTTTACTTATCCTTAAACAACATAACACTGTACTTAAAATGTAATTCGAATATTAAATGTAAACTTTACACTACTTATGTATGTATAATTATAACTGTTATTAGTTTTCTCTCGTGTGCAGTCAAAAACTTTGTTTTTCGGGACACTGCGTATAATTGTTTTCGTTCTGTATATGGAAATTGTGGTTTTAGAGATTGCAGTTATTAAATTTTCTTTAAAAAGAACTGTTCTAAACCACGAAAACTGCTCAACACTTTCATTGATGTCTTGTCTATAATGTATATTATTGTTATTATAATTATTATTATTCTATTATTTAGAGGTTTTTTTTTTAACTATACATGTGCATCACGTGTACAAACTTGAATAACGTTCAATAATTAAATGTGACATTTTTTCATAAGATTGACAAGCAAACAGTAGTTTCACTATTTTAACCATACTGAGATAATAATATTATAATAAACTGTCTAATTTAAATTTTCTCCATACGGAATGTATCTGGGTTAGAATGGATATGAATGAAAATAATATAATAACGTATTTTATTGTTTGATGTATTTTTAAAAAGTGTAAACGACAATCGTTAAATATTTCATCGTACGATATTTTCCGGAATTTTCGCGGTGAAAATAGTTTAAACTTATTTATTTTATTGTTTTTTTTTTTTTGAATAAACCTAACATAAGAAAAACTTTTGGTGAGTTAACTAATGTTGACTTCTATGGGTTCTTTTTTATTTGCATTTCATTCAAAATTCAATAAAGCAAGGTTAACCCTACTAAAGAGAGAGATTTAAACCCCGTTTGATATCCGATTATTATCATAATCATCTCCAAAGTTGGCAAAGAATGAAATAAAACATTTTTTTCCAGTATTGCTTGATCCGGAGAAAACCTTAAAGAAAGGTTAAGAAAAATGACAAACGATAAATAAAACATAAACAATTCCCTTATTTCTTAAAATTGTCTCTTCTAGAACACCGTGCTAATGTGTCAAATAAAAAAAGAAACTTAAATCAATATACTCGTATTTAAATAAAATAGCAATATGAAAAACATTAAACGATAAAATCTAAAAAATATTTTATGTGAATAAAAACCTGACTACCGTGATGGAAATATCAGTTTATTTAATTATTATTCAAAATATTATAACTTCTATTTTGTTTTAATGATGACTTTCTGCTTGTGTTAAAAGTAAAACCAAGCGTATATTATAATTTTTTTCTTACTCATTCAAGGCACATCGTCGTAGGTTCATATTTAAAATCAAAGGATATCTGAAAGAGCATACTAAAATCTTTAGGCTCTGCGGGTAAAGAAATTTGTTGTTGGTGTAGTGTCACTTGAAACTTTTAAGTGCATAATTATTATTATATTAATATTACTTTTCGTTATTAAATATCTCATGCATTATTAATTATTGCATGCGTGGCTTAAAAATGATAATTTAGGTTCAAAGTTGAAATTTGACGTTTTAATTTCTTCCCGTGATAAATTTCAAAGAAAAGCAGCTCGATCCAAAAGAGGAAATTTTATACACATCCACTAAATACTTATTACTTATATGTTGGTTATGAAAATGTTTATTTAACATAAACTTCCTAAATAACTTAGTCGGCGTGTATAAAATATTAATCAACCGTATTCAATAGGTAAGCAGCTCATCTTTTGAAACAAAGCTCCGAAGGAAGTATACCTTATTGATCTTAAGAAAGAACGGCTCCATCAGCGTCAATAAATTAAGAAAGTTTTTCGTATATATATACAGACTTTTAGCCTTTTAATACGTTGAACTTTTTAATAGAATATTCGTTAGAGCAATGGTATAACGATTTCTATACGGCCTATATAATCGGACTGAGTAGTTCAATTAAATGTATTCCGCTAAAGGTTTTTTTTTCTTTTAGAGGATTATAAAAAATATTTTTCACCCTCAGTAGAATCCTTCACGCCCGCAAGACACTTTCAAAGTGTTTTAAAAAAAATGTTGTGGCTCATCAATCCATAAACTACCCATACACAGTGGGTCAGTGGCTCCAACTAGTTATAATAATTCCTTTTTTTTTTTTTTTACTCGGGAAATATCAAATTACGTATGTCTTCAAACTACCCCATTAAAATGATGACGAACGAAATTCTTGTTGCTAAAAAAAAAAACTAATCACCAACTAAACGCATTATTATTACATTTCACTAATAAAGTCGTGACTTTATTCAACTTGTATGACATGAGATTATTAGATTGATTCAAAATAACGAGTATAAAAATGGACAAAATGCATTATTATGTGAAGTAGACAAACGGCGTATTATATTTTATCGATTAGGACTGAGTTCAATTACAAAACCTGTATAGTGTGCACACAAGATAGTAATCAGAATAAAATAACGTATTGTATATTATGTGTACGGCCAAAATTATTATTTTTCATCCATAATTCAATAAACGTTTTGTGTATAAAAAATATATACACGATACAAAGATAATTGAAAAGAAAGAAAAACGATCTTAGAAGCAAAATGTAGGTAACATAATAACATTTATCCAGCAAAAAAAAATTGATAAAAAGAAGAAGTAAGCATTTTTTTTCCGTCTTAAATGCACAAAATAACACACAAACACACACACGCACGCACGCACACACACACACATGCCTCATATATATATTTTTATTTTTATTTTTTTTAAATCTTTCTATCACAGAAATAATGTTTTACGAATAAGTTTCATAATCAATAACGACAACGAGTCGTACGCGTGTTAGCGGACTAGCACCTACGACGACGACTGAAATAAAGACGGTCGTTTTGTCGCGTGTCGAAACGCCGCCATACGAATGCATTCGTTCATCTCGAGTAACACACCAACCGCACCGTGTCGGGAAGTCAGAAGCAGGCAGAATCCCGTCGAGTTTCGAGATTTCAATCGGCCACTCACGAGTGAAAATCAAACGAAACCTAATCAGAAAGGTTATGTTAACGTTTCCCATACCTACCCGTCGACTAAACACGAAATATCGTACGCTACACTTGGTTTAAACAGCCCGCAATCCATCCACGGCCCCCACCGAGAAACGTCCTCGGCAACTCGCCTGGCCGATCCGGGCCTGCCAAGCGCGTATGGAGCTGAATGAATTTCACGGATTGCCACGACGACGGCGAGTAGTGCGATCGCGTTGGTAAAAACCCGGCAGATATTATATCATTGATAAAAGTCACGTCGGCGTTTATACGGAAGTCACGGGGTCGGCTATCCGGGTCAGAAAACTCCGTACGGTTGCCGCCGCACGTTTGGCGTGATCGTGAGACAGACCGTAAATGCTCCGGGGACGGCCGCGACCGCGTTTTCAACCGTTCTGCCGGATACGTTTTTGAAACCAAACGCTTTAAACTGGCCGAGTTTCCGAGAGACGATATTCTGAAATCGGGTCGGTAATAAGACTTTTTGTAATGACGACCATTTCGAATTTCCACCGTCTTTCGATACGATGCGGACCGTCTCCGCCGCCAATCACGTCTGCTTCGTAGTATAACCTGACTCCCATACCACCCCGGTAAGAATATCCTAGGATATTTATATTCCCCCGGTAAAAATATTCCAGGATAATCTGACCGGGAGGCGGGAGATAAGGGAGTAAGATTTCGCTGTTACACCAGCGGCGTTGTTTCGGACGCAGACTTTCCGTGTTCTACAAACGCTCGGAAAACTCGATCGTTAATAGTCGTCTTATATATCGTCTAGCGTAAGATCTCGACGACTAAAGCTTGCACTTCGCGTCCAAGGGTCCCCGGGTTTATCGAAAACGGGTTTAGACGACGGAGGCGGTTTAAAGTTTGTGCAAATAGAAAAAAAACAGTCGTTTTATTACGTACGCGTGCGGATCCGACTTTATTGACTTAATTCGAAATTCCATTCCATTAGATAGTACATGTTTTATGTGTACGAAACGACATTAAAGCACGATCCGTCTGCCGACGTTCCCGCTCGTCCACCACATGCGCCTTCAACCATCACCGTGCACAGCCCAATACAATAATAATAGGTACCTATACGTATTGTGCGAGTCCGACGAGGCTCCGAGAACGCGCGGCCACGCGCTCGAAACGGGCACACGCCCTCGCCGGAATTTAAAGGAAATCCTTGTCCCATCGTATTTATCAGTGGTCGGAGAAACGATTTCAAAGTCACCGAGGACGACGCACTTGGAACTACGATTTCAGCTGCAGTTGTCCCGGACATTATCGATATCGCCATTAAAACGTCGGACATTAAAAATGCTCGCGACCTGAACATGTACGTATACATATTATCAACGGGCTACTTATACGGTAAAAGCAGTTTCCATCATCCGTGGTCATAAATTATTCAACTCGGACCGAATTTACAAGCATTCGCTTTTTATTCCTTTATCGACGTATTTATATTCCGGCGTCGACCGCCGCGATTTGTGGACATGTGCTGCTGGTAATGAAATATTTTAATTTATCAAAACGATTCGTTACGTACGCGTATAAGAGGCGTGTAGGATGATTTACGTATTCGCGTGTCATTAGATGCTATTTCGGAAACAGGGTAAATAAGCTCTCACCTCGGGCTTGCGCTAGCGCGATCATTTTGGACGCCCCTCCTGCCGACGAAAAATCGCGAAACACTCGTCGGTCTACGCGTGTAAGTCGGACCGAAATTGAAAACAGGAGTAAACGGCGTCGATCCGTATTACAGCGTCTCACGGCAACGGTCGTAAATCGGCATGGTTTACAGGATCGGGACCCGATCGACTCGCGAGGTGAGGCGCGGTCGCGCGTGCGCGCGTCAACTCCCGTCGTCTATAGTGCCGTAGCGTGTGCTCGGCTACTACGCGAGATAGAATAATAATAATAATAATATAATGTCATCGGAATTATTGTTTTTGAAACGATTCCAAACGACCCAGAAAGGAGATTACGGGCGCCAGCCTAGCCTTTGGGACGATAATGAACGGGTGACGGGAGGCGACGGGTGGTTTAATCGAGTGCGCTCAAATCCATATCGAGGCAAGAAGAACACCGCCGCCGCCGCCGTCGTCGTCGTCGTAACGCGATTGAATATGATCCGATGATGATTATTATTATTACTATTATTATTATTTCTCGTCCTCTTTCTTCTGCGCGTAAAACAGCTGGGTGTCGTCGTCGTCGTCGTCGTCGTCTAAAGCAATACGGCCGATTTGAGATATAATCCGCGCTGCTGTATCGAGTGCACTCTTATGTTCCATGACGTTCAAACACTTTTTTGTGATTTTTTTTATTTTTGCACGAATTCATAACAGCGTGTACGATTTACCGTAGCGCGACTAATGAATCGCACGTTAACCCTTCATTAGGTAGTTCGGGTCTATCGGACCCCAGCATTTTAAATATCGATTGATATTCGTAATGTATTCGCGATAAGGGTCAAAAGTTTTTATTTATAACCATTTAAATATTTTATTTTTTTTTATTTCGTAATCGTTACAATATATTTCTAAGTGTGTCTGTGTAATTGTTATTCGTATTTGAAGAGATAAAGTATCACCATAAATGAATAAAATTGATGTATTGATATGGGTCTATGAGACCCGTGGTAACTATTAACGTAACATTTTTTCACCTACCTAACCAAGGGTTAAACTAAAAAAAATCTACAAACAGAAAAACAGAGCCCGCGATGAGGTCGCATACCCGAACTACCGTATTTTCACGCTTGTACCGCCGAATCGAAGTCGGATCGACGCGAGCACCGAGACGTTTCCTTTGAAAATCGCTTAGAAAATCTACGGCGGTCGTGATTGAATAATAATAACGTGCTAATACGCTCGTACGGCCGTCGTGCTGTATGGCGCCCGGCTTATTGACACGGTCATAATTATTGCGACGCGCCCGGAGGATCCATCTCGTTGCCCGGTGCATTCGCGGAGAATGAATAATTCAAGAACAGACGTCGGGATCCGGTACGTCGACGTCGTGGTGAACGCCTGGGGGACGAACGTTATTCGCGGGCAGTCGAGACGGATTCGATAGACATTCCGAAAACGGCAGGGCCGTCCTCCGTTCGGATCGACGACGGACGATCAGCGTTCATCTGGACCAAAGCCGGTCGTCTGCGATCGGCGTGCGCACGAGACGCTAAACGACGGTAATAACAAGGCGGCGGCGGCGGCGGTCGAATAAATAATACCGACAGACAGTCGTGGCGGATGCACGGCGCTTTGACTTTTTACTCGATCGGCTCTGGCTGGCTCGTCCTCCCGACGGAATATTCAAAGCAGTTACATAAACGAGCTGGGAATAAATAACAAACCGTATTTCCCCGGGTGGAGGACGAAAGGGCGCGCGAGGCGTTTCGTATACAAATCGAATAAGTAATAAATCGACTCTTGTCGCGTATAGGTACACACACGCCCGCGCGTATCATATTATTATGTCGATTTTTACGAGTGGAAATTTTTTTATATTTCAGCTGAAATGGTTTTTTCGCCATTTTTTTTTTTAGAATTTTTTTAGGATTTACAGCGATGAGATGCCGGTATGTATAGGCGTGTACGCTGCAGTGTCGGTTTACGACTGCAAAACACCTTTTTATTTATTATTATTATTATTATTATTATTTTCATTTTTTTTTTTTTTACCAAAACAAAGTTAACGAGCTCGGAAAGTTTTGCATAACGCACCTATGCGGAAATTAAATTCGCACTGCACTTACACTTTGGAAACGGCGAAATTCGCATTACTCGTTTCGGGGAAAACGACGAAAAAGAACACGTGACTCAATCTACGGGGTCGAAATCCATACGGCACACCACCGCCAGAGAAGACCTCCGACATTTCCGGTGTAGTTTTTACAACGCGATGTGATTAATTGCTAAGACGATATATTGCATTCGAGGGTAATGGTTTTTTTTTTTTTTTTTAATACTCGCGCTCGGGTGACCTGGCCTAAAACGAAAATCCCACCAAAACGAATCTCGACGGACTCGAGTGCGCGGCGACCGTTGTCCCACATTATGCTTTTTTCTTCTTTTTTTTTTTTTTATCAAATTTATACGAATTCTCCCTTCTAGTCCGTATGCAAAGTACACGTACACGGTATGATATTGTAAACATCAATTATGCGTTTCACGAACAACGGCTTCGTTTATTTAGGTTTTATTTTTAATTGTATTCGCGTTTTTATTAGATGTTACCAATAAGGTATGAACGTGATTTTCCCCTTTGAAACGCGAGAGAAATGACTGAATATTTTCCAAACGCGATGGTAATGACATCGTATAACACTCAAGAGCTTCTTTTGTTATGAAACACAAAAGAAAAGCTATTTTAGTAAAAACAGATAATCAGATATTAATATAATTGTTCATGAACGCATCTCAGTCCATTATTGTTTATCCGCGCGCGTATTATTATAATTTTACCACAATATAGCTGTATGTACTTAGAGACATTATATTTTTTTTAAATCACACCGTAAAAGGTCACTGTGCGAAATCAAAATATAGGGTGATAAGTGTTGTGTTACTCGAGTCGGGTAATTGTATTCGTTTCCTCATCTCGTTCGCACTATTATTTTTACGTTTCCACAAATGTTTTACAAATATTAATTGAATTATCGATTTCGCACGGAACATTTTCATTTACCGGAGTAAAAGTGAACTTTGAATTCAAATAAAATTAAACCGAGGTTCGATTTTGTACTTCGTTAACGAAACGAAATTAGTTTGAGAGATAAAATGTATCAACCACGTCATTTCGCTGGCAAAACCAAAATATTGATAAGGGATACAATACATCATTGTATAAACACTTTAAAAGTCACTTTTATAAGATATTATACTTTTATAATGTATTAACCGGGAAAATAATGACTTCGCTGTCATTCAGCTATAAAAACTTTAGTATTTTATGCATTCAATATCGCGACAGACCATGGAAACACCTTTTTATTCACTTCCGAGAAGCATTTCGACGCAATTTAAAATCGTTTTTTTTTTTTCAAGTAAAAAGACTCTAAGTATACCATTTTTTACCACCGTCTACCTCGGTTTGAGGCAAAATACACGTGCGTATTTTTCTAACACGATTACGAATTAAAATCGTCACGGTCACAGGCGACAGACAAGGCTATAGCCTATAGGTAGCCAAGCAAAAACTATTAATTTAAACCCATTAGATTTCGCTAGTACTCGGCGAGTACACGGATTCGCGTAAACACAATAAATACCGAGATTTAAATAAATGATCGTAATATTATGGGCGTGACATTCTATTATATTATTTTTCCACAACACGGGTAGCCAATCAACCATAACGGTCTAATTTAAATCTATTCGCCGGCGCGCTGACGATAAATTATCTCGTCCTCCCCCGTTGTTCTATTGTTTATGTAATATTTATGGCGGTTACGGTGACAATACTAAATGTCCAGTCGTCCGTCATCGATTTATACGGCAGAGGTCGGCCTCATAGAGACGCATCGTCGAGCCCCGCCGCCGCCCGTGCCGACTCGTCTGATGTCTTCACAAGGGACACCCGCCGCCACCGGTGGCAAACCAAGACCGTTTTCGCAACGCAAACAGTCACATTATTCTTACTTCACCCCGATCTGGTCTCGCGACATTAGAACGGCCGGCGTATTGTTGTTCGCCGTTTTTATTCGCTTGTATACAACGGTCAAATATAATAATTCTAATAGATTCTAAAACAAATAATGTTCTGTTTGATATTTTTCACAAATACAAATCGGGTGTTTAAAATATTTCATTTAATCGGCGTGTTTTATGTTTATTATTATTTTTTTTTTATCTTTTTCTCACTATCCAATAACATTTGAACATTTTCGCCGATTTTAACGGATTATTCCAATTTACGACGCGTAACAATATATTCGGAGACCTCAAACTAATTCTTTCTAAATATTTCTATTCGAGGAGTGAATGGCTCGTCAAATATAAGTAACCATCTCGTTTTTATCGACGAATTTGACAGTTCGAGGTTTTTTTCGGGCCAACATATTTTATGCAACACATTCTCAGACACTATGCCCGACATATCTAACGTGTTTTTCAGTGAGACGAAATGCAAATAATAATAGTCCGCCGGAAACGCTCCGATAAAACCCCGTGTAAAGAGTATTATTCGAAACGGGTAGCCTTTTCGAGAAAAAAATTATCTGTTGAGTCTAAAAATATATGACCAGAACGACGTCTGTAAGAGCTGAAATTCAAAAGAATACTGAAAACGTTTTCGATTTGACAGTGCAATATTATTCTCAACGTTTCGCTATTAAAATCTGTGACACTGTTCAAATTGGTTTCGGAGTATTTCAATTTCTATTTTAACTCATGTGTCTGACCCGTTTGATAACTTCTTACACACTGTTGTTTATTGTATGTTTTTAAAAGCACCACGCGATTTCTCTACCATTTGCTATTTGCAGACCTTAATTTTCAAAAAGCTTCCCAACGAAAACGTATCCTTTTGACATTTAACTTGAAAATCGTGAAATACGTCAATTCATTATCACCCTACGTGGTATGATTTTCATACGTCCGTGACATGTACCTTCTAGATAAAATATTTAATAAATGTAACGTATCAATGTATTATTTTATTTGTATTTTATTATTGTTTGGATCATGTGATTCGAACGATTCATTTATCAAAAATACGTAAAACAATTTGTGATGTAAAATATTTTGCAAATCGTTTTTAACGCGAGCTAATGAATTGTAAATCACTTTGAAAAATTGTAATGTTTACTAATTATAATTCTCTTGGGTAAACTATACGTAATAGATAAAAAAAAAACATCAGACTGTTTTAAAGGGCAAATTGTTCTCTGGATATAATATGAAGATGTACCGTACAAATTTGGCACTCGGCAAACTATAAACAAAACTAATATATGTATTTTTTTTCTCACGTTACAACTATAAATTTAAAACAAAAGACTGCAGTATTTTTTTCATACATATATATATATATATATATATATACCTATATGTGTGTGTGTGAGTGTGTGTGTGTTTGTGTTGAGAACATTATATTGTACGACATTTTCACTGGAATATATGTGTACACGCACAAGAGCGTGTGTGTGTGTGTGTGTGTGTGTGTGTGTGTGTGTGTGTGTGTGTGTGTGTGTGTGTGTGTGTGTGTGTGTGTGTGTGTGTGTGTGTGTGTGTGTATTGATTTACTTATATTGATTAGTAAAGAATAACAAAAGGATAATAATGTTATCTCTTATCTAAATATGTATTAAAGGTAAAATTACCTTTTTTTTTTTAATATTTATATTATATAGATTCATTTTACGTTTACAAAAATGATGAATACTTCATAACGACAAAAATTTGTATCAATCTATCAATACAAAGAGCAATAATTTTTGATAAATGAGTGATACTCGTTTGCCACCGAAGGGAAGATATTATAAAATTAAGTTACGTTGGAAATTAATTGTGGCGTTTAAATTATAATTATTATATTAACACTTAAAATGAAATTTAAAGTCGATTATATTTTTTGAAACATTTTTTTCAACAACAAAGTTATAACCACTTAAAAATGTCAACAGTTAATTGTTGGTATAATAGAAGAAAAAAAAAGTGGCTGCAAAAATGTTATTCTCTTTAAATTTGGTTAAATGCCTTTGTACTCTGTTCTTAATCCAAGTGGCACTAATCAACTCTGAGTGACTTTATTTCACTAAATTTTCCATCAAATAGACGGAGACAACAATAAGCGCTAGAAAACGTCGTTTATTATATTGAAAACCCAGATATTTTTAAAGGCGAATCAGGTATAATATTTCTTTTTCTTAAAAATGAAAATCACTTTTTGAACATTATATCAAACATTTTCAAATTAAGTCAATTCTTTTTGATATTTTATAAAATAAAATTTGTAACCAATAGGATATTCCTACGTGTTCCTCTTACTGCAGCACAATACACGCAAAATTAATTTAAAATCAAAATGTTTAACCATATATTTTTTTTTGATCATCATTACCACAAACACTCAACTTATTTTACAAGGGATTAGAATAAAATCACACACTATGCGATGTACCTTTTTAAACAAAAGTTTTTTTTTTTTTGCGGTTTTTTACTTTTAATATAATAATATATCAAAATAATATATATTTTTGATTAATTTCATAGTATATAAAATAAACTTAAAGTGATAAATTTAAATTCAAACTATGCTCGCAGTACGATTACGTTAAGTTAAATAATCATAATTACTGAAAACGCTGTAAATTATTACGAAAAATTACATTTACAAGAATCTACGCATTATCGGACGGCAATATATTATGTGATTATCGTATTGTTTTTCGTTTGCAATTGAATAATAATATTAATAACGACAATAATAGCTAAATAGCCGTTGAATTATTGTCGTCGAACACAACAACATAAATTTTGCTGTCGTTTGAAGATTATTTACAAAAGGATGTGAACCTGTGAACAGTCTAAATATTATGGATTTTGTTGCGTATGGTTTAGTGTCGTACATAGATTGTAACCCAGGAGCTTTAGTGAAACTTTTCACCATACCCCACACGTATTGTGCGTGTTTGGGATAATTTTCACCCGGCCATTACCTTAATAAATCTAAAGAGGGGTACCTTTACCAGGTGTGACACCGGAGTTTTGGCTTAACCACCTCACAGGGTTACTTATTTCTAAGTAGATATTAAACTAATTAGATAGGATTTTAGATTACGCTCGACAAGACCGCTAAGACACTAAACAGTCGCTTAAATTGACATTCACGACTCGCCGATATAATTATAACTCATGAGCGATCGAGCAAAAAGGCTATAAGAATGACAGTGAATATGAATAGTAATTACACGCAGACTCAACTGCGGCGGTTTTGTTTCGGCCGATGCGAATATAATTAATTATAAATAATAATAATGCGAATATTATTAATTATAAAAGCCGGTCAATTAAAACTTTGTAATTTAATAATAAAGTCTACATTGTTCGTTCTACTTTTTAGATTTTTTTTTTTCTATAGTTTACGAAAAATCCAAGCCTGGAACATGGTGTAATTTTTCTTTGATAAATATTTGACGTGTATTAAAAATTAAATGTCTTACTATACTGTTATGAGTACTAATTGGTTATTTCTAGTTGTGCGTTTTGCTCATCATAAGGATTCGCTTATTCGGTATTAAACCCGCCAAAATTGGTAAAAAAATATTAAAACTGTTTTACATTTTTTTCAATGTCATCCTATTTTAATATTTTTTTAGAATAAAATAAGAACAATAAAATATCGGCCGAGACGAATACCTAGTTTATGACATAGCCGTTTTGTGAATACAGAATAGGATTCACTGAATTTTGGCGCCTTGGCGGTCGAATACGTATTGTCTTCGTTGGTCAATATGTCTATCAAGTAAATGTAATGAATTACGTGTTGAAAAATGTTAATTTTAAAAAAATTCAAAAGAAATCAAGGATTCCAGACTACCAATACAAATTCCCACACGGTGAAGTCGACGATAGAATTGTACAAACTAATAATTGCTTTAAAAAGGAACATAACTACAAGAAAAAGAAACGTTATTTTCCATAATGGACTGTAAATATTGTTTTTATTTTACTCACACTTATAGATAATTGACAAGCAAAACACTTAGTAGTGCCAACTACTGAGTAGTTACCTTACAAGTATAAAATTACTAAATATGAAAAAGTTATATGTATAAATAGTGCATTTTAAAATGTCAAATCGACAGTGAATGCATGTAATAATCACGGGAAAATTCGATAATCCAAACAGAAGTGTCAATAACTCACATAACGAACGCATCAGGATAATGCAAACATGCACTTTTTTTCATACTGGTTAGGACGAAGGAATTTATTAATTGTCGAGCACTTTATTTTCTCTGATCACGTTTTCATACCACGGTACCGAACGCTAAGACTACCTACAGAATAATAAGATTGTTTATTCTTCAACGATAAAAAAAAGCAATTTAATATGCAATATCAAACACGTTTACTTAGAGGAACTATGAATTTAAAAACACATTATACCATGATTTTCAACAAATGTTTACACGAAACAAATTAAAAATGTCGAGCTCAAATTTACTTTTTACGTCTACTTGCGTTAATAATGTTACTCGGTGATAACAATCGGCACAACAATTTCAACTAAAATGCATTATCAATCTTCAACACAAGTTATTTTACTGTTTACGAAAAGACTATAATAATTGGCAAACTGTTTGGACATTTACTTATTATTGGCGTTCGATAAGATAAAAAGCCAATGTGGCATTTGCGTCCAACCAATGGAATAATAGACTGAACATAAAAATATTGATGCTTTTATTCGATTATCTTTGTATTTTATATCGAATTTGCATACCTAGTTCAGTTAAAGATTTTTATTTTTCAATAAACAGCAATTTAATCGAAACACAGTGATAGATAATACATTGGACGACAGCCAAATGCATTTGATTTAATAAAAATCCGATCCATAGGGGAACTTTAAAACTAATTTATTTACGTACTTATTTTCATTTATACTAGGATTCGATATTTCGTGACATAGTAATAATACAAAGCAGAAAATCCAACGGATT
The DNA here is from genome assembly GCA_027580255.1 of Therioaphis trifolii. Classification (NCBI taxonomy): domain Eukaryota; kingdom Metazoa; phylum Arthropoda; class Insecta; order Hemiptera; family Aphididae; genus Therioaphis; species Therioaphis trifolii. Next base: position 11,694,994 of record CM050411.1, read on the forward strand.
TTCTTTTGAAAAAAAAAATACAACAAACAGCCGATTAAATTGAATGTATTTTTTTTTTATTAATAACATCATATCAATGTATCTTCATCGAGATAATGGTGCCAATACATGTGTGTGTGTGTGTGTGTGTGTGTGTGTGTGTGTGTGTGTGTGTGTGTGTGTGTGTGTGTGTGTGTGTTTTATAATTTTACTCACAGCCTGGCCCGTACGTGTAAATTGATGGGATTCAATGTACACTAGTGGAACACATAACGAGAGTAATAATACAAATATCCGCTAAAGACATTGGGTTTTGTGAGACAGATATTCTAGGTATACGTCAGTTTTGCTTCTGTCCAGAGAGTTTTTCCGCATTACGCCGAAAAAAAAAATTGGTTTCGGTAAAGATTTTTGAGGATTGTCAAACTAGTTAATGCTTGTTTACGGACGTCAAAACATAAACATGTACTCATAAACATGACAAATTCATGAAATTCTTGAAATATTTTCAAAAAAAAAAATAAAAAATATTACATTTTGTTTTATTAAATAAAATTTAAGCAAAAGTAAGTGTCTCGAGTGAGCATTCTTAGACAAATCCACTCGCCAGTAGGTACGGAGGGTATTTTCTGGGTTCTCTGCAATTTATTACCTAGTAAAAACAAACGCCCCCCCCCCCATCCCAATCTCCGGTAAGTTTCTGACGCCACGCCTGGCCAGGACACGGGAACACGAACGCCGTAAGTGATCGGTGCGGTTTCGAGACTTGATCGAACGTCGGCGATCGGTTGAAAATATTCACGGTAACGCTTTGGTTTCGGAGCAACTTTCGAGTGAGTGGTCGATTAAGTGCGTTCCGGGGCCGAGAAGTTTTCTGATGCTTTCAGTCAGACGAAAAAAAATTAATGTCGTTAAAGACAACAAAAGCGGGTAGGCGAAACAAAAAGAACGCGACCCGAGATAATACAGCCCACGGCAGGGAACGCGCGTTTAATGAAGAAAAAGTCTTAAACGGGAGATTACGTGTTGTATACTAAATAAAAAACAAATATATATATATGAGTAAATAACCCGAAAAAAGAAATAATGTTATTAATAATAATACAAAAACCGATGGAAATCGCTACGGCGGCGTGGGCCGGTCGAGAGAATAAAGAATTTTTCTTTTCATTTCTTTTTTTTTTTCTTCTTCCAATACTTTTTTTTTTTTTGTCTGACAAATGGACACCAGCTAGTCATACACTAGTCTGTCGGCTGGTGCGCGTTTTGTGCGTGTCTCTCTCATAACTTAAGACCATCTGTGCCTTTAATGGCCGACGACACAGCACCGTTTTTGGCATCGTGACTCGGAAGCTCTGTATCTCCGTGCACTCCAGAACACCTCCCAGTCCACCCTCTTCCCGGACTCGAGAAACTCCCGCGGACGCGGCCGCACGGAGGGGAGAGGAAGGCGGCGCGGGTTCCCGTTCGCCCGCCCACGTCGTTTATTGACCACGTCTGCGCGCGCGACGTCTACCACGGGGGCCACAGCCATGTATATATACAATAAGGTTAAGCGGTTGCGGGGGTGAAGACGACAATATTGCTTTCGGATCATAACAATAATAATAATAATAATAATATACTGACGGCAGCTATACACAAACCCGTAAAAAAAAAAATAAATAAATAAAAAAAAATAGTAATAAAATAAAATAGTGATATAACGACGACGACGACGACGACGACTTCTGGTCGTTTACAGGGACGGCGGCGGCGAAGCGACTCCTGGCGCGGACCGGAGGTAATGCAACAGCAGCTATAGACGGCACTGCGGAAAATCGTTTATGATAATAACGATAATAATAATATATTATATTATATTATGCGTTTGTGTACGGCTTAATGAAATCGACGGGCTTCGTCTCGCCCGTCTCCGGCCGTGACACGTGTCTGCCGAGAGCCGCGGCGAACGACGGCGTAGGTATAAACGATAATATTCAAAAGAACGACGGACCCCGCACGCGCGGGTCGAAGTTTGAGAAATTCCGTTTCGCGCGGTGAATTCAATATTGCCGTGTTTAATCGACGCGGCGGCGTACGCTACAACTAAGTTTGTTCGTGCCGATATTGCCCCGGAATCGCGAGACCGAGTGAAACGCGAGAGTTCGGTTAATTTATTCGTTGGAAAACGAAAATAATCATACTCATAATATAAATGAAAAACAAATAGTAATAATAATAATAATAAACGTTATTATTCATTCGAGTTATGAAACTTTGTTTTGCGGATTGTTTTAACGGCAGCGGTACGTTTTTTTTTCTCCCTCCCCCATTGTTCTCCTCTCCTCCGGTCCGTTCCGATCGGTATTAACATAATAATTAATGTTGTCTCGTAATTCGTATTTAAGTCCGACGGTCTCTCTTGACGGGATCTGTTTCACTGTACAAATAATAATCGAACGACGACGTGTTTGACGCGGACGTGTTTTTATCCGGTCGAAATCGATTCACGAGTTTAACATATTTTAACTAGCGCGTAACTATCGATCCTTAAATGCGTCGATTGGACCCGGAACGTCGTGGCTGAACGTCGGAAAAATATTCGTATCGCGTCTGACTCTAAATCGAATAAATCTTTAAATTGAATTGCGTTTCGATATAGACGTCAGTTTGTGTTTGACAAAACCACAGTCTTTTATTGGTACACCGATATTATGATATTATAATGATTATCACGACGTATACGACATACGGTACACAATTGGTTGATTTTAAACACGCCATAGTACCCGTGAAAAACCCCGATGTTTCGATGACGAATTTCGACCGGAACGACTACCACAAGTGTTTCGAAAAAGAAAACGGAAACCTGTAAGGGCTGATAATATGAATTGATAAGCGTGTTGACATTGGTGAGGTCAATATCAAATTATCAAAATCGGGTCACTATAGATTTGTTTTTTGAAATTTTCTTCGTACATTTCGTAAAACTCGACATGACGTCGCATTGCATTAATTGGATTTATATGAATGAATTCGTACAGTCCGACTGATGATTTATATCTAGTTGACATAGATACCGAGGACATTGTGATTTAAACAGACCGGTCACCTATGAATAAATATTTAGACGGCTTCTGTCATTTATACATTATCAATTATTAGAAGCCGTATTATGTGGAATTTATTCGTGACTATCATTTGTAAAAACGAGATTTAGAAGCGTATATATTCTTTTGAGTGCTGAAAAGCTGTTTGAATTAAAATATATTTCTCGCTTCGATGATAATTTAAATCAAACTAAACTTCAACATGAATGAAAGGATGAAAAGAAAAAAATGGACCTTTTTTTCGTTTTGAGTAACTATAACATAACTAATATATTTTACCGAGCCTTCTTATCAAATAACACAAAAATCGAATGTCTTAATGTATTTATACATCATATTACACTTGCGTCTGACACAAAGTTTTTCATTTTGATAAAATTCAAAAATTATCTTCTTCGGATGTTTCGTTTTATAAACTCAATATAACAAAATCTCTCTTGGTTTTATAGACTTTTAGGTTCTGAGAAAAACGATTGAATTTTTATTAATAATGTGTTTATTTTTTTATTTTTTCTTCTTCTCTTTCAGAAACACTTTTTTTTGTGTAATAGGGTTCGACCAAAAGTTACATTCAGGCCCTGTATTGATCAGAAAATATTTTCAACTGTTACTTTAAAGTTTAAACTGGATATTTTTCTCTATTTTCCAAAGAGTTTTTAAATATTTAGCAAAAATTATCATAAAAACGGAACCCTAAACAAGATTTTCATGAAATTTACTGAAATTATGCAACCTAACCAAATTTTGTTTTAATCATTTTAATCTTAGAATATTGCATTTTACTCCACATAATTCAATACAATGATTGAATGAAAAAGACGATTGAGTTGAAAAAATTAAATTATATTATTAAGACTACGCATACTGCACATTATGTAGGCTAATAGTTGAAATGTTAAATAATATCTATAATATTACAAAGAATAAAATATTATGGAATTTTACTACCGAACATTTTTAATAACTTTTGGTCACCTAACTTTAAGATTAAGGCTTATTTTTTTCTCGAGCTTCAATCAGAATAAAAATGTTATTCATATATTTACCAAATAATACCTTTGATAAAAATATATACGTTCATTCGATATAAATGATAAAGATATTATTGTGCTTAATCAATACGCACAATCGTGTTCGTTCACTAAAAAAGAAATATCAAATAAAGTAGCGTCTTCTCATTCAATTTTTTAATTTTATCGTAAAATATTCCATTTTTGTTTTCACACAAAATATGAATATTATATTTGTTATATAACATTAAACTTATTTACGTGTTCATTTAGAATTCTTCTCGAGATTTTGAGTAAATTAACTTATTGTTTTAACAATACTCTTTTAATGAGAACATTAATGTTTATGCAAAAGATAAATTAAGTTTATTTATACTCAAAATTACTATTTAAGTAAAGTCGAAATAAACAGTATAATGATAATACAAGTAATAAAACTCGTCCTTAGATAATAATCCTACGATTGAGATTCAAACCTAAACTTTTAATAAGTTTCATTAATAAATCCAGTTTTTGAAACTTCATAACAATCAGTTTCAAGCATACCAATTATGAAACATCTAAAATTAATTTTATGTACATTTTGCTCTCAAAATTTAATTTAATATTGTAATATAAAAGAATATAATATCAACTAAAAAATAACTTGTAATAAGTCAACTTTCTAGTATATTTTGTATGGAGTGTACACTGTAAAAATCATCAAATCATAAAATATATTTATTTATCATCAATTCAACTTTTATTTCATTATTTTTCGAATTCACAGTGTATATAGAACCGATTAATTAATTTTTATATTATGTATTTTATACGAGTTCTTTACTATATAATATTTTTTTGATCAAAGTATTTTAGAAATTATGTATTTTTTTCAAAAAAAAAAAAAAAAAAAAGGCGACATTGTATATTCAGAAATTCGAGTTGAAAAAAATAGTGAAGCAATAAAAATACGTTAGGAGACTAATGTTAGAAATAATTGAAAGGGATATTTTCATCCATAGAACATGAGGAAAGGTCATCGAAAAAAACATCTGGAATGTATAGGCAGCCGTGCAGTCGATTCCGCTAGATTAGCAACGGAACGAAAGTAAAAGAAGAAAAAAATGGTACCTATTACCTACGTATTTATAAACGTTGTATCCGGATTTTGTGGAGTTTTTCGGTATCCTAAACCAATAGATTTAAAATAAAGAATTTAAAGTGAGACGTAATGCTCAAATATAAATACAAACAGGCGTGTATATATATATATAATATATATATATATATATATATATATATATATATATATATATATATATATATTTTATAACCCAAAGAATTGTAAATTTTATGAAATAACAGACATAAATCTGTCAATTATTGTAATAAGTCGTTTAAGCCATAATATCAACTTGAAACGCTTAAAAATAATTTATAGAGTCTACTTTTATAAAATTCGAAATTTAAATTGAAAAATGTAATACATTTTTTAGCAAAAAGAAAGTTTAGAGGATTTAAAATTTTAATATTATCATATAAAAAACTAAAAACGTATTTTTGAAACTGTGGTATTTAACCAAAAAGGACTAAACATTTTTTTTTAAGTAATACACTGATTTTACGTAACACAATAATTGAAATGAGGTATAAGTTTCAAACGCCATTAAATTTAAAATTTTGACTAATATCTAAAATTGATTTAATGAAAATCCAGTTTGAATATGGACATTTTAGCCAGAATCTAGGCGGATGTTCCTTACGCCTGGAAAAACTCTACTCGTAAACAAAAAATCATAATGTACCATATAAAATAATTAGCAGTTAATAAATGAATATAGTGAATAAAAATAATGAAACTTTTAGACCACTTTAGCTACCCGAACACGTGACTGCATAGATTACACCAAACACGAATACCTATATATATATATACGTAAATATGAAAAAACTGATGAATAAAATACTAAAAATATAAAACTACGATTATTTAAATACATTATACAAAACGAATAAACGGTGTTTGATATCTGAGTTATACGTGATTTTCGCATAAAAAAAGCAAACTGTTTCATTCTCACGAGTCGTGAGTACGAAAAAATCCGATGATTTCTACGATAATGACGCGTTATTCAAACCCGAGTCGGCTTTAACGCGACGAAACAAAAACCGTATGAAATATTGAAATATTCAAAATTCTTCAGACGGTAAACACATTTTTACGCGGCGCCGCGTATGATGTTTTATGTAAACACAATACACGCGCATACGTGCACGGCTTGCGTGATGTGCACGAAACGCGTAATAAACCGCGCGAGGAAAAGGGAGAGGTCCGTTTGGATCCGGGAATGAAAAACCGGGATGTCGCGCGTCGGAATCGCTTTCGGTGTGACGTTTTCCATCACACGTCACGCGCCGTAACGTCCAGGGTCGGAAATATCGTTGAAATTCGGCGGCGGCAACCGGCGAAAACGAACGAGGAGGGCGTCTAGCGGCGGTTTAGGTAAAGAGTAAAACGTAAACTACGCAAATACGCAAATACGTATGATAATATACTCGTACATATTACGTATATATAATCCGTGTGATACGCGCGAGTGGGCGAGCGTACGCGCCGCGGGAAAGGCGTGAGCGGGGGCGGTCGGTCGGTAGGACGGCCGGACGGACGGACGGACGGACGGCCGGTTGGAAGGGGACCGTCTGGCAAAAAGCGTTTTGGGTTAAGTGATGCTTCTGGCAGATGATCGATATTCTATGCGAATATTATACGCGCACGCACGTGTGCACGCACACACACACACGTACGTTGTACACTATGATAATATCACGGTGGGCGCACTCACACACACACACACACACACGCACACACACGCGCACACACACACACACACACACACACACACACACACACACACACACACACACACACACACACACACAAAGTCGTTTTGAACGCGTTCGGACTACACCCCGTGATCATCGTGTCCGTAAACACGTGACGTTACATGACGTGGCCGACGGTATCGGTTTGTACACGGCCCGACGCGCGCTCGCGTTTACTTTACTTTACTTGCACACACGTCGTGTGATAAATCGTCCGTCGTCTCCGCCGCCGCGGCGTCAGCGGTCGGACGCGTGCGCTCGCGTGTTTATTATTGCGAGCCCCGTGGAAAACACGCGCGGCGCCGCGGCTCCATACTCGGCCGGCACGATGCGTTCAATGTCCCGAGAGCGGGGACTAGTGATCGCGTGGAGCAGAGGTATTCAAAACCGTGCGTCGCGGCTCCCAGGGGCGTCGCGGAAGTTGTCGAAGGGCGAAAGCCGCGTCTTTTAATTGAAGACCAATATTTTTATATATTAAATATATTCATATTATACATATACATATATTTTTTTTTTTAATTCAAGGCTTTTTATACCAAATTTATTGTATATTAGTAAATTACTAGTAACTAAAAATGGTGTTTTTATTTAGGTTAGGAATATTTATGTAAAATCAAATTTAAACGAATCGAAGCTCTGAAAAATGTAACACCTTTTGCAGCTTCGTATCTTAATGAAATTCGATCTTCGTATCGGAAACAAAATATCGGTCAAAAGCGAACGCTGAGAAGGAGATGAGAATAGCTATTTCCAAACTCGAGCCACGATTTGAACATATTATGAAATATAAACAAACTCGTCTATCTCACTAACAAATTTTGTATTAAATGATATCAATTGATTTTTTTATTGATTAATATTTACTAAGACTAAACATGAAATATTTAATTAAAATTTTTTCTACATTAACTACTTATTTAAAACAATTTTATACGTCATATTTATGAATTATACGTCACATATATAAATTATAAAAATAAATTACATTCAATTTTTGTCATTTATAATTTGGGAGCCGTCAACATTTTGTGAAGACACAAAGAAGCCGTGGGATGAAAAAGTTTGAATACCTCTGGCATAGAGGGTTATTTTCACCGTCGGATTGTGCCTATATAAGTCACGTGCTTACGCCGTGTGTGTGTGTGTGTGTGTGTGTGTGTATAGACGTGTACCCAGGGCCTAACCACCATTATCGCCCTGACGCAACAATATTTGACGCCCCCCTCCTCTAAAAAGTATAAAACCTCATTCCATAAATATATTAAATACATAATATTAATTAAAGGTTCCCCTGCTTACTGAATATTATTTCAATCTTATTTATGTACATGAATTTATTTTGTTTCGATGACTTTTTTTTTTTTTTTTACTTTCAAGTTGACACCGATTTCATTATTATGGCTGCGTTATAGAAAAAAATTACTATTTTCTCGACACAATACGTAGTTTCAGTTTTAGTTCACGTATAAATATCATACCTTTATAGTTTATAGGCTATACAGTACCTACGTCTATCCTTTGGTAATATTGATGTTTATAATAAACTATTGTATACACAGTAGTCTTACTCATTGTTTATACAAATTTTATATTTAATAGCACAAAAAAAATGTAATACGTACTCGTCTTTGATGTTACAGTATGAAAATAGAATTATAATGTGAAACACCAATTTTTTTTTTAATTTAAATTTTATTTCATTAATTTTATGATGCATTGACGCCCCCTAAAATCATAGTACTTTGAACGCCCTGGGGCACTTGTCCCGTTACACACAGCCGTGTGCGCACGACAAAACGTAACCCGTTTCAGTGCGTCAAATTTCGCTCCCTCTCTCTCTCTCTATCTCATTGTGATATCATGTTATTTGTAATTTTTCATCTCCTCGAGACCGTCGTCGTTGTCGTCGTCGTCGCCGCCGCCGCCGCCGTCACAACCGCTGCCGCCAAACGATAATTTATCGACTCCCGGTGCCGCCGCAATGTCGCTCGGAATTCGATTAGGACGACGACGCCTCCTACCCGGTCTGCCGTTGTCGTCGCGCTTAAAACCTTTTCCAGGAGTCGACGCCGTCGGCTCGAAAAATATAAGTCGGCGATATTCTTCTAAATATATTATGCGTCGTCGTCGTCGTCGTGTGAATTACGTTTTAGAATTATTTACGACCCGTTGCGAATGATCGCTGAACCAGCAAGTGTATGTACACACGCGTCACACCCGACGAACCGTTCGTTCGCGTGTCTGTTCCTGACTGCCGGTCGAAGAGCGTCGCCCTATAACGACTTGACGTCGCGGTCGTAGTCAACTCATAATCGCACGCGATAAAATATCGCACGCGGCTCTGACAGCCGACATTACCGAACAAAACGGTCGCGATTCGTTTCGGTGCACCGACGGGAAATTTAAGCGCTTGTCGCGTATTATACGTAACGAAAATCGAAATTTTTATTCGGAAAAACGTTACGGACTATTATTGAATTTGATCATTCGATCGGAAGAGATGCGTTATCTACAACAAGATTTGTATAAAATATTATCACTCTTTTTTTTTTTTTTTGTAACTTTTATTTCGTAAAATGTTGGTGTATAAGATATTAGAGTTCAATTCGACAAATTATTCAACTCGTTAATATTTCAATAATTGTTATTGTTAATTTTATTACATGGAATGTGATCACGCATTTGACTTTGAAAATAACGCTCAAAGTTCAGTTCATAATTGTTCATTTATACGCAAATGAATTGTTTTGGATCTTCGAAACATCGTAGTGAAAAAAATCTGCAGAAAATAATGTTTTTCTGAAAATCGTAACACATAGAAAAATCATTGTTATAAACAGTTGTAAAATAGTTTATTAAATTGCAAATGAAGAAAAAAATCGATCATAATGTTGGTAAATTTCATTAGTTACCATCATATTGAACTTAAAAAAAATAAATGTTCAAAAAAATATTTGTTTTTTTCGCTCGATGAATAATAATTATAAATGATATTATATATTCGTTAATTATCTGTTTGAGAACTGACGACTTAAAACTTCAAAACTCAACGGGTCCAGTTCAATTATTCAACGCATATTTCTTTTTCAGTCTTAGAGTTCGCCTTTTTGTGTTTTAAATTCGACCGCTGATCTTCATTTTATAATTCATTATGAATTTGCATCCATTACATTATAACAAGAATTTGGTACTCATTGAGAATGAATGACACGTGAATATTAACGTGAACAAATAATCAATACATACTTGTCAGTGACCACGTATAGTATTGTGCACATTTTAAATACTGAAAATATCACCAATACTCGAAAACTTTTGGTCTCGCGTACGTAATTCCGCTTTTTGCACGGACACGGATACGTTTCGCGAAACCGAAATCCTAACTTTATTGAATATAGAGAAAAAATAATAGCTCGGTGCAGTCGGTTTGAAAACTTAAAAAGTCATAAAAAATCGTTTGTACATAGTTTGCAGATAACAGCGTTGCAATTTGCAACGGGATATACTATTGGAACGATGCAGTTTGGTGAGTTTCCCACAGCCGTATTATTATTATTTTGACATTCTTCAAATTGATCCTGGGTATTTCTTCGGCGAGTTTGAAAAAACTTTTGAACCGTTTAACGTTACGCAAACTATATTTTTCCACGTGGCGTACGACCATATAAATTGCGTTATGAATGCGAATGGATGCGGAGAAAAAAATTTGCCCCACTTTACGAAAAATATATTTACACGGTGCACATCGATCCCGACACTAACTTAACGTCATATTCGAAAATAAAATATGCTCGTGTTAAAATTTAAAGATGTAATTCAAATCGCAACAATCATTACGGTTCGAAAGTATTATGATTACGTTTAACGTTGCGTATTCGAGATTTTCAGTCAATATTGCACACCGATAAGGTCAAACGGATGTAGATAATACGATGAAACGTTTTTGAATTCGAAACAGCTTAGCCTTGCGAACATTTTAATAACAGAAGCATCGCGAACCGAAAACAAATATAAAAGTATACAGACCATAGACCTACTATGTATACAATATTATATAAATAATAGTAATTTGCATATCAAATATATTAGGGGTGAACCTACATTATTTCTGTCACATTGACGTGAATAGGACATTTTTAACATTTTATTAATATTCTACTTATATTGATATTTTTTTTTATATATTTCGTGCGTATAAAATATACACGAGTACGTCAACACAAACATTCGTAAGTATGTTAATATTTCAATAATAGTAAAATATTTGTATGATTCCAATAACGATTTTTCCCAACCAGACACGACAGTCAAGTTGAAATGTGTTTATGCTCGTACTTCGACTTTGACGTCAAGAGTTTTCGTATGGTATGTGTACACATAACTGAGCTATAATATTGTGTAATGTATTATATTAGTTTAATAGGTAGAAAAAAAAAGGAATTATTCTTTAGACACTTATTGATGTAGGGGTGAAAATGTACCTGAGCAATAATTAAAATGCTGAAAATATAAATAAAAAAAAAACTTAATTTACATTGCATTTTATTTTATATTCATTATTACTCGTTTTATAATCAACGGTGGTTGGTTTTTTTCAACGGGTTTTTAATCTTTATTTCTCTAGAATTTTCAAAGTATGATTTATCGGAAGTACCCATGGCTGATTCAAATATTTCACAAGCAATTTTTTAACGCTTAACGTGTTTCTCATAATGCTGTTGATTTATTTCTAAAACGTGCAAAATGAAAAAATATTGGACGAGCAATTTTTTATTATTATTACTTTTTTTTTTTTTTGTATACGTGCAGTTCACGTTATACGTTTTCCATTCTTAAGTCATGAAACAATTAACTAAGCACTTAAATGTTTGACCTGATTGTTGTAGGTACTGTTTTTTATTTCTGCAAGAATTTTTATTCTAGACTTAAGAAATATAAAAATCAAATTATTATTTGATTCGAACAAAAATATTTATAATTGAATCGTTGGATTGTGATTGATGATTTCTTCAACAACATACTCAACAATAAAGTTATTTGACGATAAACGTAGGTACTTTAAATGATTTTAATAATTTAATTACGATTTAAACTGTTCAGTAAATAAATTGTTCACGTATAATTTCCTGAATACTTAAAAGATTTCTATTTAAATATTAAACAACAATTTAAAGATAAATATTTAATTAAAAGAGCAATTCAGATTTAATTAAAATTTAATTTACTTCTAAAATAAGTTAATACTTCAAAGAATTATTAGTTTTTTCATCGTTAATACCTACGTATATTAGAATATTATTCTAATAGAATTGTCGTCAGAAAAGATACCAAACATAAATTCAACAACTTTTCAAAGAACCGTTGGTAACTTTTTAAAAATAAAAGCTCAAATTAAAAATTTAATATCTCATGTATACCTCACTCATTGTGTACGGTAAAAATATAACCTTATCTGTTTACGATTCAATTGTAGATATACTGAAAAGATACTAAAAATACATTTGTATGCACTATAATATTATGTGAATGCATGTATGTATATTGTATGTATTATAGAAAACTGCAAAATATAACTCAAATTCACTTGTGAATTACAACACATTAAAAGCACGCACGACTTATTGTTAAATCATACAGTATTTTTTTTTTGCGTCTTGAAGAATTTGCCTCGCAATTATAATGCGATCTGAGTACAACGGCATGTAGCCAAACCCTTTAAAAACAATACGAGTGTGAAAAGCTATTTCCACACGAATAAGAAGGGGCTAAAAAAAATAAAAACCAATAAAAAGCTTCGTATTCTTTTTTTTTCACGTTTTAAGCTTTTCGTTTTTAAATGGGAAATTTATAACGCACATAGTACGCCGTTACGTTCTTCCCCCAGGACACGTCGGAATAACCTGTGTTTTATCTGGAACCCGACTGCCATTAATCCCGTCGTCGGTTTTAACTCGATTGCGTGTCCATCACTATACACTGCTCGAACTGTATATAGACAGTCGTTACCAGTACGTATAAACATGCCGTTTTTATGTTTTGAAAAAAAAACAAAAAATAAAATATACTCCCCGAGTTCCGAAGTGTGCATGATCTGAATTAAAATAATAATAATAATAATAATAATAATAATAATAATAATAATAAAATAATAATAATAATAATAAACTGCACGGCTGAACTCGATGACGACTAGAGCGCTCGATAGAGAAATAAAGCGCGTTTCACGTGTATTTAATGGCATACAGGGTGTCTCACGGTGGTTCTAACTAACAGAGATTTGAACATAATGTATATAATGCTCTGATTTTTTTTATTCGTGCACAATTATTTAAAACAATAATAAAAATACATTTTTATGCAAAATTAATTAATGTTATTTATTGTCTACGTGTTTCGTTAAAACTTTCACGTTATTATTTCACAAATGACCGAACGGGTATACACGCCCGGATAGTAATAGATTTCGATACGTTACGATTAAAACTAAAATTCGATTTTACACGCGGAACAATAAAGGCAAGCGTATTTTATAAAACACGTTATACGGAGTCGAATCACAAATATCGGTCGATTCTCGTGGAGCACACTGTACGTACAAAGTACACGATGCACGCGCTTGTTGCATCCCTCGAAAGCAACCAGAAACGCGGTACTTATTGTTTTTGAGTGAGATATCACGGACGGAAACGCTCGCGTATTTATATTCACTGAGAACGATTCCAATGGCTCGTAATCATTATAAGTACCTACCTTACGTATTGTTATACGCGGACGGGGACGGGGGCAGGGAAACGTAATATTCGGTTTTCGCGCACGGCCCACCGTATTAAACGCACGCGAAGAGCGCATCGCGCTTTTTACATTATCGTCCGGGATGATCGCATCGATAAACGAGACTTTTGAAGCGTCAGTCGTCGAACCGGGCTGGCCGAGAACGTACGAGTGAGTTGTGCGTGGGCGCGTGTACGTGGTTTCGCGGGATCGTCGACGGGTTTCCGCACGACAACAGTTGGTCGAGACTTTGCGGGTGTGACGTGTGGTTATTTGTAAAACACGGTTTCGTCAATGTTGCCGATTAGTTTTTTCTTTTTTTTTTAATTTTTTTTTTTTCGTCCTGTCGCGGTGTCCGGTAAAAAGGTTGGGTTGCGTTTAACTTCGTTGTGTTTTTGAAAAACATCAAAATTATTCAATTTAAACGTGCTAAACAATTACACAGTTGATTCAGTTACCAGACCAGAGTTTAAATGATCGATTGAGTGACTTTCTCCCCCCCCCTTTTAAATCTCGAGCAAACATTGTATCGTTCGACATCGTTTCAAATTGTTTTCTGTAAGTCTGTACTCGTGTTGGATGCAGAGAGTCGTTTTACAAATTAGAAATACTTAATTTTCGTTATTGACGATGTTGCGTAATCATATTTAAGTACAATAAATTTATTATAATATACTACAGATTTTTTGGGCAGGACCCGTTTGGACCAATTTTCCTAAAACACAACTCGTTTGGACCAATTTTGAAGACCCGTTTGGACTAAAAAATATTAGTTTTATACAACTCGTTTGGACCAGCATTTTCCTTCCCATTTTATTTTTAACAGGCTCAGGACTGTCTTTGGCATGGTTAAAATGCTGCTTCTTATTTTTATTACTATTATTGATTTTTTAAATATATATATATATATATATATGTATAATAAATTGAGTGGTTACTTTGTTTTAGAAATAAGCATAAAAATATAAATATATAATTTTATATTATATTATGTTAAATTCGAGCTGCTTGAAACATTTGTCCAATGATCTTCAAGTACGTCAATTGAGATATCTGACCATTTTTATATTGTGTCCATATTGTGTCCATCGTGTGTGTAGTATGCTGTGTTTTTGAAGTGTATCATTTCTTTGTATATTAATTTTATTATTTGAAATTGATGATATTTTCAGCATAGTTTGAATTTGGAAATCAGATTTTTTACGGGTTTCTAATCGTTAAGATTTTAGATATTTTCGAGCGATTCGTTCGTTTTCATATCATAATGAAACGTCTAAAATTTAGATTTTCAATTGCGTTTAATAATCCATAAATCATAATACTCTACATTATAAATACCATGTATGAATATGCAAAAACATCCTCCGTTCCGAATGGCTCTGGAAATTTTTTTAAAATTTTTCTCTAGCATAGCCAAACAGGAAGTAATTTCCGTTTTTGTTAATATATATTTCACTTGAGCGAACAAGGGGCTCTATTAATACAAAAACGAAATAAAAACAGCGATATTAATATTTATAACCTAAGAAGCACTCTAAGAAAAGACATTAAATTTTAATTTTTACTGAACCGATGTGACTTTCTCTGTTTCCATCAGCTCGTTTATGTGTTTCATCTAACGAATACATACATAATGTTCGAATAAAAATATTCTGCACAACATTCTTATTAACTTATTCGATAAAAAAAAAATTTGAACTAACATAAGTGTGTGGCTAGAGTTCAGTAACATGATTTTTAATACATTAAAAAATATACTAAGCCACAAAGTTCTAAAATTATATTTTTAATTGTATTGTGATAATATTATACAAAATACAGTCGTCCATACTTATTTAAGAAATTCTCCGTGATTTTCATGAACGTATAATTTGATATTAGCTCCTAATTAATAAAATAAAGAATTTTCTACTACGATAAATTGTTATTTAAAATGTAGTAAAAACGTTGCAGCCAAAAGAGTAATTAAGTTTACTTAGTATGTATTTTCAGTAAATTGAAAACAAATATTGTGTTAATTCATAAAAAATTAACCTTTGCATTAGAAAATGATTTTAAATTAAATATAAATTGCTATGAATAATTTGTGTTTGGTCCTTGAATGACTTGTATTATTTTTTCAGACTTCCATACTAATATTTTTCAAACGGAATTTAAACGAAGCACGAATTGCGAGCAAAATAATATCGTCGCCTGAATTTACTGATGAATTACAGTAAACATCGACAAATATGTTATTTTCTGCGTGTTCAAACGTGTGACAATGTCGCATAACTTAATCAAATTAATATGAAATTTGTGTGAGTAAAATTATAATTTAACAACTAAACTCTACGTATATATTCATATATTTCTAACCCAATTACCATTTTAGCACAAAAGCCCGTACTTTTATGTTTTGTCAATATTAGTTTATCATACAGGTATATATAAAGCGAATATTTTAAAAAGTTATTTAAACAAAATATAACGATAAAGTTAAATTTGATCAACAATACTTTTTACACATATAATTTTAAATGTATTTTCAATTTTACCTAAACGTTCAAATTTAATAATAGTAATTATTATGGTATAATTTGCATAGTTTAAACCTTATGTAAATTCAATTTTAATTACATAATTATATACTATTTCAGTTTCATCAATATTTATAATGCATATGCATTTTTTTTTTTTTTGTGAAAATTAAACTTTAATAAAGTTGTCATTGCTTTTTCGTTTATGGTATAAATATATTTACGGTTAACATAAATATAAAGAGGGTGAAATAATGGTACATGATTAATTATTTTTTCATTGAATTAACTCGTCATTTTAGTCGACATTTCTTAAGACTAATTAACCTAGTTCGGTTATGATATTTTCATCTAGTCCTAATGAATCGTGAAAATGCTCGAGCATGATGAATTTCGGTCACATCCTTACAGTATTTTTCAGCGTTCTGCGAGTGAATGTGTGTGTGTGTGTGTGTGTGTGTGTGTGTGTGTGTGTGTGTGTGTGTGTGTGTGTGTGTGTGTGTGTGTGTGTGTGTGTACAAGTTTTACACGTTTTCGGAGGTTCTTTTACCACCAGGTGTGCATGTCTATAATGTGTATTTGGCCAATTCCCAGTTGATTTACGATTACTTCTTTCCACCGTCAATATTCATAAAACACGAGAAAAGTTCTACGTTTTTCAATGAATAAAAACAACATAGTATGTAAAATGTTTTTTTCCGTGTACATTATTCCTATAACATTAATAATTAAAGTTTTACAGGTATTTAAGGTTTTTTATTTCGATGAATAATTAAAATTAATTATCTAGCTCTTAGTTTTTATCTCTACGAAATATGTTGATTATCAAAGAATGACAATTAAATGGGATACTCAGATGCATCGTTGAAGCCACTAGCTTCATAAATTAAAATAATTAAATTAATTTAAAAATATCAACAACAAAAAAATAACAAATAACAAAAGCGTTAATTTCATCAAATAAAACATATACTTGTGCATTTCCTGACCTGACGGCGACAATGACTTGATTTTACTAAAACTGACCATTTGAATCAGTAATATCTTAATTATGTGTAAGTATTCAATTTTTATGCTACAAGGATATTAAATATTAGTGTACATATTGTACAGTTAAATATTTAGTATTAATTCAAAACAACTTTTTAGAAATATACATACATTTTATTAGCTTGAAATATTTGCCCAATTGCCATTAAAACAAATTGCTACGTTTTGATTGTAAATCATATGTTAAAAGAATATATTTTTATCTTCAAGTTCCGATTTGACAACGTCTCAATTACGTTGTACATTTTTATCTTTTTGAATTAAAAAAATTTATGGAAACAATTGTTCATCAAATGATGTGTAGAATAAGAATAAAATATCAAACGAGTATTAATTACAATACTAAAGCCAATTCGGTTTCAAAATGTCTATCCAAGTATTTACCAGAAACTTAGTTCATTGATCTAGATTATATTTATTCAACAAACAGCGATGTAAATATTATTTCCCCATACGTAATCTAACTGTTATAGACTTACAGTAATAATTAAAGGAAAAATAAAAGACCTGATCCGTTTAATACGAAAGACACCCGTTATCACAAGACGAAGATTATTTAATTTGATGCATACCTTCGATAAAATTTGCATCTCTTTGTACAAGGTATACCACATTTAAAAAGTCTTTATGGTCGAATAGATAGAATAAAAGTTTGATATTTTTTGTTGTGAGTAAATAAAATCAATTGAGAGTTCTAATTATTATTTTTTTCATTCATGCATCGAGTGAAAATATTTAATAACCAAGTCACTTCAATAAACATGATTTGTTCCATCCAAGTATATTTGGACTATCACGTACTATAGTACGGCAAATAAATTGTAATAATTCAAAGAATGTTCTCTTGGGTATTATTTCGAAATTTAATTTTTATTTTTATTTATGTATTCTAATTCTAATTACTACGTTACGGGAAAATTATTTGAGCGATATAAAATTATTATTTCTTTATAGAGTTAAGTATACCGCACACGAGCTAAATAAAACCCAACTTATAATCTTAAAATATTTTTCATTTTTATTTTTAACATAATTTTAACATTAACGTGTATAAATACATTTTCATACGCGTGCATTTTCTGTGATTATTATTCGTCGCCTTAAACATTTTAATTAAATTCACCACGAACCACGAAGCACGAAAAATTAACATTCTTTAAATTTTATTCGATGGATTAAATTTATTTACTACTTTAATAACATAATCGATTTGTCGAACGTACCGAAAACTGAACAGTAATAATATTGTATAGACGAATTTTTTGCTCGTGAAATAACTTATTCATTCACGGCAACAACTCGACTGGTTAAAAAATGTATGTGTCTTTTGCCTTAAATTTAAATTACAAAAAACTTACTCTATTGAACAAAAAGATTCCCAGAAAACAAAACACTTATTTGCAGAGCAAAAGTGTATTCTTAACTAAATTACTGCGAAATTTACTCACCTGTGATGGCGATGGTAATTGTACAGACGACGAGCAGCATGTCGGAACATTGGCGGCAGAATCCGGGCCTCAGAACCATGGTAGTTACGGTGTTTACAAATTATCGTGTTCAATTGGATCGGAGCTAACGAATTTCGATTCGTTGGTTTTACTGTTTTTTTTTTTTTGCTTACGTAATCACGTCAAATTCACTAAACTAAGTTCGATGTAAGGAGACATTATTTGAAATAAAATAACGTGCACGTGTTTTATGTTCGAGCGACAGAAATATCTGAAAATAAAATAATTACAAAACATTAACATAATTTATTAGTACTAAATCAATACAGTACACAACACTATTATGCACAATTATTGCAATGTTATATTTTATACGATTGCATACTTTTCAAAACAAAACCAACTTTTTACTTTTTAATAAATAAGTATCGCCAAACAGAAAGTAATAATTTTATATAAATAAATGTATAATTTAAAAATTACATGTTATAAAATAAATCTGAAAATTAAAATTAAATTCAAATAGTTTTTTTATTGAAATCATTCGGAGTGCAAATACTTTATTTTGTAACACCCACTACTTGATTTCATAATTATTATTATTATTATTATTATTATTATTATTGTGCATTAATTTCTTCAATTTTTTATTTCTAAAAGAATGGCGTTTTTTTTTTCATGTGACAGTAAAATATTTAATAATCACTCAACATTTTTCCCCAGATAAAAATACTCTATTGTACTCTTGGAGTTTAATTTCTATCGAAACGAATCCAAGTAGGTACTCGAGTTCGTATTTTTTTTTTATTTTTTTTTTTTTCGTACCTATAACTAGATAATAGTTTATTGATTTCACATTTTGATTACCAACTCCAAATTTGTTTCTACATATTTATGCCTATCAGCGGATACGTCTTGGTCTTCTTCTATAGTCTATACTTTTTCACGAATTTCTTTTTTAAAAAAAAAACATTCTCTTTACATCCGTACTGTAAGCGCACTACCAATAACGGCTCGTTTTTTTCCCCCATTGAATTACCCTCGTCCTTCAGTTTATCGTTGTTTTGTGTTTCAATGTTAGTTTTACGGTTCTTTGTTTCGTTCGTTCCTCGCACGGTCATGTCCCGCAATTAATTAATAATATCGCGCAAACGTGAAATACGTATACAAATGTCGTGTCACGAGAGTTGAGTTAACCGGAGGACAGAGGAGTAATGACGATTTAACACTTGCAGAACATTCCAGCGAATGCAAGTGCACTTCCGTGCACCCCGCGCAATTATGTCATTGCTTGTTACGCAGTTTTCTCATGCATGTCGTTTTCGTCCCTCTCTCGGCATCCGTCTAAATGACTACATTGATTTGCGATCCCCGCGGAATAAACACTTTTCGGGGTACGAAATTGTTTGCGCGAACCCCTGTGGTTTTGACATAATGTCGTAAGAGCTCCTTTTCTGTCATATAAATATGCGCGCAGAATGTGACGACAAAGTTGTGCGAGTCACTTCACGCACACAGTGCACACAACGGTGTCTGCCGAAAGGTAGGGGACGCGCAAAACTCATTAGTGCGGTATACGCTCGAAACCGCATAGTTACACGGTACGGTGTGTTCGCGATTGTATTTATTTAATTTGAATATGACTTTAAAGTTATAAAAAAAAAAATAGAAAAAAAAATAGGAAAAAACTATTGCGAAATAGCCGTGAAAATAGGAGTAGTAAAAATATGACACACACATACTCGTATATACATATCCGTATGAGCGATTCAAAACACGTTTACGCCGGTAGGCGAAATAATTCCATTAAACGCATAACACTCGACACCGCTATAGTCGTCTCGTGGAGGAATGCAATAAGAAAAAAAGTTCAATAATACGAACGGACGTCGAAAACGGATTCCGTGGGTTTCGATCGGTTCGCGTGCGCCCGATTCGCCGACGCGGGAACACCGCCGAATATCGATGTGACGCAACGGCTCGCGAATTAATCGAATAAATAATATATCGTTCGAATTCGATAATTATCGGTTTACCGGCGTGGAAAGCAAACATAACGCGTAATATTTACGCGAGTATCATCGCGCCGCGCGTTCTCGTGCCAGCGGCAATGCACGCTCGTGTGTGTGGGCGAAATTCGTAAATCAATAGCCACTCGTGCGGGCGTAAAAACACGTTGATGACGAATAATTATTATTTATTTATTTATATTTTATTATTTTTTTTTTTTTAATATTATTTTTAATTTTTTTTTTATCGGAATCGGCATCAAAAACGGCTGATACGAAACGAATACGATGTACATATGTTAATATAGATTATAATATTGAAACCGATCGGACGTCGATGTAGATTTTGGAATGAGTTGTTTTGCGTTTTCGTTTTCGTTTTTCTCAGATGTATCTCTGTACGAACGCGCGATATCACGTCACGCACGCGGGTGTGTGGACGTAACGTGTGTGCGTTAGACCTCTGCGAAAGACAGGGACGACTGTTCCCCGTACTCGCGCAATGTTTACACACAAACACAGTTAGTTGCCGGCAGCAGGGCGCAAGGAGGACGACACACAAACAATGCGAATCGTTCGACCGTAGAATATGGCGTGAGTAACGGTAGTTATATTGTTCCACAAACGGATTTTACCCTTCTTTTCGCTATTCTTCCCCCGGACGTCGCATCCCCCACCCCATTCCCCCTCCACCCCTCGTTGACCCTTAGGCAGGTAAATTGTGAGTCATATAATTCACGGCTAAATGTTCCACACTATTTACCGGGTAATTACCACGTTTTATTGGACGCACGGTGCATAACGAATCCATGACGATTCAATGGTAATTATAAGGCCATTTGCATTATGTAACGTATCCGCCGCCATGCATACGATATATTCTCGCTAAACACCCCCCCCCTCGCACTTCTGCCCAATTCAATAACAATTTTCAATCAAATGAATTTAATAAATAGGCGCGTAATTAATTTTGGATTTTATTTTTTATCGAAAGCCCCCCTCCCCCACCGCACGTTGGTAATGATATTCCCGTTTTCCAGAAGCCGGCCGTTGTCGATCATAAAACGGATTTGAATGCTAACCGATTTTTATTTTTCATGTATATATTTATGAGCGTAATTTTATTTATTTTTAACATAACGACTGTAACATGCTATTACTACTGTTAATCCTGCCATCTAACAGTATCTATTTACGATTTCATGAAAACGCTTTATGTAAGTACAATTTACGATATTATTCCCAGACTCAGTGTGACAGACAACTTGTATTTTTAAATACAGTAAACGAGTCCTTAAATAATATTAAAAAAAAAAAAAAAAAAACTGTGTAGTTATAAAAAATAAAAATATTTTTTTTCTTATTTACAAGTACAAAGTAATTTCTTAGTATTTAAAACTTTGTTCATTAAGATTATGTGAAACTACGCTATATTATCGTGAAGTATATTTATGTACGTAACATATTTATAGTTGTTTTAAAGTCTATGCGATTATTTTCGCTTTATTTATATAATTTTTGAAATAATAATTTGACGTTACTGTACCCACAGATATTTTTAAGGAGAGATGCGTGTATTTATTATTATGAAAATTTACTTTTTTCTCTCGAGCTTCCACAGCTTTAAACATGCCAGTCCAGAAAAGTGAACTGCAACAGTTATTGCTCAACGAATACTTTTTAATGCGTTTAATATTTTTTTAATGAATAATCATTATTGACTTTGACAATCGCTAAAACAAATAAAATACTATATCTCAGCGTACTACTCGTGCCCTTAACTTCTGAAAAAAGTAGTCAAATGGCCTTTTTGACTATGTATGACATTTATTTTATTGCATTTAAAATCCATCTCTGTCTAGAGTGCTACAAAACAAACGAAAGGTCATAAAAATTCGATGAGAAGCCCCAGAAAAACTTTGTTTTTTTTTCCAGGCCCCAAGAGACAACGTACACGTATTATGTCCATTTGACACGTTCGGGTTTTTTGTTTTTTTTTTTTTTGTTTTTACTTGTAACGGCAAATGTGGTGTGAGAACGGATTTTCTGTCTGAATACAAATATCGCCATTGTCGTTTCATTGGATAGTTAGCGTTATAGGAAAATTATTCACGTGTTCAACGTCAATATACATATACACTTACATTATTATTTCACTAGTGGTTCGGTCTTTCACAAATAATAATAGGGTTACTCAATATTCTTAATAAGAAAAAATAATAATAAACATTTGACGGAATTGCAAACAGTATATATAGGTAACCGTAGGTAAGTACTTACGTGGAAAACATTTTTACATATACACATTAAACCGTAGGCACGTCAATGGAATGTTAATAAGAAAAAAATAAGAAAATGTCTTTCATAAAAAAAAAATGAATTTTCAACACATAAAACTCACGTTTTTAGCGTTGCTACTATTAAAAGTACACGCAAGTACACGATAGTAGATTATAGTTATTTTAAAATGATTAAAATGTAGGGAGAGAGCATTGATTAAATAATATAGTTTAATCGAAAAATATTCCTAAAACACAAGGGTTTTTACATAATATCGAATAAAGATGCTCAACCGTCTGCTTAGTAAAAAAATGCTCAAGAATAACATAATGTAACGTGATCTGTAATCTATATAATATCGGCAATATGATCAATAGTGAACAAATTGTTGTGTCGATAAATGTTTGGCGCTCGACAGCATGATAAAATAGTGCATTATCTGACGGCATGAGTTCTCTATTTAATGCAGAGCAAAAGTTTTGAGTTAAAATACTATATTTTAATGATTGTATTTCTTTTGAATGCGTTTCTCATTCATATTGTGTGTTGATGATGTATGCGAAAAAATACTCCCGTATTACAATATGTTTTCATGGATATTATAAATGTTTCCCTGTGATGAAAACTATTTTTGTGTGATTTTCACATTTCGCTGTAAATTAAATGTTCAGACGATTTCATTATTTTCCGTCTACAGGTACAGATTTCATGAAGACCTAACAACGATCGTGTTGAATGAGAATTAACACGTGGACTGATGAAAAACAAAATAAACGGCACAATTGTAGGTACTTTTAAGGTGATTTTAAGAAATATTTTTCAACAGCCAAAACTCATTAATGTGCGAGATACTTTGTATTCTTATTGGTTTAAATACTATGCTAATTACGTGATGTATGTATAGACACTACAGTATTATTTCAACGTTGAATGAAATGTCGTCTTCAAAGACAAGTCACTTCTCGATTTCGTTGTACACAGAAATACATGCTATTGTGATTGAAAATGTCCAATAAAAAATACGTTTTTATGGAAACGTAATACAGTGTGACTACGCAATACAATATATTAATTAAATTCTCGATAAATTATAGTTTTTCGTTCATAAACCATTTATATTTTGCTAATATTAATTTTACTCGATTTTTAGTGTCATAAGAGCAATTAATGTGTTTTCAACGCCGTGACAGTATGAATTATGTGTTAATAAAATTACCATCAACAAGCAAACAGTTCTGAAAAAAATCAATATAAATTACTATCTAGACCAGAGGTCCCCAACCTTTTTTGTCTAGTAAGCTACATACAAAATTTAAAAAGGTTACGATCCACCCCTCTTCATAATTCATTTTTAGTGATGTTTAATGCTTTATATATTTCTGTAGAGTTGACATATTTTAGAAACAAAACAATTATTTTTAGACACAATAAATAATAAAGTTTTCTCAATAAGTACTGTGTTACAATCTAGGTTATATTATACGAATCTAGGCAGTATTTTTTATGATGACAACATCATTATTAATCATTTGATTTATTGCATGCTTGATAACATTTTAAAGGGTATAATTTTATCTACGCATGTAGAATCAATGAGTATGCACTTATCGGTTAAAAAATATAGTGTTAATTTTCAATGTATTTTGAAAATTAACTACTCATAATATAAACAACCACTTTTAAATGGAATCCTAGGTACTTATTATTTGTGATTTAAGATCGACGTTCGGTCTTCTAATGTTTTCATAGTTATAAAAAATGTTTCACAAAGCTGCAGTGAACCAAAGAATAAAGCAAATCTATTTTGATTGACCATAACCTGGTCATCACTTACGTTTATTAAAATTTAATATTAATTTTATAACTCTACAATAACCAGTCAGTCAAATTCAATCGACAGATTGAAGACCCCCCATCTATATCCCAATTACTTTTAATAAACGTGTTGAAAAAAATAAGAAAATAAAAATAAAAAAAGCCCTGCAGTAAATCATTTTTTTCAAAAAGCACACCTTATAGTGATTATTAAATAAAACGCACCCGCTGGTCTTACAGCCTACGTTTTTATACACACAATCGACATAGAACACAAATTTTCGATCGTGAAATCGCTTTTTTATTTTTCTGTTCCGTGAGATTTTATAAAGTTATTAAAAACAGTAAATATAACTAAATAGATGTACGAAGAAGAATTATTAAGAATTTATAAAAAAAACTTCAATTGTAAAAATACTGATACTGTTGTCCAAAATAATAAATTGATAATACAATTTATTTTATCTTGTAGGTATCTCTGTTTGTTTATTTTGAAATATCAAATTTTAAGAATAAAATTGATGAAAACTTATTTAAGTTATTTTATGAAATTAATTTATTGACGATGCTGTAAATTAGAACAGTACAGTTGTTATTGTTTATCCAGTTATCGACATTAAATAAAAAAATACTTAACCAACCTAGAGCCAAACATTGTTTGATTAGATGTTAATATAATTTGTTATTGGCGTTTGAAGATTAAATTGAAACTTCTAGAAATCATACATTTCGAGTATAAAATTAAAATGGCTTTCTGTAACATTATTTTGAACCAGGTAAATATACGAGTACTACATAATATGTATGTGAGTATATGATAACAGTTTTAGGACCTTCGTTGTAAATGTTATTCTCACGGATATTATCTAGCGACTAACAGTATTCTGAATTTTCCAGTGGGATGCAATCCATTTTAAATATTAACCGTATCGCAGTTATTCACAGTCAACACTAATTAATTACTGTACATCCACAAAATACAATACATACATAAGGTATTCTACGAGGATGGAGTTTATTCATTACTCTTACAACTCTAAAGTAGTTAATCTTCGTTGGACACTCTGTTTGCTTATGTAAGTCATGTATGTACCTATACAGATTTCAGGAAAATTATAAGTATTTGGAGAAAAGTATCGAATATTAATAGTTATAATCGAGTAGTAATGAATATAAGTCTTCACCAAACACATATCTACCAAGTCGATTAACATTCAAATTACACAAATCACAATTGACTGCTTAAACATACTATAAAAAGGTATATATTTCTGTATTAAACCCAAACATAAACAAGACGTTTGATTTATTTCCATATAAAATTACAACACGCATGACATCAGTATTGTACTACAATATGCAAAATATTTAATTGCATTACCAAGAAATTGTTAAATTTAAAATGTAATTATTACACCCAGCAATGATGAAGGGTGAACATCACACAGACACACACACACACACAGACACAGACACAGACACAGACACAGACACACACACACACACACACACACACACACACACACACACACACACACACACACACACACATACAAACATGCGTGCGTGAGTGTTTGTGAATTTATTTATTTATACAAAAAAGAGGGTCCGAAAATCTATAGAATTTTCATAAATAAAAGAATATATGTTTTTGGACACGCCTAACTAAAATTTTGTTTAGACTAATATTATGTACATACGCACTACACACGAAAATATTATAACCCACTACTACGCATTATTATTATTATTTCTGAATACAAAGTTCCCCCTCTTATTCCAAGCAGTAAGTACCCTTCAGTGCACGTGTAATTCGTATAATTATTATTATACACTAATGATGGTGGGGTTGCACTATTATTCGCTATAACGATCATTGTGCTGGAACTGATCGAATAAAATGGTACGTATGACAGTTGGTTAACAACATTTTAACACAAAAATGAATTTCTAAGTTTAATATTTTTTGACCACAGCACACGCAGTTGAAAAAAAAATGTTATAATATGATTATATTTAACAAGAATTATTTAAATTATATGTTGTCGTTGTTATGCACAACATACTCTTTAAAAGTAGATTAATTATTTTCAATACAATACAACATTTTATGAATAATTTATGTGCTTTCAAATTGAATTTTAAAAATCATGTTGATTTTTCGAAAAAATAATATAATAATGGAATAATATATACAATTTTACAAGCGTTATATTTTTAATAATTATAAAACCAAACTTCTATTTTATACTACATTTTAAGCATTTTTTTTCTTTAAATTTTTCTTACTTTTGGATCATTTGAATTGATAAAAGTAACACTATTATATTATACATAATATAGTTACCATTGATAGAAATTATATCAAAATAAGTACATATAAAGACAGTATTTTTCAAACCCTTAAATATGTCGTTGTTTATATTTTTATTTTTATTTTTATTTTAATGTACTAGTCCATCTGTAATAAATATCAAATAGATGTTGGATATATTTTATATAAATTAATTAAAGTGCATAAAATTTGATTTTAAATTAACTTGAAAATCAAAAATGATAATGTGGAAAATATTTGAAATTTTTCCACACCAGCTGTTTTATAACAAATTTTAATTTATAATGATTATGTAAAACATATTAAATATGTAAACTAATAACGAATATATTCAATGTAATAAATTGCATAAAGCTTTAAAAACCATTTTTACAGACATAATATACGGTATAAATGTACATTTTGCTACTATCCAACGTAACGAACAACCTATTATTTTTACGAAAATGAAACTAATATTATATTAACCATAAACAATTCATATTTTTGTAAAACAATGTTACATTTATACTATCCCGATGCTTATATTTATAATTTATTTAAGCTATTACATTGTTATACAACTCAATAGCTAGTCAAGCTCTAGCTCAACTTAGAGAATATTATGACAAACACAGAAAAAAAAACAAAAGTTGAATCAGTCATGCAAAAGTATGTAAGTTCAATACTATAAGAATTCATAGACGTCGTTTTTATAATAAACTGTACACGTGTAATTGTAAAAACGTGTTCTCATGCAAATAGTTAAAATAGAAAAACCTTAAGTTTATACACTTTTAACTCTCTCCCGTATAAATGTAATTTAACACTTTTTATTTGATATTCGAAAAAAAGGGCTTGATAGCACATTTGCTCCGTCACAGATAGGTTTTCATTTTTAAAATTTAATTCGTGCTCAAGTGAACAGAAATCATTAAAAATGTTTCTCTAAAATAATGGCGCTTGGCTCAACCCTATTCTTAAGTGAAGCACTTGCTACACGTTCACCAGAAACAGGAGATGAGGGAGTACCTAATGGAGTACGGGTCGAAGAGAAATGCCGTTGAAATGCTAGTGCGACTACAGTTAGTAAAACATTATTCGTTTATAAGTTGTTAATACACATTTATATTGGTATTCACTACTTATGGTTTTGTATTATTTAGTGTATGTACAGTGTACACGCAGTCAAGCTAACGTAAGCATAAATCGTGTGTACACTCATAAGTATGTGCATAAAAACAGTATTCACTCAAATTTTTCAAAAACACAAACTTTGTGATAATGATATACATGACATTTTAGTATAATAAACGATTTCGATTCCATTTAATTATACAAATGAAATGATAAAATACATTTCATCATCGATATTTTGTATTTCATAAATAAACAATCATTTACATAAAATCAAATGACTCGGTGGTTTTTTAAACGTACAAATAGATACATTCATTACTTAACAAAATAAACAAATTTACACAGTATTAGTAACTCTGTAATTTGAAAAACAAACTTTTTTATAAATTTTAAACCGAGTACAATTCGCAATGTATCAGTGCAATCCACGTAAAATCTGTCAGGTGTAAACAATTAATATTAACAGCGTAATATTTTATCTGTACGTACAGTAAATATTAAAAAGTTTTTTTTTTCAAATATCCGATTAATTATAATGTTTTAAAATAAAATATTTTTCCATCATATGTCATGTTAAAGTCTGTTTAAGTTAATTATCATGTACACTACAATGAAGAGCTGATATCTATTTTATATCGTACAACTCAATTTGTAAAGATACTTTCAGAAATATATCTCACTATTTAACCATAACATTTCAGTTACATAATTAAAATTGGCAAGATTATTTATCATTGGTTAAAAATCGACAATTAACGAAAACAAAACACAATTTGACTTTCAAATTAAGTCTAAACATTACATTTTAGATAAATTTATATTAGTACGTTTAAATAATGCCTAATTTTTACTTGTTTTTTATCTTATGCTAGGTAACACATTAATGAGTTACGAAAATTGCAATACTTTTTGAACATTTAGTGTGTTTTTCGATTAAATTTCAAACAATGTGACATACGATTAACGTTGAATCAGGTAAGAAGTGAGTGATTAACTTGACCAATACGTCAAAACTGTCTAAATAACTTTTAAAACGTTGTAACTACAGCGAGCGTTTTTTCGTATGATTTCATTTTCGGCCTCTAGTAAAAATGTAGTTTGCGGAAAAAGTTAGTGTTGTTTTCAAAGCCGAAACTAAAATATTTCACTTCCGAAAATGTCTCTTGTGTCGATAAACGCGTGGGTGGTTTTCATGCAACGATGCATGTATGTTTGTCTCGGAAATTGTTTGTTTTCTCAACAGCGATGCGCATTATTACGTAGCCGGACACGCGCGTTCTGCAAGATTTTTAAAAACTACCTTCTTAATCGTTTACGCCAACAGTTATCGGCGTTGAAAAGCGGTCCGGAGGTACGGGGGAGATACGGTTTTATGGATCGTGTGAGAAAGTTTTCATACGACCGAATCGCTGTCGGTAAACTCGCGCCAAATAGAGAAAAAAAGCTCATTTGTAAGTTTGTATACGCACAAACTTTTATGAAGATTGTGTGTGTGTGTGTGTGTGTGTGTGGGTTTTTTTCGACTTATTCGTACGTACGTATATTATCATATCGATCCGGTTTCACGGGCGCGTGTGTGTTGTGTGTGTGTGTGTGTGTGTGTGTGTGTGTGTGTGTGTGTGTGTGTGTGAGTGTGTGTGACGGTGCCATTAACTACCGTATACGCAAAAAAAGGTGTTCGACAGTGGTTTATTCGAGTTTCGCGGATTCTTCAAATCGAAAAAAAACTTCATCTGAGACTAATCGTCCGGCGCTTCTTGCACGGATAATGATATTCGTCTGCAGCCCCGACACCGATCGACTTGATTATTTCGTTCTCACCGTATTCGTTTAAACGGAGAAAACCAGATCAACACACACACACACACACACACACACACACACACACACACACACACACACACACACACACACACACACACACACACGCACGTTCACGTCAAACTAGATTTCGAAACTTCTCCTTTTACTGACCTGTGAAAAGTCGCACGCCGTGCGTAGGTCACGCAGTAGTCGTCATCGCCGACATTGCGGCAGACGCTTCCGACGGATACGACGTGAAGACCTCGCGCACTCGTCCAGCGCGCGCGCGTACACACACCCACACACACACACACACACACACACACACACACACACTCTCACACACACACACACACCCACACACGGAACGGAACGGAAGACGACGCACACACAAAAGCGCGACGACGCGGCGGCGACACTCGCGGACAGAAACGTTCGATTTGGCTTCGGGTGGTCGACGGAAAAATTTCTACTCGCGACCGACGGCGGTCACGGCGACGGCGACGGCGACGGCGAAAATATTTCCGCGAGATCGACACGATAGCGGCGGCGGCGACGACAACGGCGGCTACGGCAGACGCGAAATTCGCGAACGGACGGACGTGCGAAACGGGCGCTCGCGGTCGACGGCGGGACGGGAAATGATTCGGCGGCCGTGAGTTTTTCCCGCCCGGCCCCGCACCACCGCCGCCGAGTATCGCGCTCGCACAACCTGCGGCGCCGCCTAACGGACTTTTCCGGCGGCGCCTGGTGGCCACCCGCGCGCGCGGCCGTGCGTTTTTTACGCGGGCACGCGTGCCGTGTTTTCCGCCGCCGCGGTTAATAACTATTGCCGTTACCTTCTCGGTCGTCGTCGTCATCGGCGTGATCGTTACCGTCATATTAATTCGTATCACCGTCGTCATTTCGTCATCATCGTCGTAACCCGGCATTGCCTACCCGTTCCCCTGCCCGGTCGTCTGGTGGAGTTGTGGCGCTACGGAGGTAAACTGTTACACGTAAACCACAACACTGCAGAAACACTCAGATCGTGTGTTTTTCGGGTCCTAGCACAAACTTTTATCATCGGATTCGAAAAATGTTTTCTTATTGGGCTGGTATGAAATTTTTTCGAATCGCATATCGATAAACACGTTTTTGAGGCCTTCCGACCCAAATTGTATGTACGTTCTATAATTACCCTTATTGACAACGAAAAACACTTTGTTTTCGGGTATTGATGAATATTTAAATATTATCGATCTGATGGCAATCTACATTTAAAAATAGTTCGTTATCGAAAATGCGCGAATTCGCAATATGAAACGCCCAAGTATATGTGAAAACCGTAAAAAAAAAATCGCGAAAATAAAAATCGAAATATTTTATTAAATATTAAAATATTTAAAATATTTAAATATTTAAATATTTAAAATATTAAAATATTTAATATATTTAAATATTAAAATATTTAAAATATTAAAATATTAAAATATTTTATTAAATATTAATATAAAATATTTTATTAAATCAGCGAAAACACTAACAGCGAAAATTATGAAAACCTATAAATACGTTTTAAGAGTAATAAATAATAACAATATTAGATAATCAACGTCAATCTGTACTTCTGCGTCTTCGATAACGTACCTAGGTAATAATGATAAGCCATGACTACGAAAATATGGACAAACTAGAATACTTCAGAGGTATTGCTTATAATTTTTCATATCAAAATTTAATTTTAATTTTATAGTACTGTAGTGACGATACATTTTTTATATTTGATATTATATTTATATTTTATATTTATATTTTTTTTATTTTCTTAACGAATTTGAATTTATTTTATAATACTACAGAGAGTCGATAGTTTTAATTCATACCTATGGCTTCGGAAAAATAAACCGAATAGAATTTTTACTTTTCGCGATTTTTATATTCGCTGTTTAGTTTTCGCGATTTTGTCATTCATGATTTTTTTTCACGATTTCAACTGGCACCCAAAACAACCGTATCGATAACTAGACCACCCCCAACAACATAGGACAAAAGACGGAACGAAGTCTCGTGAATAAACATATCGAATTCGTAATTTATATAATAATACCAACTACCTTTAATATACGTATAATCGTGAATCACTTTATTAGTAGTCAGCACCTATATTCGTCAAAACTAACAAAATTTAAAATGCGTTTATTTGTCATAAGCTATACGTTTTAATTTATCGAAATAGCCGGTAAAGCAATTACCTTGTAAAACTATCATGACCAATTGGAACACGTTATTTTCCAATAGCAAAATGTTTAATTAAAAAAATTAAGTCAGTTCAAATGGTCCAAACACAATGAGTTTGTGACATTTTTTTCATTTTCAAACCTAAACTATTTCGAGGTTTCGGCCAGACTCTTTGAATTGCAAAACACTTTGCGTCGTCGCCTCGTTTTCCTCTTCTCCCGTGTTCGTTTGATGCGTTTTATTCCGTCTTCGTCATCGTTATCGTCACCATACGCTGTCGTATATCGCCCGAGTAATAGTTGTTTTTATAGCATGCGTAAGCGCGACGGGCGACGCCGTGTCCGTTGATCCTTTCTCGTCCGTCGCGGAGGTGCGCGCGCTTCACAGTTTGATTTTTCAACGCACGCGCGACTCGTGTTGAATTTCCTGTGTAGGACCGGATTTTTCTGAACATCCCTCTAGCCCAACCGCTTGATTACCATGGGATCTGGAGTATTTCACTATTTTCACATCATCCTGAATAAAGGGTTCACTTAAATTCAAAAACATTATGGTTTTAATATTTATTTTTAAATGTAAATTAATTAGAAAACCATCGGAAACCCACTCATGCATATTTTAGTATTTACATACCATTACATTTCCTAAAAAACCTCGACGCAGACTCAAAAGAAAATGGCGTCGAGATCATCTGATTTAATAATTGTATTTTTCCCCTTGAATACAAAATACACGGTTAATTACCATTAATGAGTGACTTCTTACTTACGTAACTCTATTGTATGTTTTTCCTCAATTATCACACACTCACACACACACACACACACACACACACACACACACACACACACACACACACACACACACACACACACACATTCTGCAATAAATCTATAGATTGTGTATTTTCTTTTTTAAAAAAACAAAAATAATAAAATTAATGTAATACGTTCAACTTCGAATCAACTATTTAAGAATGCTTCATTTTTTTTTTTTTTTTTATTAGAAATATATAATTACAATCTATTAAATTCGTATTACAAAAACAATTAGGAAATTTGAAAGTATATTACTTTTTTTTTTACAAATCAAGAAGTCGTGATTGAAAGCGTCGTCCATTAATAATTAACACTATTTAAAATCCAAATTATTCTCTCTTATATTATAGTACTATGTTTGTTATTGAAAATAAATATTTTACATGAATCTAGAGCACGTTAAGAGGATGTAATGTACTGTCTTCGTCATATGAACTTACAATACAGTAAACGTTTGTTCAACAGAACCAATGTTTTTTGGTTAGCTTTAGTACTGAAACAAATTGACCTTTTGTAAAAACTTAATGGATTGTTCAGACTTTGGGTTTTTTACGATATTTAAATTTCAAGCAAGTAATGAGTATGTAAAATACAACAGTTTGAATATATTCATTATTCTTTTCAAAATAGGAATATTGTAAACATCATAACGTACAAACATAGAAAATGTTTTCACCTTTAACTATGATCGTAGATCAATTTTTCTTTGATATTAAAGCTATGTAATAACATTATATTGATCCCGTTTAACGGCAAGTTGCTCTGTTGAATTCAATAACGCAATTTCAATGAAAAATTAGAAGCTCTCATGTTTTATTTTTTTATTTTTTATTTTTTGCTATTGCGTTTAATTATTTCTAAATTTCAATGATATAAGTTATATAAAGTTTGATTTAATTACCCTTCTACAGACTGTACACAACAATAAGGGTTGTAACTATAAACTAATGATATTATAATTATTCTTACACTAACAATTATTTGATATACATGTATAATTACACTTCTGTTTGGTGACTATTTTTCTTTAAATAACAACTACTAACATTTTACCACATAAAAACGAAACTATTTGCAAAATAATAAGCTTCATTGACATTTTTTTTTTTTAATAAGTAGGTACGTCAAATATCTATAACAATATATTATACTAAAATAAATTCACTTGCTGTAATCGATTAAAATGCAAAATCTTTAAAAATACCAAATAAATTAATAGTTTTACCTACGGTTTTGAAAATACATTGGTTTTTACATCATATTAGACAATTACGACTTTTTGGTTAAATACACTAAAATGTTCCCTTCCAAACTACGTTACGAGCCCATTTCCACTCGTTTATTTTCAGTTCAGCTCTTAAACATATCTTATTTTTGATCTCAATCAAAATCTCGAATCAATATTTTTTTTTTGCACTTGCACAATTTTCTTTATAACATTAAATACGAATTGTATAATAAAACGTGTAAAAATTTTTGAAAATGAATAAATCTCAATTCAAGTATGCGAATTCACACTGTGAAATATTCATTAACGTTACATAAAACTTATCAAACGTTAAACATTTTGCTCACATCTAACGAATCATCTATCAAATTGACTAACAAATCTCATTACTCATAAATTATACGATAAAATGTTCAAAACCACGCTGTCGTATGCGTATCGTTCTCTCGAGATAATTCAACTTTTGGTTTTCGTTTGATTTCTCGACACAACTTTACGATTTATGGCGTGTTGTCGGAACGAAATATTTTGTTTGATTCTCGAATATATATTTCACTGCTACGTGCGTTGTTTACGCTGGCAGAAATAAAGGTTATTCTAATAACGGCCACCATTTTCCTTTCACGTTTCTCGTTTCTTTTATTTCGTATCGGTTCGCCTTAAACACGCGCGTTAGCATACGGCTAGACTTCACGGCTAGACTTCACGGCTAGACTTCACAGCGGGTGCTTTACTCGTTTTCGTGAACATCGCCAACCATTTGAATGAATTGCATGAATTACATGAATTTCACCCCGGACTGGTTCGCGTCACGTTCGATTTTCAATTTCGAGCTTCGAAAGAGTTCTGTCCCGCTTTTCGATCTTTACGCGACCGTAAAAATTTAAAACACCGCCACCGAATAACACTCCTGACCGCGGCCGTGCGTTTCAATGCGAATACAATATCGGCGGCTTTTACGGGTCACGTTCAGCATTCCATCGTTCGAAATATCGACGAAAACCACCGGGCTCCGTGTGCGGCGTACGCTGCGTTTTCGGCGCGAGACGACTCTTCCTTGTTTGCCACGACACGGGCCACGCACCAGGTCGAGGGTTCAGGTATTACGCGCTATTATTCATTCACAGCTCGTGTGGTGGTCGAGCGTTATTACAAATCAATTCATCCGGTCGACAGACGCTACGAGGAAAAACACTAGACGTCAAATTCCTCGTTGATATGAGAACACACAACGAAATACTTCGTTCCGATACGTACGCGTCAATTTCATTTTTCGTTCGTTATTTTATTATATTCCAAACACACGCGTACGCTCCGATACGGTGTGTAATGATAAGTGTGTGTTTCAAGTAGGGATGCGTATTCGTGTAATGCACACACACACACACACACACACACACACACACACACACACACACACACACACACACACACACACACACACATATATATATACACGTCACGGTAGATTTCCGCAGGTGTTTACTTTGGGTCGGTAAAATCTGAATAAATACGTTATTTACTTGGATGGATTTTATTGAGTTTTATAATTTCGAACTGTA
The DNA here is from genome assembly GCA_027580255.1 of Therioaphis trifolii. Taxonomy (NCBI): domain Eukaryota; kingdom Metazoa; phylum Arthropoda; class Insecta; order Hemiptera; family Aphididae; genus Therioaphis; species Therioaphis trifolii. The sequence goes on from CM050411.1 coordinate 11,730,917, forward strand.
TAGCTTGTATATTTTTAGACGTTGAATGACATTTTTGTTACATCTAGGCACTTCAAAATCTGTAATCCGTACGCGAGAGATATATTATACTCGTATATAAAGACACTTTATAAGAAAGTGCAAAATTTAAAAAATTTAAAAAATAACGTATTTTAAGAGAATAGAAAAATCCAATAAAAAAAAAATTCTAAATAAAAATTATTGTATTTATTAATCTGAAAGTTTTTTTTTTTAACAAAACAATGTCTTTAAATCAAATAAAAAGGAAATCTTAGTTTCAAAAAGAAATCTTTTAATTAACTATAAAAGTTTTATAGTAAAAAATCAATTTGACAATTAGGAATAAGAAATATAAAGCAAATATAATTTGCTTTCTATAAATTGAAAATAAAACAATGAGTTTTTACGACACAAAATTTGTGATTTTGGATTATGAGAACTGAAATTTGTATTCAACCTTCGTTATGTGTATCCTAAACAAAATTTACATTTTCATAATAACCAGAGTAGGCGATTTTTTTTATAAGCATTAAGTGTCTAAAAACGGTAAAATGGATAATATTTACAATTATGATTAAACCTGCATAGATTATTATGTTACTATTGCAGAAATAAATAGTTTAATGCTCTAAAATTGTACCGATTATTTATCGTATATTTCTAAAAGTTAATTAAGTAGCTGTTTACAAAAATGACTACCATTATATTTAATTGTCTGATTAAACTACCACAATAAATTTAAAAAAACTATACGCTTGATGACCTCATCGTAAAATTGACTCATCTTAGTTACTTAACACCGGCCATCATTATCTTGACCTAGGACCGGAAAGACGAAAGACAAACTTCCACCACCATTACCTTACCGGCTTTTTGTTTTTTTTTTTTTTTTTTTTATCATTATTGTTTAATGTTTAAAATACATTTAGAAACCAAAACTTTTGCTCGTTCACTAAGTGGGCTTTTCCCGACTTGTTTTTTTTTTTTTTTTTAGTTTTCCACAAAAATTACCGAACAATTCGAAGTACCGACAGTCAGTTTTATAATTTCTCGGATGCGTCTTATTATTTTTTTTTTATTATTTGGACGAGTGAATTAAAATATTATGTTGACATTTTCCAAGCCATTAGGGTTGTGTGAAAGTGAGAGTGATGCCTCAAGATTCATACTCAGATAAATTACATCCCCCCACATTCGAAATTCCTTCGCACGCCACTGTTTATAATATGATATTAAATATATTATTCACATTACTGTCATGCACTATAATCAGTGAAAATACTGTTCACGCTAATGCATTTATTAAAATAACTGACACGATCCTTTTTAGTGATTATTCTAACCAAAGTAAACATACATGTGCCGTGTATACGTGTAGAACGGCTTTCAAATTAAACAAGTTATTTTACATAATAATAACTTATTTACGGGTGTAATATTTAATGAGGAATATGCAATATTACGTTTTAATAGAAGTATGGAATTACACGGCATTGCGTGTAACGCATTAATATCTAGTATGCATTTTACAAAAACACGTTAATGAAAAATAATAATTTTGAAAAAAAACCGCTGTAAAAGTGAATTCAAGAAGATTCCAATTAGATATTTGGTGGGTCTTCAGTTTATTACACTATTATCGAAATTACGGCGTGAATTAAATGAGTGAAACACTCTCGGGGATTATGAATGTATCCACAACACGGAAGTATGTGGAGGATAGTAGACTAATATTGACACGTGCGAGAAGTAAAATAAACAATTCGTCTTTTGAGACGATTTTGAAATACCTTTGGAAAATGTTTCCATTGTACGCGTGTCCTTGAGTATAGATTTCGCGGTTTGTCGTAATCTGTTCAAGTGTAGAAATTCAAAAAAAAAATCTATTGTTATTGTACGACATGCAATGTGCTTAAAATTGAATTATTGTTTTTCTATAACGAAAACTCAGTCGATCCAGTGCACTAGAAACGAATTTTATTATCTATTGGCTAACGCAAACGATAAATAAAAATAATCGCGTCTCGCGATGGTATTTGATTTTAATAATCATAATGTCACTCGTATTTATTTGCATTTATTTAAGCTACAAAAAAACAACAATTAACGTGCAGTCGTCGCAACGTTAAAATCTTAAGGAAATTCTTATTATCTTTGAGATATCAACAAGAGCTCTTAACGGCAATTCATTTTGCAACAATCATAGTTACATTAAATTAAGTAATTTTATCATTAAACTATACTTGACTAAAGCACATTTTGACATTATACAATAATACCTAGATTTTAATATTATACCAACTATACCGACTAAGATAAAAAAAAAAAAAAATATATATATATATATATATATATATATAAAAATATATATATATATATATATATATATATATATATATATATATATATTATAATTATAAAAATGATAAATATATATGAATTGTAATTAATAGATATTTTAAAGGCATTTATCAACAAATCAAGAATTACAAATATTCATATGTCTATTTTTGAATTATGTATAAATCACCTTAGCTTGATACGTCAGTAATGACTTGTTACTTGTAATACATTTTCTACCGTAAATTATCAAATAGCGTATTATTATACATTCATTCTACATCGACTACTGTGTCTATCGAAAGGTTTAAATAATTAAAGATTTAACAACTAAATACATTTAATAATTACATTCTACCTCAATATTCGATTGCATTATGAAGGTAAACAATTTTTTAAAGAATCACGTCTCCGGAATAAATTTACCTAACTAGTTTTATTTAATAATGAATAGCAAAATTATTTTATTTATGCGAAAAAAGAGTAATCATCACTTTCATTTGTACATTTTGTTATATTTTATTATAAATTTAAAAAGATTAGGGTTATTATGTTTATTATAAAAGTTTATTATGATGTTTGTTATAAAAATAATTCACAGAGATTTATATAATTTCTGTTAATATTTTGTAATTGGTATATTTTATTATTAATTGGTATAATTTCTATATAATTATAAAGAAAAGTGAAGTTTTTATTAAAGTTATCGAATTGATGGATTGATTGGATAGATTATTATTATAATGTCAAGTTCCACTAAGAAAAGATTTTTAAAAATTTTGATTTTAAAGGGTTGAAATCGGTAAAAATAAATTGAAAGTAAAAATCAAAAATTAAATAAAAAGTGAAAATCATAATTTCATATTATGTCATCTCAAATATTTTGATCTCTATAATTACCTTTGGTATTAAACTGTATTTAAATTAAACAGATGTTTAATATCTATGACAATTTTATCAGTTATGACATCTAGCGGTTAATAATAGTACCAGTTATGTTAGCTTACAGATTTTTGTGTTATGCCGCATCCATTAGTTTAATATCAATGTTATAAATCAGTGAAAAAAAATATTTCTCGAGTGAGGAGCGTCTAAACACAGGAATGCACATTGTGCGTTGTGCGCATGCGCGGGATTTTTATCATTATTTTGGGCTGTTATCAATATATCATATCAAATCACACACATAATATCACCACAGAACAATATCATATTATTACATTATGAATCAAAGTATTTAAAATTGAAACATTTACACTTTTCTTGGTCTTCAAAAAGAAGTTTGTCTACAAGAAAAGGATGAAAACAAAATGTTCAGTTTCGTCACAACTTAAAAAATAATTTTTTTTTGGAGTAGTAGCGTTGTTAGCGCATAGTATTAAGCATTATTATTATTATTATTATTTTATCCTGTGTTATACTATGTTTAATACTGTATAAATTGTTAATCTTTAAATCTTATAAGAAGAATTTACTATTAAGATAATGTTATTTAAGTAATATCATAGATAAGTTTCATGTTTATAGTTTCAAATATTTGTGAATTGTACCTATTGTTAATACTCAATAAGATATTTAATAAATCAACTTTTGTTAAGATATTGATAAAGATTGGTTTGTGATGTGTTTAAATTGGGTAAAATGTAAATATAAATAAACATTAAAAGCCAACTCGGCATATATAGTTATTGCTGTTTGATAGATATAAAGTGTGATGTACTCTGTCTGAATTTTTTGGTTTTTGAGTATTTGCATTTAATTATATTAAAATAATTATAAATGGAATTTAACTGTGATGTTTGTAATGGTCAATTTTCCACCAAATTCACACTACCAAGGCATTTAAAAAGTAAACACAATGTTTTTAATGAAATAAAACAAAAATCGTCAAAATGTATTTCATGTCCAAATCTAGTATTTTCTAAAAAAGTTTTATTAATCAGTCATTTAAATGATCACCATGGAATGTGTATTGATAAAGAAATAATACATTTTTTAAATGTATCTGGTAAGTATAGTGATTTATTTAGTAAAAACATTCTTTCAATAATTTTTAATAATATACATTTTAATAAAACCTAGAATTTAAAAGAATATGAAGTAAACAATAAATGTGAATATGTCCTTCAGACAGGGAGTGTTGAAGACCAAGAAAAGTGTAAATGTTTCAATTTTAAATACTTTGATTCATAATGTAATAATATGATATTGTTCTGTGCCCTGTGGTGATATTATGTGTGTAGTGTGTGATTTGATATGATATATTGATAACAGCCCAAAATAATGATAAAAATCCCGCGCATGCGCACAACGCACAATGTGCATTCCTGTGTTTAGACGCTCCTCTCGAGTGCTAATGATATCAATAGAAAGTGGCGACACTGTAAAATCCGATTATGATGTTAATATAATAAATTATGATATATTCTATTATAATCAAACAAAAAAAAAAATGTTATCTGAGATCCAGAAATGGGTCTCATGGCAATCTAAGAAAGTTCGGTGAGACCCACAATTGGGTCTCGTGGCAAAATTAGCAAGTTTACAAAAACTTACATGGCAGTCAAGTTGTTAAAAATAAATTAACAGTTATACTCAAGTAAAATAATACCTTAAGCAAGATTTGGATCAATATTTTCCGTGTCAATCAAAATAGTTACACCCCCACGTACTTGAATTTATTCACTATAAAATAACTTATTAATATCTATGGGGAAAAGTATTTAGAATATATTACGCATTTGAACATATTATATTTATATATATTTATGATTTAAATGTTGTAAATGACGTATAATATAGGTCGTTTATGAAGGATATTCATAAGAACAAAGAAATATTTAACACAATCATCATCTGTAAGTATAAAAATATAATTATTTGCATTAAAATTAAATGGTTCTTTGGAATTTAAATTTAAATATAGTAGATTATTTTTATTATTATTATTTTTTTTTTTTTTTATTAATCGTGGTTTATAATACTATTACGATTAACAATAAATTATACACCAAAATTATCACTTCTAAAATATAAATTTAAGTTACATTTTTCTGTATGATTTATTTCAAGCACATTCTTCGCAATTTATAATTTTAAAGTAGTGTAATTCAATCACAAACTTCACCTGTATATACAATATATGTATCTATATAAATTCATTATTAATTACCCAATAATTATCTTATGTATATTTTTCGAAAAACCATAACACTTTTAGATTAATCAAAACGGAAATCCTCTTTAAAACGAAACAAATATTATGGTTTTTGTTTAGTGATTTATCTTCTGAAGATATATTATATGATATTATATGCACAGTAATAAAACTACTGTCAAACCTTGTCACTTAGATAAATGTTTCCAGTTTGTAATTTGCCACCTTAACTCTTTTTATCGGCTGCACATGAAATTTATGGACTTGAAACTCCTTATCAAACTACTTTTATCGTTACATATTCTTTAAAAGATAGTAGCGCACTAATGCCTAATATATCTGTTTAGTACCAATCCATTTAATATATTCGAAAAGACATGATCCAATAGTGAATAATCAAGACAAATTTCGGCAATCTAATGTAACGCTCCTTAGCTCGAAATAAAACTGAAAATTATTCTGAATTAAAACCATTGGAAACGATTTGATTCCATTTCGGCTTTAAAATAACTTAAATGTAAAATCTCACAATACCTAAACTTGAATACACACAAGTCAGCATGTATACCTTATAAATTATAATGAAAAGTTATTATGAAAATAATAATCATATCAATAACTCATTATGAAAATATATTATAAAATCCCTGAAAAATGATATCGAAGGATCCTACGCTAGAATTTCACTAAAAACTCGTGATGTTTGAAAAAAAAAACCATAGCACGAAAAACTACTCAGATCTCTCGGACGACAAATAACGTGGTTTGTTTGACGATTGTTTCGGAAAACTGCTCAAGACACGTAACATTTAATATGTTCTGTGTTTCGCGATAAACCGAACTTAAGGTAAATTATTGAACTTGCAACCCGCAGTCACGAATTTCGAATATTTCTCCATGGGTGTTAAATTTGTACTTTATATAAGAAACAGAATGTGAACTACGCTGCTCTGAAACTTGATTTGATTTCGAAATACTGTCATAACCAATAAAATGTGTTAATATAAACACCGGTGTTATGGCTTAATTAACGATTTCTCTAAATAAGCTGGCTGCCGTACGTTTTTCTGACGCGCCGACATGGCATAATTACTTTCAAAAACACATCGCGATGCACGAGATATCAACTCCGTCTATCGTTCCATAGAGTTTCCGATATTCTTTGTTTGGTTTAATTAGTTGTTCTTGTTCGCAACATCTGTCCGACTATTTTCTTCGTAGTTTATTTCGAATTTATTAAACGAAATCGTCTACGTGAATGGTTAAAAGTTGTTTGATCACTCGACCGTGATATTGAGCGGCGCCACATTTTTTTTTCAGTAACGCTTCAATTATTCGACGCTTCTGATTTCCTTCATTATTTTCTCCTGTTTTAGACGTGTGTACGTTTTTCCGAATAAATCGAACCTTCGATTTTATACATTTTACGTCAATGCTGACGTACAGAGTGTCTTTTGAACACGTTAACCCCATTTTCAACCTTGTAATATGCATAAATTTGATTTTTTTTATTTCGCGTACAATTTAAAACGCCAATTACTCTACATTTGTATGAACAACATCATTTTTTCTATTATTATTTGCATGATTTTTAAATTTTTCCAGCCGAAAACCGTTAATTACATACACATTTATTCTGAAAGAATACATAAATTTTAAACTATAAATTCCAAACAAAACATACTCTGTATTGGTTTTACAATGATGTATTTTTTTATGCATGTTTTCAGTTTGGTAGATGATCCAAAAATCTTGCCCAAAATCTATATTGTGTTTTTAGTTTTCATTGCCCGAGTCGTTATCTCATCATCAAAACTATTTACAAATATGTTTTAATATACCCAGGCATAATTCTGGCTATATACGATAATCTACTAATTTTATCTGGTTAAATCTAACTTTAAATACCTATGAAATAAAATCATATGATTAATTCACCTTTCGAAATGTTCAATTATGAAATATATAACATTATTTAATTAAAATCCAGACCTTACGTAACTCCTCTCCACGATTGAAATTGAATTAAAAATAAATGACCAATGTTAATCACTACATACAGGTATAAGTCAATATTCAACAATTCAACACTAATATTCTGGGTTCCTCGATTCACAATTTTGCTGACTTGACCCAACGTAAAAATTAAATCAAATGATGAACGGACACGAAGATAATATTTAAATGAAAAAAATATCATAACTATTAACTATTTCAAAAAATATAGTTAATACATCAGCCCCGATTTGTATCTCTCATTAGCTATGTAAACTAGTTAACAGAGTTTTTGTGATCAAGGAAAATATTGTCAGGATATACTGTATTGTTATTATTATTATTTTTTTATGTAATTCGTAATCTTATGTCGCTTTCACATCCAAGCTCTAAATCAATTCTACATAAACCGCACAATGCACACGACATTCGAGACCCTTTTTAAACGGTAATGTTGTGCACGCAGATAGACATACAAAAAAATGTCATTTCACGCCTTTGCAATTACACATTGTTCGCGGCATTCAAAGGTCACGTATAATACACGAGATTTCTGTTTGTGTACTAATAAAGACATGTATACTACGGTATTAATAGTAATAATAATAATCATAATAATAATAATAGTATGATGTTATAGGACATTGTATTTTCACCCTCCCTCCGCTTTACTTCGCATTATTATAATTATTTGAGTTCTCTGATCGTATTGTACGATTAACGATCGCCTAATTGTTATGCGTTCAAGTAGTGCATATGGCGAGCGTGTACAGTACAAAACACGAGGCTTGACAACTGTTTGTGCCGAAAAAAAACGCCGTATTAAAGATTATTTTGGTACACGGATTTTTTTCGACGCGAGGCGATTGGGCTCCGAACACAAATTCGTATTTTTTAAGAAAAATACCATCTGTTTTGAATAACACAATACGCGTATGGGTTCAGCGAACAAAATAACATGATTTAATTGATAAAAGAAGCCATCCATTGATGTAACTTCCAATGCAGGAACTTTTTTTATTCATTAGCCTTGTAACAGTCCCCGACACTATTTGCGCTTCAAACGTCTTGGATGATAATCAGAAATTAACCTAGATCTTACGATTTTTAGTAGAAGGTTAGTATATGAGACTAGACTATAATTAAATATTTTATAAAAAAAATGTCACTCCTTCGTTTATCGTCTTTATTTTTAGATCATTAGGTATAGTGTATGGATTGATACACAGGAGAGAAACATTTGTTAATTTCCTGAGTGTAATTTTTTTGAAAGTTTGATTTCTATTAAGATTTGATGTTTTAACAACACTTCACAACTGGAGGCCGTTGGTCCATGATAGAGAGTTTTATACATAAAGGGTTTAATTTGTATTGAAGTAAATTTATGAATGCAAAATAAAGTTTTCGGCATACGTAGACAATTATTTAACGGCAGTCTCTTGGATGATTCTGACATGATTGGCCCACGTTAATCTTTGGTCTAACGTCAGACTGAGATATTTAACTATTGAAGAAAACAGAAAAAGAATACAATAAATAGATACATTTAGATATGAGATTAATCTAAGAGTGAAAATCATGTGGATAGACTCATTTTGATATATTTTAAAGTTTTGTAAACCAGCTATTCCTGTAATCGAGGTGGTTTTGAATATTAGTTCAATTGAAGCAATGAGTTGAAGCAATGAGTGGATTGGAGTTGATAAACATTATTACCTTATCATCGGCGTAATCGGCTTTTAGTGTGTTAGGTGTGGTTGTTTGATCGGAAACAAAAATATTACATAGAACAGGAGATACAATTCCACCTCGATGTCCACCGGCGTTAATGCTTGCTTTGTCAGAAAGCACAGATCCATATTTAATTTGAAAACGGCGTTCTGTTAGATAGGGTTAAACCTAATAGGGTAAATTATAAGTAGGTTAGGTAGGAATAAATCATTTTAGTTTAAAAAATAGTCAGTATGCTTTTATGTCAAACACGACCGAAAGCCTGCGAAATATCGAGAAATGCGCATGTGCCGTACAATTTTGTTCGGAGGAAAAATAATAAAGCGTCTACAAGTCTGTGTATTTGATGTGTTGTTGAGTGAGCTGAACGGAACCCGAATCGGGTGTCTGGGGTAATTTCATTTACAATGTTTACAGGAGATACGTTCGACGATTAATTTTTCTAGAATTTTCGAAAAGAAAAAGGCATTGGACAATATATAGGTAGATGTGATGACAAGAAAAGTCAGGAGATTTATTTGGTTTGGGACTAGAATAATTGTTGAGAATTTCCTGGCGAGTGTAAAGTAGAAGAAAAATTCGGATTTAAGCATACATTTTCCATGCACTCCATGCAATCTGTGTACCAATTTTAAGTAGGTACTCGGTTTGTTTCTTATTTCCTGCGTAACGCTCTCTTTGTGCAATGTTTTTATATTTTTTATTCGCCACGCGTTTACAGAATTTTTAATCGCTTTATACGTTGTCAATTTTTATTAATTTAACGCTGCGGTGTGTTCACTCACAATTTATAAAACATTAAAACAAAAACGTGCTCGTACAGCGTATATAACTGCACCGTCTATTCTTCAGACTGACTGAGGTTCTTCTATGAGAGAAGAATTCATAATGAGGTTGATAAAGAATTCATTCCGTTTCACGTGACTCACCCGAGTTTTATATTAAATCAATACGTTGAATATGTGTACGAATCGTCGTGAAAATATGTGTAGTCATTAAATTATATAAATGCAACGTTATAATAATAATAAAAAAAAAATAACGATTGTTTTTTTTTTTTTTTTTTTTGTGGACATTTGTCGAATCTGAGGTCACGTCGTCATCGATTTAAAAAAAAGTGCCTTCCCCCTCGCGCTCAGACTACGTCGTAGAGATTCCTCGGACCCCCGGACGGTTTACCTGCTCAAGTTTAAGGACGGCAACAGTCACGGGCCACGACGCGGCAATGTTAAATGAGCAGTTTTAATTGCCGTGGTTAAACTTAAATGTTCAGAAATAATTTTCAACACAAGTTTGTGCGTTTACACGCGACATCATGATTTAACGACGAAATTCGTCTAATGTTTCCGGCTGGCCGAAAGCCGTTGTTGAGCTGCGCGCGCCATATCGCGTTGTAACAATCATATTTTAGCCTCGTGGCATGGTTTTCGCATTATCTCGGAACGTTCACAGCCAATTATGTGCATCGTCATTTGCCGTCACTATGATTACGTCAATAAATAATTGATAATTTAGAGAAACGCTTGATGATCGCGGGTCTACGGTCCAACTCCTTTGTCGGCTTTGTCCGCCCTTGCAAAAGACATTTGTCCGTTGCACTCGACAGTACAAACATTTTGTAAAACGAATTAATTCGGCGATTGACTTTTAATCATGTTATTTTTGATCACTCGTCCGGCTCTCAGTTCCAAATTGAAAAACGTAATAGAAAGGTATTTATTTTTTTTTTAGGTTTCACGCACAAATGATGACTGGAGTTTATAACGAATTAGAAATTATTATCAAAGACGTGCAATTTTTTTTCTTTTAAAAAAATTAATTATACATTTGATTTTAATTAACTTTTGAAGTATACAAAGTTGTTTTGTAATTTTATTCAAATTATTTTAAGTAAATTTTTATTTGAATCTAAAAGATGTATACAAGTATCAATTATAATAAAATATTCAACATGACGAAAACGGTTTTTTTTTTTTTTTGTAATCGGTCAATAATTTATTTGATTTGTACGTTGATAAATCATACAACTTTGGCAACGTGGACGACGTTTATGTTTCTAAAAGATATTCGTTCTTTTTAGGAAACGACACGTCTAAAAGGTGAAAAAAACAGAACAAACATTACTGTATTGGGATTTTATTAAAAGTTTACGCTTCAAATTTGAGAGTTATTAAAGTTCATTAATCAATATTGACGCGAATTATTTATAAAATGCCGTTGTTTGTGAGTTTTGATTAAAATCACTACAACACTTGGCAAAGGTACAACGGATTTCACACTAATTACCGTCAACATCAGACGCGGTCGCGTAGACTGTTTGCCGTCCAACCTACTCGTGAAATAATGCGAGCGCGGGCGAATCCGCGTATTACAATATATATTTTACACTGCTCTTGTCTTGGAAGAGGCAATAATGCCATTATGAATATTAACTCGGAGAGCGGTAACGGAGGACGACGTCGACTGAAATCCGGCGGTTAGCTCTTCGCAGCCAATTCAACAGACGTTCGTCAGATGATTTAAGAACGATTTCGAATCATTGATAATTTCGCAATTGCGTGGCGTGTACAGTGATATTATTGACAGAGCTATTATCCGACTCAGCGAACCAAATAATACCTATCATCTTAATTATTTTATTCGATCGGGTCGCCCACGCAGTGTCACGACACACGTGTTTTCATTTTAGTTTGTGTCGCGTAAATTCAAAGCCGTGCTTACGGACGGGAGGAGGCGCATAGGGCTTTTGCCCCGGACGGATGATCTTGAGAGGCGAGATGATTTTATCATACTTCAACTCTCTCTCTCTGCATTTCATCCGGTCAATTTTTACCCACGGCATAATTAATATTTTGTAATTTTCTATTGTAATTCGTGACCGTTTGATTTCTATTATCGAGATTTCAGCGAGTAAATAAGTTAACGGTGATCACCACTTATTGATAATATCATGATTATTTTTTTGACAAAAAAATGACCATACCATAGATTGTATAAATATTTTGTGATTAAATTCATACTATTTGTAATCATAATATAGAGTGGAAATTATTTGAAATATAAGTAATAATATAGTTACACTGATAAATGATAATTTGAAACAGAAATAATGAAACTACTGTTTAAATTTGAACACGTAAGAATACACCATAAGTGAAACATTATCATAATCCAACTTTTGAATATCGTTTTCAGTAATTCACGTTAGACAATAAGACATTTTGAATTGTGACAGAATCCATTCAGAAGGGGAATGTATTTTATAAGAATTTATTGATGTTATAATCAGCTGATTTTTAACCATAGCGTATCATATAACATTTATAGGTTTAGATAATATTTTATTTTTGATTATCAACATTGAGTGTAGTTCAATAGTTTTTAAACTTTTGACTATATTATAAGTTTTTGAGTTAAATACTTGTATGCTACTTGCTTATTAAAATACAAATCATTAACTTAAATTTAGAACTATGTAAAATCAGTAGAGTAAGTGCAATAATAATTTTATTATGATACACCGAAATTTCATTTGCATAAATTAAAATTGCAATCAGTATATATTTCAATGAGGTTAAATTTTTTTGATTATTTTCAAATAAATTTTGAATATCCTCCTAATGGTTTATTTTATAACAACACAGTTTTTTAAAAGTAGAATTACGATAAAATAAAATTATGTACTGCACTGTTCGAAATTTATTTGTGGAACGTGCAACTCTACCGCCAAACTTAAAGTCAAAATCGCAATTATACTTCTAAAACTCGATAACGATTTTGTTGTGATTGCCTTGTGTCCTAGGTCAGTGCTATAACTTGGCAGCTTGGTATAATGCACGTTCGTTTTGATAATGGTTGAAATTCTCGTAAGTCTGAACGAAGAGAATCGACCGGAAAATTCGTGGAAAATTTGAATCCGATACAAATCGTGGGTAATTTATTCGTTACGGGTCGTATATTCCCGTAGCAAAGGTGTTCTTGAAATTTTACACGTAACAACATTTTTTTCAATTTTAATTGACCGCTTACGGGCATAGAACTATGAGGAGATTGTTAAAATGGCTCCCATTGTTATTGTTAGCCAAAGGGACATCGTTAAAATTGTGTTACCACTATGTGTATATATATATATATATATATAAGGGAATGTTTGAAAAACGAGACACTACGTAGTTTTTTTTTTAATGTTTTTCCTTTTTTTTATATGTATTTTACTTTCCTTCAGTCCTTTCTCTCATCCGGCATTAAATATATTATATTACAAGCTGAAATTTATACACAATGAAAAAATATCCTAATAGGTATGACGGAATGTTCTACGATAATGTTACAAGCAGTTCGCATTAAATTTCAATTGGAAATCACGTAAAAATCAGTGGCGAGAAATCACTTGACTCAAAAAAAAAAAACTTTTTAAAAGTATCTACCGTAATGGTAATTTTAAGTTTTTTTTTTAAATAAAAAATGAAGAATTTTTGAAATCCAAATAACTGTTTTCAAATCATCTGAAGTCATACATAATTTACTTAATTGATTTTACTCGTAAAACTACAGCGTAGCTTTACCTTCATAAAACAAAATATTCGTGTTAAAATAAATTCAATTTAATTGATTACAACTAATATTAACAAATTCAATTTACGCTTTCAATGATTAATGAGTTATGTTGTACGCAAAGGCGTAATCCGAAATGCTGCACATTTTGAATACCTACAAAAAAGCGGGGAAATATAATTAGAAATTTAATGTTGTATTTAATATTTTATAATATTATGTGCGAATTGCATGTTTTCCCATTTGAGCACAATTGGGTACTTGCAATAAAATGGTTCGTAAATAAAATATAATTTAACGGTAGGTATACTTTCATTGCTACCTGATACGGATGTATGGCAGAAGCAACATTTTTAATTTAACGTTTTAAATAATATCTTTTTTTTTTATCAATCATACTTAATTACTACAATTTTTTTTAAATTTTTGATTGATTTTACTTTTTAGACAATAGTTTATACCCATAAAATTGTTTGTGGAAACACTTTGTTCGCTTTCGTAATGTTGTGGTCTGACAGGACAGAGTTTTAGGCGAAGCAGACTAGTGGATTTATATTGAAAAATCAGATTTTGATAATTTCCAACAATTTTAATCGGAGACTGTGTGCATGATTACAATGCATAATTCAATATTTCAACTAAAAGTCGAATTATCTCCATTGAGTATTTCCGAGAGTATAGTCTTACACGCGACAGAGGTTCCAGAGCGATAGACTCGTATATCTAATGGTCCAGATCTATATACGTCTTAGCACTGTCGAAGTCGGCCGTCACGAGTCGTCTGCTTCTTCGATGCGATTCACCCCGAATATATGCCGATCGATCCTCTGCAAAAGATTGCAGGGGCAGTGTCCGTTCCCGGATGTTCGGCCTCGTCCTTCTGGGTTTGGGTGTCTTATTGATTTCATACGTGTATTTTTGTATTTGATGAATTTGAAGGATTTTACATCAGTGCTAGTTTCGGCTGAAAAAACTATTACTCGTTTTTGCGACGACGAGGATTATTTCGACATCTCTTATTTCTACATAACAAATGACTTTTCAGATAATTCATTCTAAACTCCATTACTGTATAGTAGTGTGTCACAGTTATTTATGCGAAATATTCAATATTTAAATTAAAAAAATTTCAACTGAAGTCGAACTCTTACGTTTCGTACAGATTTCGCATATTATTTCTACACACATTTTATATATACCTAACACAGTAACACTCAGTGATGTAAATTGTATAATACAAATTGTATTTTATTGTATAATACACGTGCGTATAAAACGTCATGTACAAAATAATAAAATACACATAGGTATAATTGTACAAAAAAAAAAAATTAATCCACCTGACATTGTATAACCACGGTTTGACACACGATATAGATAAATCATGGTTTGAGATATATTTAAAATTGTAAGTATAACCAGTAACCACAATATAGCACATTCTTAATTTATCAAAATCTAGAAACAAAATTTGTTTTATGTCATATTTGATTCCTAGTACTATTAGTATTAACTATGCAAGTTAACATGTAGGAATAGGGCTATGTAGTGATACATATTTTAGTGTGAAATTTATATAGTTAAATAATTTATATACTTGAAATACCTATTAAAAAATTTTATTTTTATCAAAATCAACTACAAAAAAAATTTTTTTTATGTTATATGTTTCTACTACACACTAGGTAAATCACAAGGACACATTGGTCAGTATTCAGTATTTAGGAAACAACTTATAACAATTTATCGCTACTATAAGTTATTTTATAAAATACCTAATAATACATTTATAATACTTGTATAATACAAGTATATACAAGTGAAATATAAAATACGGTATTTTCACATCGCTGGTAACAATGCGTAGGAACACATACACTGCAGTAATCAAAGGAGTGTTTTTTTTTAATAAAACTATATAAGTAAAAATAAACTTATATGTATGTACATTTTTTGAATATTTTCAATCAATAATTTTTTATCGAAAACTTTTAGACAACATTTTTAGAAAATGGTTAGTCGACATTGTTTTGAAAATTTTTAACAATTTATTCTTAATAGTGGTACGATAAAACTTTTTTTTTAAATGATATTTTCGAAAATTTCTTCATTTTACTCATTATTCTTGCATATTTCGAAGATATATCCATTTCATTTTTTTTTCTTTTTACTATCATAATTTATTTTTTAATGTCACCTTTTAAACACTCATACAATTATGTAAATCCAAGTCACTTAAGATACCTTTGTGCCCGAAAAGTCTTGATATTTTTTTATTTTTTTTTTTTTTTTGTAGTTGTAGATTCTGAGTGAAATGATAAACTATTCATGATTGAATATAAAATAGAAAGTAAAACGTGAACAATCTTCTTACATTTTATGGACAATTGTTTTCGTAAACAACTTTTATTACATCAGTAAGGACATTCTTGGAGCGTTTTATTTAATTACATTAACAAATCTTACTGTTTACTTTAGGTGTTTTTCCCCAATAAACCACAATTTTGCGAGAACTATTTTTTTCCACACAAAGTATAATATTTGCTTAGCTTTTTTTCAAACTTTCGCTTTAAATATTGGTTTTATGCATCCATTTTAAACATTTGATACATTATAATCAATTTCCGTTGAAATCATTCGAGTAGAAATATGATTTTGCTGCAAAAACTCGATGTGTTTTATTGTTGTAAATGAAAGTACAATAGCGATTTTCGCATGCCCTCCGAACTCGGTCTACATTTGCGACATTCAAGTAGACGAAGAGTTCGGTTTTGATTATATACACTATTATAGCACGCGAAATTCGTTTTATCCCGACTACAGTTCTAGAAAATCTGAACACGTTCCTCGCACATGTCAAGTCTCCTAATACAACCCCGTTCTTATTATTGATCAACCTTTCGGATGTGTCAACCCGAATGTTTTGTTTTGACAGTAGAATCATTACCGTCGAGGTAAACACAACGGCGAAATGAATTCGGGTTTCGGCACAGTACCCCTCAGAGAACGATGCCCGCAAATGGAATATCACTCGAACACAATTCAATAGATTTGCCCAACGTTATCCGTCCTTTCTTTTTTACAACACCGTTATGATTATTGATTTTTTTTTTTTCATTATACAATAAGAACCTAAATACGTTTGTACATAGTATATTGTTTATTTATAAGAGAAAAAAAAACACTTACTC
Organism: Therioaphis trifolii; assembly: GCA_027580255.1. Lineage (NCBI taxonomy): Eukaryota > Metazoa > Arthropoda > Insecta > Hemiptera > Aphididae > Therioaphis > Therioaphis trifolii. The sequence goes on from CM050411.1 coordinate 11,747,885, forward strand.
AATATTTGTGAGAAAACAATGTTGGCTCAAGTGTTTACCTAATTGACTTATATGTAAAACAAATTTTGAAAATGTATAGTAAGGGTATTTTAAATCCAATTAAGTAATATTCAATGTATATGAATACGTACTTATATGTACGTACCTATCAATCACAAAGTAATGTATAATCGGATAATAACAAATTTATTGATACATTTATTCATAGAATAATACTTACAATAATTGTCGCTTATTTAAAATTTGCAATTACCTATAACATGTTATTTTTTATTTATTTATTCATTGAACACTTTACGGGACAAGTCCTTCACAATTAATTACAATACAATCGTCGTGATATCCAAAGTATATAAGAAATACGCTTGATTGCAAATAATAATATATGGAATAAATAATATGAAATATAATGGAAAATGAAAAATTAATTTGAAAAAAAATATATATACACACACATTGTATACAGTATGAAACAGATTAATGTGACGATCGCTTTTTTTCTAGTAATTATTGTTAACTTTTATTTTTTATTTTTAAGAAAATTTATAGAACTGCGCTACAATATAATCTTATTAAAATATTTTTTAGACTTTCGGAACTCAAATTTGAAAATTTGAAATTTCATTTTATCATTTAAAAGAAAAATCAAAACAGTCATTTTTTAGACTGGATTCATAGAAAATGTATGGCATTGAAATATCTAATTAAAATTTGATCATTAATTTAATATGATTTTTAAACTTTTTTTAAATTTTAATTTGATAGCGAAAATTATTAAACGTCCTATGAAGATAAAGTTAGGGATTTCAATTAAACATTCCTTGATTAATAATGATAAATAAGTATACGTATCAATTTAAATTTATTATAATAGGATACAATAGATACAATACATAATAGTAGCTACAAGCAATAGAAAAAATCTTGAAATGAATCAATTTTCGATCAGCCATTTAATTAATTTTAGTTAATAATAATATGTGATAAAATTATGAGTAGGTAATAAAAACACAATATTGTTATTAACTTTTTCACAAACTTATGAAAATTGTAAAAATTAACAGATAAACGTTTATAAGAGATTTAAGCACTAAAATTTTTCTAAAAATCCGTTTTACTAGATAGCTATTTTAAATTATTCAACGAATAGTAGTATAAAATTTAAAAAAATTGTATTTAATTTGTAAAAATAAAAAAAATTAATTTAAGTTGTAAAAATAAAATAAATTTAAATTTTATAATAATATGAAAATATAGTAAATTTTGTTTCTGCATGACTCTAGTATTTATTTTATTTTTTTAAAGTCAATAAAAATTAATAGAAAAAAAGTTATTGCATTTATCAAATCTGACTATTAATCTGACTCACTCTGAGTGTGCAAATATTCGTATTAATATAAGATTATACATGACAATCGAATAAATTCTCAAAATTAACATATAAATGTAAACGGTAAAATAATTTACTTTAACATAATTGAATTATTTCTATCTATAAGACTAAGATAACATTATTCCAGTTGACTCTTAAACATAATAAAGTTACAATACTCATTAAAATGTTCATAGGACAATATTACAATAACGAAAGTACAATAAAGTATTATTTATGTAAATTAAGTTTCGAAATTCAATAAGAAAAACTATAGCTAATTCGCAATATCTTCAAATGAAGTTTTCTAGTAATTAAGTAATTAATCACATTTGACAATAGACAGTGAATTTTACTAAAATTTAATGGTAAAATAACGATTTGCGTATATTTTTTTTTTTTACTTTTAAAAATCGCTCTATAGACAACGTATTGTCTACCATTAAACTTTACATAGTCATTAAATATTAAATTATTATATATATGTAATACATATATTATGTATATAGATATACCCGAAAATATATTACTTGATAGTTGATTGCCAAAATCTGTATATATTCCACTCAAACAAATCCTGCATATAAATAATAAACTTCCAAACAATGGATGACAAAAAAAGGTTGCAAGTTTTCTGAAATTTGTATTCATAAAAAATGAAGAAACAGTTATACAAGTTATATACCGGTTGAGTAATATATTATATGTGTGTGGGTGTACTTTTTTTTTTCGTATGTAATACACGTCATTTATTAGAAGTGAATATACTTTATGGGTCTAAAGGAAATATATTTTAAGATTTCATTTTAAACGCATAAACGTCGCTTTACAACGTTAGCAAAAATAACGCATTTAAACCGTAATTCGTGGATTAGTCATCAATTCAAAATGCCCGGAGAAAATTTAAAATTGCAAACAATCTACGAATCGTATTCGTTAAAAAAATTTTAAAAACCCTCGCCGCGTAATAGAACAGTGAATTTTTAAAGCGTTTCACCGTATGACGTTCAGGGCTTTTTGACTCCGAATCAATCGATCAAATTGAGTTGTGTAATAAGTTTAAAGCTGGAGTTGATACTTGATATTGAACATATGTCTACACAAGACCCAACAAAACATATTATAATATATACCGACATATGTATATTTATGTATATGACCGTCAAGGGTTTTTTGATCAAACTATTATACCGTAGATAAAAACATGCTCTTGGTTAATTATCAAAATTGAACATGAAGAAAATACATTGAAAAGTTATTGAGAAATTGAAAAATTACTTCTGTCAAGTACTAAACTAAAATTAACGTTCATCGATTTTTATCTAATAAATATAATCAGCGAAACAGTTGAAAACAAAAAAAAAATTAACACTTTCTTCGTTGACGTCAACCACGCAATTACTGGAGAACTAATTTGTATTCAATTTGAAAAACGAATGAAAAATAAATGAATCCATTCAAATGTATTTCGTTTTTAGCACACTCTTAATTTCTGCTCGCACAACTAAAACGGAAAATCGTACGTTTGCCAGGGTTCTTGTTTATGATGGAGTTATTTGATTTTTTATCTCCGCGGCATTCGGCGAAATGATTCTGAAATCAATTTTGATAAAGGTAATTTTTTGCTATTATTTGGTGACATACTTAGTATATATCCCACGGGAATTCAAACACGGAAAAATATACTTTGCCGTTATACACAACAAAAAATATCTACATTCCATACCACGAGCTTGTATAATATAATAAATGGCAGTTCCCATAATATTTAAGTAGAAAAAAATGTATCTTACATCTGCCGTTGCCAGTAGCGATTTGAATAGCAAAATGTGTTTACTCCATCAGTGGAAGCAACCTTTAAAATGCATTAGTTCAAAGTACATGTAGGTAAAATGTTTAGTGTATTTGTTTTAAATAACAAACTTTATCCGTGTTTGTATGTTTTCGTTTTTTTCATGCGGTTTGGATTTGATATTAAAAACTCATATGGACGAAAAGCAGAAAATTAAATAAAAATACCGACGCCGAGCGCCACAGGCACTTACCTAAATTTTGATAATCATCTTCGATCGCTCTGACAGATCCACTGACTATTTATTTGTATTTCGTCTCAATGATTATTCATCTCAATTATTTTTCTCGAACGACAATCAACTAATTAAAACGTCGATAAGTAATAAAATAAAACTATGGCACGAAATACGCATAAAAATATTATTGACATTTTATTGACTTAGTTGTGATCATAATAGCAAAAATAATATAAATTACAATACACAATCCAAATTTAAACCGACTTTACTTTTTCCGTTTGACATTATAGTGTATTATCATTGTTTTAGATTCTGAGTGAAGCGAAGGATCTTATGGTTTTACAATGATGTTTATTTTTTTTTATTTTTTTTTATTTTTTTTTTTTTTTTCTGTTAACACTTTTTCGTATAGAAATCCTTGTCCAAAAGTTTCGTCCAGCAACTTTTTAGATTCGAAATTGAACTGAGATGGTACTTTAGAGAGATCATTTTTCCAAAATCTCCATAGTTTTTCCAGTAATCAAGAATAACGATCGAAAAACTGAGTAAAAACGGTAAAATCGGTAAAAATCCGCCGTAAACGAGATTTTCACTGTTCAGATTTTAGGTATTTAGTCATAAATCAAAAAGTATTGAAGCTAGAAACTTGAAAATTTTATCCAATATCAAATACATACTTTTTTACATTGGACAACATTTTCAGAATAATTATAGCACTTTTGACTTAAATATAGAACTTTTAATTTACCAAATTGTTTGAAAGTTTTTATGTAATATAATTTTAAATATTTGACAAAAAGTTCTGAAAATTTAATATGATCTTACTCATATACCTACCTAATTATCCTAACAAAAATTCAAAAATCGTGAGTCAGGATTTTTTTTATACACACTTTAATAAATTATTATAACTCACCAAAAATTATACAAATGACCGTAAAATACGTAAACAGTATTTAAATAATAATATATTATATTACACTGAAGCTTTGCTCAGAATCGTTTTATACTAAAGAAATGAGTCATCATTTCTTTAAAACTTAATACGTTCTTCACCAATATCTTGTCCGAGGACCGAAGGAACGAAGGACGAACTTGTACCACCATCATCTCACTTACCAGCTTTTTTTAGTTTTTTTTTATAAAAACTCATCTGATATTTATAACAGATATACAGTACAATCCGCTGTAAGGGACACCGCATAAAGGGGATAACCGCTAAGTGGGGACGAATCGGCAGAGTCCCGAAATAATGTATTCGTTTCTGGCAATTTAACTTCGTTTATTGGGGACAAACCATCGGTTATAATGTACATAGTCTAATCTGTACATACTTATTTTCTTATCGAAACTGCAATTTTCTAATCTCAATGAAAAAATGATGACGGCGACGACGACGACGATGAGATTCAACTCGTCAAAATTACAGCAGGAGAAGTAGAAAATGCATTGATCAACTACGACTATGCAAAATAAAAACAAAAGTGCCCCAACAACTTCGCTAGATGTTTGTGCAGATTTTGTTAACAAGCAAATTCTTAATAAATTAAAACAAAAAGAATGAACGATTACCTGCAGCCTAACAAATTATAAATTAAATAAGGAAATGTGTTCAAATTTTTTTTACAACAATTATTTAAAATTTTTTTTAATATTCTGTTAGTTAATATAATATACGTATACATAGTAAATCGATTAATTAATTAATGAATTTAAGATATCATAATAATACTACTAATAATAATTTTTCGATAAATTTATAACGTATACATACTGTACAATTCAATAGTCATTAAATATTATTCGGTAAATTGGGACAGTCGGATAATGGGGACAATTAGATCACCGCCCAATGTCTCCCCACTAAGCGGATTTTACTGTGTATATACATATATATTTATTTATTTATTTATTTATTTATTTACTGTCAAAAAAATAAATAAGAAATATCGTGTACATTTTTAGACAAGACTAACATTATATTTGTACCAACTTTGAAAAGAAAAACCCTCATTTTTAGATCTTTTAATTGTTTTTTGGATTGTTGTGTTGATAGTCTTTACTCGTATACAATCACGTTTCTACCGCGAAATTCACACAAAATTAATTATTTGCACATTGATCGGCCAAAAAGAAGAAACTACAGAGACGTTGGAGATTCCAGTTCGATATTTTGTAAAGTGATTGTTTTCATTGCGTATTGTTTGCCTTTCGTTATTAAGTGGGCACTGATGAACGTTCATTGTATAATTTAAATTACCAAATACGAAATGAGAAGGGAAAAAGAAAGACGGAATAAGAGGGGAAAAAATAGAAAGGAGCTTAAATTTCATCAACGTAATTAAAATAACAAGGCGTCGAATGTATTTACAGAGACTTTTCAGAGGAAAGTAAAAAAAAAAAAGACGAAAAAGACAAGTGAGCTCCGTGAATAATGGAAATTTATTTCGGAAACAAGCTTTAGTTACTTATTTTCGTTTCATTAAGTTATTATTATTTTTATTTTTCCGTACGCTTACCCTCTAATGATGGGCAACGATCAAATACAATTACCAGCACAGCGTTGACATTTTTACGAACAACAATATCATTTTTAAAACTATTACAATGATACCATGTATTTTCTACTGGCATGCACTATGGTCATGGTTAAATAAAAAAACAAAATCAAAGACAAGTACGAGAACGTACGTTTTAAAGTTTAATTTAAAGAAAACTCGGCTAAAACGAAACTTCTATAATTATATTATTAATTTTAGACTCAAATTGTATTGTTGTTTGTTTTCTATAAACTGATTAATTATTTCTTTATACCGTTGAAACCTCGCCATCTGTTAACATAGAGTAGTTACATAGAATTACAATTATATACACATAATTTACACTGGAAGTTTAATCAATATTTAATAATAATTAATAACATACGTAATTCCTATACGAATGAAAATTGTATTCGTACACTTTTATGTTTCGGTATGATAAATATTACAGTCTCGCGTAACGATTTCACAGTTGTGACATACGTCGTTCGACTATTAGAATATTAGTTACCATTCGTAAATATCATTGATGATTTTTATTGAAAAATAAAAATACTTGATTTTATACTTTTAAGTCCTTATTAAAGCAATTAAGTTGCTAAAAATTTGCACTAAAAATAATTCAGATTTTTTTTTTTATCAATAATTATTTTAAATTGTTGATGAAAATAGCCAAAAGTTATCGTTGGATATTTTATTAATTAAAAACCAATCGACCGTTGACTATCATCTAAAATACATTAAAATGGTTAAATCTACGGGAAAAATGAATTCATATAGTTTTTTGCGTACGTGGCGTTGCAATTTTCAAAAGATTATCTTTCGACGCTTCAAACTTAAACTTGTTTTGACTTTATGAATCTATTATATTCTTGTATTGTTCATTAGTACAGTAATAATAGAATATGTTTCGCCGGTCGGAGACTCTATCCAGTTAAGTAATCTGAATTAATTAAACAAACTTCTAATGTGTTATAGTAGTCTAATTTTTTTGTTAAGTGAAAATGTAACATCACTAATTCAATACATTGTTAGTTTAAACTATAGCGATTCACTTGACGAAAACTTTATAATATTATTACCCTTATTTATTATATCCTATCGTATTATGAATCTAGGGTATTTTATATTCGCGCCATTGTACCTAACACAAAAACATTTTTTTTTTTTATTATTTTGCCTGAATTGTGTTTTAAAATGTGTTTTTTTCTACATTTTCACAGTGTGTTTCGTAGAATCCCTCTAAAAATCCTTATTGATACCTATGAATGAAAATTCTGCACCCTGAAGATTGAAAATGACGGGTTCCACTCACAGCGTTCAAAGAGTTACTCTTCCAGTGGCGTGATCATGGGGACAAGGCGAGAATTAGCCCCTTCCCCTTCGAAAACGTTGGCCCGGTGTCTCGCTGACAATGGGCCGGAACCGAGAACAGTCCACTGATTTATTTTGTACTTATATATCAATAGGTAAAATGTAAATAATTATTAATTATTCCACCATGATATGAAGAACAGTAGGTGCTACACAGCTATAGACTGGAGAGTCACGGATATAATAATAATATTGAAACTCATAGATATAGTTCTGTCAAGAGTATCAATTATGATTATAAATAACCGGAGTTCTAGATCTAGAATATTAAACATTGATGTACTAATAGCTCATGATGATAACAAGATTAGAGATGACAATATTATATATTACCATTATTTACTCGGGAAAAATATAGCACAGATTAACATGACTAAAAAAAAGTAGCCACGATGCAGAATTTATTTTTTTCTAATTTCTAGTAAAAATTGTAACCAAAAGTATGCCTAATAATAACTGAAATCTGACGGTGGCTGTGCTAGTGTTTTATATTCCTATTTTATGCGATTCGACTCAATATCATGTGTATATAATGGTTTGGAACCAATAAGCTCTTTTTTTATGTTATAACTTTGAATATTAAATGATGTAATTTGCATGAAAATCGTAGGTAATGCAAGTGAGAAGTAGTTAGCGAGCTAATCGACCGGGTTTTTTTTTTTTTATTATATGATGGGCTGGTCAAAACGTGCGAAAGTGTGCAGCATCGTTGTAGCAAATTTAAACTATATATCAAGTGTCTTAGTTGAGAATAACTATAATATCAAGCTTCTTTAACTTTTGTGCGGTAAAAATCTCCAAAAATTATAAAAAATCAATAATAAAATCAAACTATTACAAAAATACTCGTTTGTATATTTAGACGTAATTCAGGAATTTTATGTTTCAAAGTATTTATTTTTTCGACGGAAAAAATCTATCGCAATCGCACCAAAGAACAAATTCTATAAGTACGTTTAAAAAATATCTGTTAAAAATACGACTTTTGTACATTCTAAGAGCTTTTTACGTTTGTCGGATTTTAAAATACTCATCATTAAATTTTAAAACGTTTTCTGTAATTTAACAGTTATTTATATGATGAAATTTTCAATTAAAAAAAAAAATATTACCACGCGTATACGTCTATAGTATAGTGTAATTTGTATACATTATGCTTGAATAAGAACAATGGTATTACAGCGGTAGGTATACGCTTATTCGCTTTTATATGAAAATAAAAAATAAATAAAACTTCCAATTGTATCGTTATAATTGCACTTGTTAGTTAAACTAAGTTTACTTGTTTAATTAAAGAAGAAATTATTGCAACCATCGGGCGCCTATACAAAAGAAGAAAAAAACATGAGTTTAAAATTAAAATGGCATGACAATATACAGAATGAAAAACAAACAATCCACTAAAAAATAACTTTTAATGCTCCATTTGTCTGTTGAGAATTTATAACCAAGTTGTTTGACTGAATTGAAGAATTATTTATAGAAATAAACTTTTTTGTTTGCATATATGATAATGGTACCTATAAAAATTTTGAGTTTTACGATTAAATAATTTTTTTCTATTTTTTTTTTTTTTTTTTTTTTTTTTTGTCTCGTAAAATGATATAAATTTCAGTTCTAAAATATTATAATAACATAAAGAGTAGAGTAATGTAAAGTTCACATCGCCATAATTTAAAATTATTTAGTGAATACTCGTGGGACACATATCTTACATTAAAGTTAAACTGTAACAAACTTCCAAAATCCCAAATGAATATCATGTGTGATTTTAAACCACTTTTTCGATTTTTTTTTCATCCGAAAAAAAATCAAACCCCGTAAAAACAGTCTAGACATAAAATCACAAGGTTCTTCGAAATTTTTTTATCAATACCGAATAATACCAATAAAAGCATAAATTCATTTGATAATTTTTATAATTCACAAATAATGATACCCAAATAAAATCTAAATAAAATCTAAAGCTTCCCACAAAAAAAAAAATATAATTAAAATTTGAAATGTTCATAAAAATGATTAACAACAGTATTATACAGACTTGATAACATTTTCTAAAAATTATAATTTATTTTTGTCTTCATATAGAATTTTCGAAGGATTTATTTAATTAATTTTTTAATTTTTAATGTTAAAACTAATAAGTATAAAACAATGTAACTATTATCTAATACAAAAACTCTGAAAAAAATATCAAAATAATTTTTATTAATTTTTTTTTTTTTAGTTGAAGTTTAAATTCGGAATTTTGACGAAACTAATTATAACTCAAAGACTTTTTTCAACGAAAACTATAAATTAAAATAATGCTCAACTATTTTTTGTATCAAAAGATACACCACTAATTTTTTTGTCAACTTTACAAACATTTTTATCTTACATATACCTATACGTATGTGATTTCATAATACCTATGTAGTCAAGTTTCTTAGAAAACTTTGAAACACATTTTTTTCATAATTTAAAGAACGATAAATATAAATATCACTACATACTTTTACCCGTGTGGCTGTGTGTCACTTTGGTGAGACTCATGAGACTTTAAGAAAATAGGTTTTATTCTGCACCCATCAAATATATTTTTAACGATGATTAAGTCTTTGTTTTCATGTCTTTCGACGGACAATATGTCAAAATTATAAACTATTCCCCTAACACTTGGATCAAAGTAATCAGATAAGCATTTAAAAATATGTTCTATATTCATTGAGTCTCTTTGGAATAGTTTCTGTGACAATTTCATTATTTAACATGGAAAGGTTACAAACAAATAAATTCTTATCTTAGAACACTTTTGTAGTTGAACATTAGAACATATTTCCAACACAACAGTATCATATTTTTCGGTAAATGTTTCTACCTATATGTTTGATACTGAAAAAAGTTTATTTCCGTGTAATGATCACGGATAGATATACGAGTAGATCACTTATCTGAAGACAGTGATATGATCATGTCCTACATATTGTCCAAATATTAGCGATTTGATAATTCAAAATGAAATTCCTTTATTTTTAGGAAACGTTGATGCAATCGAATATTATGTTCGGGACTTTTCTCTTCCGTCAAATTAGCATTAAAAAACAACAAATTAAACGTTAAATAATAATAAAAAGTTCGTAGGTGTCACCAATGGGTGACTTCCTTAAAAGTTATTTATTATTTTGTAATTATGTTCTATTATATCTAAATTACTAAATGTGCTTGTTTGTACAGATTGTTTTTCACTTAAAAAAAAAATAATAATAATAATAACACGTCACTATACAAGTTATTAAAGCGTTAACGTTATTTTCATTAAATACAATTGTTGGCAGATTTTATAATTTTATTTGTCTTTTTCGGCAACACAATCACAATGAACGTATACAATGTATTGATTAAAATAAGAAAACTTAACATAATATCTGTAACAAAATCTAATGCTTCAAAATATTTTATTTTGAAACTTTGCGATCCCCTTCAAATGTAAGCGATTTTAAAAATATTTAACGAGTTATCTGCATTTTTAACTTCTTATATTCATATATAAAATACAAAAAATGTTATTCCATCAAATTAATAAATAAAAAAAAAAAAAATGTTTTAGCTTGCGCTGATTTTAAAACACCACATTTATAGTAGACTAAACAAATTAATGACAAGTAAGTATATTTAATAATGTTTTCAAGTTTAAGTTCTAAGTTACTCATCGAAACATTTTACAATTATTTAATTTACTATAAGTAATTTAGTGAATTTATTAAAATATCTCTTTGCAATATTAATGTTTAGAAAAATATGAAATTGAAAATAACCTAAATTCTGCAACATCACATCAATTTCCATCTGTAAAAAAAAAAAATAATATAAATATTAGATTCTGAGTGACTTCGAAAGATCTATTGGTTTCACAATGATGTATTGATGCTTATTTTTTTCTTCTTCTTTTTCATCTTTTTTTACTACGGAGACACTTTTTTATACACTTAACTTAGTCTAAAAGTTTCACCAAAAACTCTATAAATCAACATGTAGATGATACTTTGAGGGTTTTTTTTTCTCTCTTCTCAATAGTTTTTCCAAGCGTGACGAAAAATTTACAAAACCCGAGTAAAATGTTAAAATGTGTTGTTAGCGAGCATTTCGTTGAATTGATTGTAATAAGTTAAACCATAATTCTAAAAATTATGTTGCTAAAACTTGACACTATTACATAATTAATAAAAATTTTGAAAAAATTCAACAACTTTTGGGCTAAAAATAGAACTTTGAAAATAATTCATTTTTGAATATTTATTTCTGATAAAGTTTTCTATTGGAAATATTAAGACTTGAAAATGAAATGTGACCTTACTCATGTGTTTACCTAACGTTACTAAAAAAAATTTAAAATCGTCACACCGAATTCCTATTTAATAGCGTTTAACTAAATTCGAATACGATTTTTACGGCATTCATTGTTTTTACATAAAACATTTTCAAAACTGAGAGTTTATAAATAATATTAGATCCACCCAATCATTTTAAAACTTAGGTTCAAGATTGAAAAACAAATTTTGAATTTTTTAGTAAAATAATGTCTTATGTTCGGAAAAATGGTTTCAGACGATTTTAATAAAATAGGAAACCTATAGACAATTATTAAATTTAAAATTAAATTATTATAAATTAAACTTAAACGGTAAAATATATTAACAGTATATTTTACACTGAAGCTTTGCTCAAAATCGTTCAACTAAAAAAATGGCTTGTCGTTTTTTACAGTTCAATAGACCCATTTTCTTTAAAATTAATTTTTTTTTTTATTTATTCAATTAAAAATTATGGGAAATTAAATATTTAATTCTTCTTACCGTGATGAAACGTTTAAATAACTCAAATTACAAAGTATGTAATAATTTTAACTTCTTGAAATCAACAATATAAATGTGATAATCGTTTCAATTCTCGTAATGATGTGACTGAATCTACAGAGTGTGTAGTTTTAATTCAAAACCGTGTAGTGTAAAGATATACGTGAACCATAGTCACTCATTTGGCCACGGAACACTTACGATGATATAAAACCATTCGCCATAGATACTCCAGCATATTTTCATGTTCATAGAACATCTATGTATATAGGTTTCCACTTATTTTATGATCAGCCTCTATGGGCAATAATAATAATTCGGAAATACGGTAGTTTTGGCTGTACGTTGATCAAATCGGTGAGAACACGTTCGATTATTCACATAGATATAAAATACCAGCGTTCAGTCAAATTTACAAAATATGTTGCAGTGTAAAATTGTATTCCAAATGCTTGTTTGATATTTCTACTACCTTCTCTACTTATTTTCGGAGCTGTTTACGTTACGTCGTTTGAATAGTAAGCGAATAATATATAAAAAAAAATATAAGAATTGAAGTACACATAATATGATTCAAAAAATAAGGTAGTACATAGTAGTGCACTAATTTTCACATTATTTATCTTTGAAATATAATTATTCTAAGGCATTTTTCGCGACCAAAAATTCTAAAAGATTTTTCTTGGATTCTAAAATTATATTCGTAATAATAAATCAAGACAATTATTATTTTATTTTATAATTGACGTGCTGATTTCATACATTTTGGATTACGGACATTTTAAATGTGAAAACAATATATCAATTATAATTAATAGTTGTAAGAGTTTTAAATTTATCTCGAAATAGATATAAATATCGTTAAAAACCAGAACAAAAAAAAAAACAAGGAAACAATATAGATAAACCAAAACTAATTGAAATATACTACGGTTACTTAAAGATTTCATTGGTTTTCAAAAAAAAAAAAAAAAAACATACCATCTCAACATGAATTTATCTGTTTTATACTTATTATTATTATATCAACCATTACTCATCACGTAATCGCGAGGGTTAAAATCTCTCCCAAAGGGAATACATAGTTTGCTAGCGTCTATAGCGTGAAGTTTCTTTTTCGTAGTATGATTTATTAATTAAGATATGAAACTTTTTTATACGTTAATCAGCTAATGAAAGCTGATCTCGCACTGTATCGTGCGGGAAATACAGTGCTAATATTTGCGTTGGCTCAAAAGCCGAACCTCAATTTTGCACTCGATACCGCTAACCTAACCTTTGTGCCTTGGTGATTTGTAAAACATAAACTCGCCATATTCACCTTAATTCTTATCACGACATCATATTTAAATTTCCGACAAACTTTAGAACTTAATTTTACTTCGCACAATTGAACGTGACTGGATTATTTTATGTCACAGTAGTCGAGATAGCCTTCTCCGGCACGATATACTATACGCAACATAATACATTCGAAAATGTATACGACGTGTATTTCTCTTCGTTTAAAACGATCTAACAAAAACAAAATAAACCACATGCATATTTACTTTAAAGTATTTAAATTCGAAATAACAGAAAATTTTGCAACATTATCAGCAAATTCAAACAAAAACTGTACTACACTCGATTTTTTCAATTTTCGATTTTTTCTCTCCAGAGTTACATGTAAGTTCATGTAAGCAGTATTATAATTTATTGTAGTGTCTTGACGAAATTAAAACCATTATGTGTGTTCGTATTGCAATTCGTCCGTTCCCGTATGATCGTTTAGTAATAATTATGAAGCGATATGCTGAAAAAAAATTAAATAATAATAATAATTTCCGAGGTACAACGTAATAATATTATATCGAAGTTTACAAGCTCATACATTTAGGTCAAGGAAACCCTAAATTTGCAGACTTTACATGTGACGTGCGTCTGATGGGTGTCGAGACCAGAGCGCCGCGACAAGAATTCCCGATATTCTCGTGGATTAAATGCATTCCGTGTAAATGATTACGGAAGTTCAATAATTAGAGCCGGTGGTTTACGCGTAAATGACGATCATCGGCTGTTGGTATAAGGTCCTGAGGCTATGTAAGACGTTCACTCCTCCGTGCACGAAACGTGATTCTCAAAACATCCGAATATGACGTAGAAACACAACCATAACCACGTAGAAACAAGCGAACTCGTCTCTTAGAACCACGGTGAAATAGAAGAGATATATTGAGAATTTTTTCCGCAACAAATTTTTTTAAACAACAAATCTCGAATCGTTCGATTCGCATTTACTTCGGCGTGTAGATACTTGATTTTAATTTTGATTTAACACCATGGCTTTACCAATTTTATGATGTTAAATCGAAATCAATTTTTATTCCTCGTCGAATTTTGATTTTTATAACGAAAATATGTATAGTTTATATAATATTATTATAATTATATGAATTAAACAGTTCATATTAGAACCTAATTTTAAAAAAATAATAAGTATGAATTTTTATTTTTTCATTTTTTTTTATTTCATGATGAATCTCAAAGTATTTGAAAGCGCAAATGACTCACAAAGTGTAATTCTGGTCGAGAAGCAAAGAAGTATTCTTAAAAGACCATCAGTTAAAAACCCATAAACATAAGTTCAATGTTAAAATTGATTTTATCGAAAGAGTAAAATAAAAAATGGCTTACAAAGTTATTAAATTGTCTATAATGTTGTTGAGTTCGTAACTATTTTAAATTATTAACGAGTTTTTATCAATTAAGGTGATTACTATTTTTCATGCTGATTAAAATGAATACTTTACTTTAAGCTCATTAAAAAATAAAAGTTATTTATACTAATTTTTAATTACGTTAAGCACGATTTTACGAGCATCTCACTTTGAAAATAACCAAAACAAGTTTTTTAAACACACTTAAATTTGTTATAGTTACTTGTATAAGTAAATGCCATAGGGTGTTTTCTAAAATAATTTTAAATTGAAATAATTCAGCCAATTACCTGGCTTCCAACTTAATCTTTATTCGTGCAATAAAGAGAAACAGAGACCGTCGTAGTTTGATTGTTCGTATGCACGTATTTAACGGTCGATTATCTCAGAAACTACTGGATCGAGTCTTCCAGAACTTAAGTTCCTAATAATTAATTCCTAAACTCGCTTAAATAGTTACACGATAAATGCGTTTTAATTGTAGACGTAACTACGTTTTCCAGTAAAAAATAATTTATGTTCGCTTTAAATGGAAAAAATCTATTTAAGTTGCAACACAGCTGTGCCAAATCTAAAGCGATATGGAAATTCCAAAGTACATTATCTTCCGCAAAAAAAAAACATATATTCGACACACAGCAGGGTGTTGTACGTGGTTTTAAATAATACATTAAAATTGTGTTACAATACCGTTGACACGATACCTATATTTTATTCACATACTTATAGAACGGAGGCCAAATTCGAGAATAATAATTCGTTCACTATTTATGAATAACGAGCGATTAAAGTTTAGGAAGTGTAAATGTTTATGTTGTAAATTAAAATGAATGCCAAAAAACTACAGCAATTTCTTTTATGTCAATATAGGTCTGTGCCAAATTTTCAAACGTCCAGCCCAGAGATATTCCGGATATCACGAAAATACGCTGCGAAATCAACTAACAATTCAAATAGTTTCATTATATCTCGACACTTTAGTTTTTTAATTTATTCACAATTTGTATTTCATTCATACGAATATTCTCCGTTCAAATAACAACAAAATTATATTTTTTTCAAACCATTAAAACTATAAAACAAAATACGAAATAAATTCCAATCAACTTTGTTGAATACAATGGTTTTTTTTTTTGAGTTTTAATCATTACATTTTTGGAAACACGAATATTGATAAGAATACATATTGTTTTCATCAACTTTTACGCATCATCAACAGTTAGTTACAAAATCGTGAGCTGAACCTGCTATGTATTATACGTATATATAGTTAAGCAATTAACCGAGCTATCTGCGTTCGACAACTTTCGATCATAAACGCTCGATAAATCTCTGATCGGTGTCTAATCCGTGATGTGCGTAAAACGAAAGTTGATTTTCAAGACGAACAGCAGCTCCACGTGCTCTCGACTTCTCTTCAGTTTGAAGTGTTATTTAGTTTCACGTGACTTTGAGCACCACAACGGCACTGAATAAAGATGATTTTCGTTAGTCGACATTCGCGCAGAGTCCTCGAGAACAATTGAACATGTATGTCGTAGTGATATTTTTTTATTTTTTTATTCACTTTATTTTATTCCGCTATTATTCTACTCCATCCCGGTTCACTAGTTTTATCGTTTTTCAGCTCGGTTCGATCGACTCTCAATTTATGTCATATTCAACGGTTCTGCGACACTCGTAAAAGGTTTAAAAGCCTCGCCCGAGCCGATATACGCGTTCGACGGTTCACGAGGTCGAATTAACGCAATAAAGTTGTCTCGTGTACCACTGATATTGTGAATAAAAACCGTAGTCCGACCGGGTGCCGACTAGTGCTGTCGCGGCGGCGGCGCGTGCGATATTTCTCACACTACCGGGCCGGCGGCGGCACGCTAGCGTGTCGCAAAAGTTATGCTGTGTGAAGTACAAAGCGTCGCGACACGTCGTAGTAAATACACGGCGATCCGGTCGCACTCGCTGTGCGCGGTGTCGCAAAAGTCGTCTGGTGCGAAGTACAAGCATAACAACACAAACACCCGGTTACACCAACCAAAGAGTAATAAGAATATTCTTATTACTCTATGGCACCAACCATAGACCTAAAAACTTATGGACAGCGCTTCCCACACCGCCTTGCCCATAGTTCATCCCATAGACCTATAAACTTAGTTTATAGGTCTATGGCACCCAACCTAGTCGTTATCTATCGGTGAATTATTTTTCCTCGTGTTAAATTTTAATCTAAAGGTACGGTTTCCTAGACGCGACCGGTCGCGACGGTCTCTCTCCCACTGTTTATATGTATTTTATATTGACTGGTTTCCCAAACTCGACCGTCGCCTGCGACAATATGGCAAAATCAACTTTTTCGGCCGAAGAAGAAGATAAATTAATTGAAGTGATTCAAAAAAACTCGGTTATTTACGATCTTGCGCATCCAAAATATAAAAACACAATTTACAAGGATGAAATTTGGATTTATAAATAATTGATTAATAATAATTTTATTATTATTAGTTATTATATTAGTGATACTCATATTGAAACTAAAAAAATAATAAAACACAAAATACGTCTTCACGGCGAGAACACTGAGACGATACAAAATATAATGTAGACTAATTGTTGGTCTCGGCGACCGGTCGCGTCTAGGAAACCGTACCTTAATGATAAGTTAACGTTTGTTAAATTAGCACCTTGTTAAATTTAAGAGTGTTGCACAACCATTGTTTTATATTTAATATTTAATATTTAATAAAATTTTATATTAAATTGTATATTTAATAAAATACTGGTTTACAAATAAACGGTACCTGCAATACAAGCTGACAATATTATCATCATAATCATATCATCGGGTCTTATCAATGACAAACTGATTTATATTTGTGTATAATTTTTAAATATGTCTGTTGTAAGAGCTCTAATTAAGGTTTATTTTGTGATAAATAATTAAAAATCTATTGAAACACAATACATATATTATATAATATTACAATGAAATAAAAATGTAGAATGATATTATATTTATCGATATCAAATAATGACCACAAAACATTGATAGCGAAATTTAACCGTACATAAAATTTTACACGGCGATAAATCACCCTCTAATTTAACCGGTGATAAAGTAAATTTTTAACAACAGATAACATTTGAAACATGGTCCAGGCAACAGATTTTATTTTAACTTCAGTTAAACAAATTTATCTCTGTGTAAATATTTGGTGCGACCCAGCAAAAGTGTATAACGCGGTCTGGTCACACACGCCGGCGACGGCGGAATGCGGGCGCGAGCACTGCTAAACGACCGCACCCCGTCCCGTGCCCCCGGCCCCGGCCAGGTGTCGACTCGAGCGAATGGATCGAATTATCGTGTGCGCGAACGTCTATCGAAAGCGAGGGCGGATCACGTGTCCGAGTGTCGGGTGGCCGGAGATTCTGAGTACACGCATAAGTGTGTCCGAAAATAATTAATTACCCACGCTCGTGGCGGCATGACGTGCACTTTGAAAGAGTAGACGATTCGTCTGCAGTCTAGTCGCGGTCCTCTCCGGACGCGTAGCCAGGATTTTCTCTGGGGAGGGGGGGTTGTACAAACAAAATTCGTTAGTAAACTTACCTGTATTTATATTAATCCCTAAAAGGTTCGCATTACTCCATGTAACAGACATTTTTTTACTCAAATGTATAAAATATAAATAACTTAAGCATTGACATTACAGGTACTACCATATATTAACAAATATTAAGATTTATAATTTATAATATACCTTTTTACTAATTAAAGTATAAAGTATTTATAATTAGTTTTATAATATTTCAGTCTATTTTTTTACTTAATTTTTTTTTTACCTTTTAAGAAAACTCAAGTAGGGAACATGATAGCTGGAAAAATCATTTACGAAATACAGACTTAGTTACTAAAGCGTGTTTTTATTGTGTATAAGTAAGTACTAGTTTATAATATAAAATTAATTACAAATTAAATGCCCGAAAACCAAGATAATTTTTATACGATTAAAGCTTTATATTTTATCAACGTATATAATTATACTAATACATATTATATAGAATATAATCAAAACTTTTATTAACGAAATATTTGATGGCAAGTTTAATTGTTTTAATGATAGAATTTTTTGGTCTAAAACTAAAAAAAATGTCAGTATCAAGTTGAAAGTTTTTCAATCTCGAAAAATAGTTCTGCCATTTTTTTAAGGGTTTTCAAAAACTCATGGGAGGTTGTGACCTGATACCCCCCCCCCCCCCTTGGATACGCCCCTGGTTCACTCTCTCTCTCTTTCTCTCTCTCTGTCTCTCTCTTCCGAGAAAAAGATACACAGAAAAAAAATGACCAACGCCCCTCCGAACTTCATCACGTGACGCGTGAGAACACAATGTTTACACGACGGTATGTATTTTTTAATCAGTCACTTCGCATCGTACCCGTACAACTATACAATATAAGAGCCCAACGCGAAATGGCACTGTTAATCTACGACTGCCGTGATGAATATTAAAAATTAAAAAAAAATGCCGTAGGTGAGCGGATTTCACGCTGACAAGTCGACAAGCGTGACATGGAATATCAATCACGACGCGACCGCTCTAAACCGGCGGCGGCGTCTGCTAAGTCGCACATTTCCACAGTGCGGATCGCCGACGACTACCCATCAGTTAGACTTTACGCGGCGTTTGTTTATAAATTCGGTAAAACACTATTCTTCGTCTAACGCAAGGGTTCTCAGCCCAGGAGGAGCACACCTATCGGGTGGCAGTAATGTGCAAAACATTTCCCACCCGGTCCTAGTTTTTAGTAACGAAAAAAAAAGGAGGAGCACACCTCAAGGTAGGCGTAACGAAATTTCAGGAGAGGCTTGAACGTTTTTAAAAAATACAACGGATACCTATATGTATATATTATATACACATATATGTGTTGAACAAACTTCAGTCGAATAGTGGTGAGAGGGAGAGAACGTCGCCTCATAAAATGGTATGAAAGGAGGCCTCATACTATTGAGAACCCTTGGTCTAACGCGATAATACGAAAATGTAACCGTACTGAAACAAGGAAATAGATAGGTATACATTTAGTTTTCTCGATTTGTTTGTCCGAACAATTATTGTCGTGCGCTATCTCCTTTCAAACCGCCGACTTTCAAAACTCGTATTGAAAATGGCCGTCTAAGATCAGTTTTGAAAATTCCAAACGCCGGGCATACCACGGGAACGAGAAATAAAAAAAGAATGTAGTAGAAATGTCGTCCACGGTCAGCGGAGTAGACGTTGGAAAAGTTTTACAATTAAAAAACGAACAATACGGATTAGTGGAAAGCGAAGGCAGGTATTAATATATATATAAATACATTATACATTTATACACTGAACAATTTTAGGCCACTTCAAGTGGATTCAAACAATCGGATTTACAGTCGACTTTAACGTTGGACGGATTTACTTTTTATTGCCCTTTGTCTTCCGCCACTCTAGTGCGCGCCTTTTTTTCTCGCTGCAGTGTTATTCTTTTACTACCAATAATTATTCATTTACTAATGGTTTTTATAATTAAAATCACGATTATAATTATCGTTAGTCGCCTTTGAGACGGACCGAATCATTAATGACGAAACGTGATGTTATTGTAATAATCACCGGGCCTTTTACTACCTACTCTCCATTCGGATATTTTGTTGTACACTTTCTTCCTTTTTTTCCCTTGTCGTGCGCGGCTTGTCGTGAAAATTAATTATCAACGTTTAAAGGTACAATGCGCTTTTAATTAATTCGATATCACCCTCTGTGACTGCGATCGTAGACGTACGGGTGAGACCGCCCGTTTTGTACCGACGAAACCGACGTCGGCGTGACGTCGTCGTGAGTTCGATATATTAAATTGACGTGCGATAAACAAAAAGTACGAGTATGTGTTCAACGTCGTTTTCCCGGTTCGAACCGGACGTTTCGCCGCCAAACACGACGAGCCACCGCTCCGGAGCGAGTTATCTTTGACCGTGTAGCGTACACAATACAATATACTGTGTGCCCACGAAGATTTACTAATTGAAATTTACGAAATCTGCATTAACCACCCACACACGGTAACGAGAGAATCTTAGCGGTGCAGGGCGACCGGTGGGGGTCTATTCTTGAAATCATTCGGATCGGATCCGTATACAAAAACCGTAGTTTCCAGTTTCCACGCGGATTTCCACATGATCCAAAAAATACGTATTCTTGAAATTTTTCCGTGTACGGATGGGTTCGGTTATGTGGAAAAGTTCCGATCGATTCATCCGAATGGGGGTATGGCATTCGGAAACGTATTTCCGTATACAAATAAACACATTATCATGTTACTATCCTATTGTTGTCGTTAATTAAACCACATTAATTAATATAAATATAATATATTAATGCAATTTGTGTGTAATAAATAAAATAACACGTTAGTAAACATGGATAGTTTTTTTTTTTTAAACTATTTAATTTTTAAAGATTTCCAATTACTAGATAAAATGCATTTATGGCGTAGGGAAAGTGGCGCGCCCATCGCCCAATGTACAACAGTACATTGCAGCAGCCCTTCCTTGGCCTTAATTGGCCGAGGGAGTCTGGCCCTCCAGGTTGGGGGTTGAGCGTCGGGCTAACAACCCGGCCTCGTAAAAAACATATGTTCAGGAATCTAACAAATTGCCTCGGAACTGTGGAGTAATGGATTTAAGACTGGAAAACTGGAAATCGGCTTTACGTTTTGGAACTTGGAATGTACGTACACTATATCAACCAGGAGCAGCTCTAACCTTAGTAAAGGAAGCTGAGAGATTTAAGCTGGGAATATTAGCACTACAAGAAATAAGGTGGAATGAAGGAACATCAATGGACATGGGAAACACAACAATATTTTACGGACAATGTGATAACCGTAGACAAGGAGGCAGTGGCTTTGCTGTACAGAACAACTTAATACATGCAATAAAAGATTTTAAGGTAATTAACTCTAGGCTGACAGTATTAATATTAGAGACAAAATGGTTTAAGGTAGCATTTGTTAATGCACATGCCCCAACGGAAGAGAAAAATGACGACGAAAAAGAAGAGTTTTATTCGCTACTAGAAACCAGTTTAGAGGATATACCTAGGGGATACATAGTAATTTTATTAGGAGACTTTAACGCAAAAATTGGCAAAGAAGAATGTTTCAGACCGACTATAGGCGTACATAGTTTACATCAAATTTCGAATAATAACGGGTGCAGATTGGTCGATTTAGCCACAGGGAAAGGACTGAAGATTAAAAGCACCATGTTCCCACATAAGGAAGTGCATAAAGGGACATGGAGATCTCCAGATGGTCGATATGTTAATCAGATAGACCACATATTAGTAAACTCAAGATTTAGTAATTGCATCTTGGATGTAAGAACATTCCGTGGTGCGGACTGTGGTTCGGATCATTTTTTGGTCGTAGGCAAGCTTAAAGTGACATTAAAGAAAATAGAAAATAGAAAGGAAAACCATTCAGGACTATATGACATCTCAAAACTAAGAGATCTGAAAGTTCGTGAAACACTCCAATCAAACATAGTGAGTGAGATAAAGAGAAATCAACAAAATCTGTACACTAGTAACGATGACGTAGAAATAATATGGTCAGGAATAAAGAATGCGATTCAGAAAGCAGCAACAAAAACAGTTGGAATGCAAAAACGGAAAAAAAGGCCATGGTTCAATCAGACGTGCGAGGATGCATTGCAACGACGAAAACAGGCTAGAGAAGAATGGCTAAATGGCACACAAAATGAAGGAAAATACACCCGATACAAAATGAGACAAAAAGAGGCAAGTAATATCTTGAGATGTGAGAAAAGGAAACACATACAGGGTATAGTAAGAGATGCTGAACAAGACTATTTAAGCCATAAATCAAGAGATTTATATAGAAAGATACATGCCCTGAGTACGAATTTTAAACCAAATAAGAAATTCCTGAGAAATGAAGATGGAACGCTAATAACGAACAATGAAGACATAGCTAGAAGATGGGCAGATTATTTCGAACAGCTGTTAAACTGTGGGGAACCACTCAACCCATTCTACTTCGAACATAAAGACCCCAACATAGTAGAATACCCTGAACCAACAATAGAGGAAATTATGAAACAAATCAAAATCTTAAAAAATAACAAGGCACCCGGTGAAGATAAAATAACAGGAGAATTATTGAAAACAATGATTGGTGATCTGGGTAAATATATGCACCGGCTGATTGGTCTAATATGGCGAAAGGAAGTGATACCGAAAGAATGGAGGACGGCGCTGATGTGCCCCATTCACAAGAAAGGGGACAAGCAGTTATGTAATAACTATCGAGGAATAGCCCTGCTTAATGTTGCCTACAAAATTTTGTCTTGCTGTCTGTTGGATAGAATCAAACCATGGGCGGAGGAGATCTTAGGGGACTACCAGGCTGGATTCAGACAAAACCGTTCTACCATTGATCAAATATTCATTTTACGACAAATATTACAGAAAATGTGGGAATACAACAGAGATGTCCATATGCTATTTATCGATTTCAAAAAAGCGTATGACTCAATACACAGAGAATCCCTGATTAAAGTCCTAAAAGAGTTTGAAATGCCCCAAAAATTAATAAATCTCATAAAAATGAATATTGATCACACAGATATTAAAGTAAAAGTAGGACACGCCACGTCAAATACAGTACAAGTAACAACGGGGTTGAGACAAGGTGATGCCTTGTCTCCTATTTTATTCAATATAGCTCTGGAGAAAGTGATAAGAGAAATAAGAATGGATCAGGAAGGTATCAAAATAGGAGATACAAACATTGGACTTTTAGCATACGCGGACGATATAGTCCTACTGGCGGAAAATAAAGATCAACTCAAAAGACAAGCAAAAAAATTGATAGAAAATGCAAAACGTATAGGCCTGGAAATAAACACAGAAAAAACGGAATATATGGTGGTCCAAAGAAAAATACCTTTAAATAATCAAAATAGTGGGATGGAAGTGGAAGGTCATACGTTTAAAAGAGTACAACAGTTCAAATACCTAGGTACCATGCTAACACAACAGAACGAAATAAATAGTGAAGTGAAGGCGAGAATTCAAGCCGGGAATAAGTGTTACTTTGGGCTGACAAAGTTACTGCGATCCAGAACACTTTCAACAAATTTAAAGATTCAAATATATCGGACGCTAATAAAACCAGTAGTAACTTATGGATCGGAAACATGGACGTTACGAAAGACAGACGAAAACTCATTAGTTGTTTTTGAAAGGAAAGTACTTAGGAAAATATATGGTCCATGTAAAGATGTCAATACTGGGGAGTGGAGAATCCGGAAAAATAGAGAACTAAAAGAAATGTACCAAAACCCGAATATTGTGGAAGACATTACCAAGAGACGACTAACATGGGCTGGACATGCTTGGCGTAAGGAAGGATCGATGCTGAGAACAGTGATAGAAAGGGTTCCACAAGGAAAAAGACCACTGGGACGCCCAAGATTAAGATGGGAAGACAGAGTAAAAGAAGACGTGGAAAAAGTAAAGCCAGGAGAGGATTGGAAGGAACTATCGTTAGAAAGAGAAAGCTGGAGGCAAATTTGCTGGACGGTATGGTCTTGAAGGCCGAAAACCAAGAAGAAGAAGAAGAAGATAAAATGCATTATTTATAATGAAGTTATCTTTGAGGTTAATAGTTAAATTGTACCTAGGTATATGCTTGTATTTCCTTATAAGAATTTCAAGTTGGTTTTTAATATGATAACTTATGACAACTTAAATAATAATTTTACTTTAATTTTTATATTTTGAACTAATAAACATTCTGTATGTAGTTTCCAAAAAATAAAATATTTTTGTAAGCTCATATGATATTGTTTGATCAATCGTTTAAAATAGATGTAAAATAAATAGTTGCTAGGTTATTCAATCACTACCCATAGTAGTTAACGTATGAATCAACAGCCTATTTCATTTTAGTAGGACTAGTATATTAATTAACATTACCTTGCGCCATGCTTTCCAATCTTTAGTGGGGCCTATCATCACGTTTAATAACTCTCCAAGTTCAGCCCATTGTTTGGCTGCTACAGAATGAGTAAAATGTTGTGTAAATTTTCCTCCCATTAGATCCTTGTGACTATTTAGGAAATCTACCATTACTTTTTCTTGTTCACAGGTCACTGACTGACTTTTAGTTTTTCTTATTGTTGTCATATCGCTCTAAAATAAGTTAATATTTAATATACTTAATAGTTATTTATTAATTATGATGGAAAATCATTACAATACAACAACTTTATTTTAAATAATAAAAAATCAGTTGTTGCCCGCGTTTTGGTTTGTTGCGTTAAAATAAACAATGAGATTGTATATTTTAGTAGTGTTACCAACCTAATTCATACGATATAATAAACCATTCGGACAAATTTCCGTGTGTGTGGAAAGTTTTTCGTATACGGATAGTTTTATTTCAAGAATACTATTTTTCGTCCGTACACTGAAATCTATCGTGTGGATTGTTCGTATACGGATCCGATCCGAATGATTTCAAGAATAGACCCCCTGTTCACGAAATTAAACCGAAGCGCATAAACTTCTCGAATTTTCAAATCTGTTTTGCACAACTACCAAGGTATTGCGTGTAACCCTTGAACGCCGAGTACCACACGTGGGTTAATATAGTATACGACTACGTGTTTTTTTTATTTATTTTTTTTTTTTTTTTAACGGTATCTGTAAATTTACGGAAAACATTGTTTGCAAATTTATTTTCACAAAATTCTTAGTTTTCCATGACGCGAAAACAAAAATAAGGTACGCATATTCTTAGTTTACATTGTTACTATTATATTTACTCACATGAGTTTCCATTTTTTAATCAGTGGCGTAACTACATGGTTGCATAGGTGTGCATTGCACCGGGGCCCGGGGCCTAGAAGGTCCAAAAGAGGCCCTAGAATTTTAATATTTTGTTTAAAATATATTAAAATTGTATATTTGTTAATAATTTTGAACTATTTTATAATAAATAATATACTACGATAAAACCATACAATTTTATATTACGAAGAGTATAAAAATAAGTCGCCCATGAAACAGGTAGAAATATTGTCATTAGAACATATTATATCATTTATAGGCTTATCGTAAATATCTTGATTGATGATTATACGTTTTGACCGTTTTGTACGTATAATGTTAGTATATTATAGGAATTTAATATTATATTATTGCACAGTTTATCGCGGAATCCCATACCATCACTTTATATGATACTATGGTACATTATTTTTTTGATATTACTTGTTAGACGTGAGTTGTGTTAATTAATAATAATAATATTTTAAAAATTATTGTTTCACAATTAATTATTAAAAATATTGTAAGTATAATTATTTAATATGATTATAATTTATAAGTAGTTTATTTTAGTCATAATATTTACGTATTTATTGCAATAACCGTTTTTGAAATTACCTACATTTATTTCATATTATAATAAATTTATATATAAATTACGCGTACAAAATTATAAATATTTATTAAAGGTAAAGGTCTATATATTATAGGTAGAGATGTTAAAATACGGTATTTTATTTTTGTTTTGTATAATACCGTATTATACAGGTATTATACCAATATTATACCGTATAGAACCTTGCAGTACCTTAAATTATAGGAAATTTAACATAGGTTATAACCCCCTTGTTAATTATGAAATATGAATTATTTTAAAATGGATTAATCGAAAAAATGGGTAAAAGTCAGAAAAAAGTTAAAAAACACATAATACAAGAATTATTTTAGACCTAATTCACCAAATTAATATTTAGTCATGCTATCATAATGTAGGTTGTAGGTACCATAATACATACACCTAGTGACTAGAAATAACTTAAATTTAAAACATTTTAATTACAATTCACATTTCATAGTAAATTATATTCTTAAAATATCAAATAAACTTCAAAAAAAAATTAGGATTTGAGTAATCTTATTATCTGCCAATTAGCATATAAATATATCTACTAACTTTTTGGTTCCACACTTTTTTCTTCTTATATGTACTAAGTACTTATATTTAATGTAAGAAATTTAACGCGACCTAACCTAACGCGACGGCCAACGGTTAAACATGTAAATGATAATAATAATAATAACAATAATAAATGATAATAGTTTTTATCTTTAATCGTGATAATAACTAAAAATAACGCATTATTTTTTTTTTTTTTTTATACCGTCTGTATAAAATTATTTTATACCATGTGTATAATACCTCGTATAATACAGTATTATACCACTGTATAATACAAACTCACATCTCTAATTATAGGTATTATATTTTAGACGAAAAATGTTGAGCAGTACTAGTGGGGCAGCTAAAAAGCGAAAACAAAAAGAAATTGCGGAATCAAACGCTAAACTTCCTAAAATTACAAATTTTTTAGTTGCACAAAATATAAATAACCCTTGTAAAAATTCTGAAAATACTACAAATGAAACTACAACTACTAGTGTGAAAGAAGTAGAAATAGATATACCCTTAACATTTGATTCTCAGTCATATATTTTAGAAAATACTGATTTAGGTAATTTTCAAGATACAATATTAACTGATGATTTGAAAAAAAAAATAATATTTTCCCAATCATGTAGACCTATGGGTCCTTTTCCTCGAGATCCATCTCAAAATAACAGAAAATTTTCTAAAATTTATTATCAAAGACAAACCAAACATGGCTGTATTGAACGTTTTTGGCTTTGTTACTCATTAAAATTAGACGCGGTTTATTGTGAACCTTGTTGGCTTTTTTCAAACATAAAACAAGATCAGTGGCGTAATCAAGGTATTCGTGATTGGCAACATTTGACACAAAAAATTACAATGCATGAAAATTCAAACTCACATTTAACATCTTGCTTTGTATACGAGCAATGGAAACAAAATAAAACTATCGATAAAAATACAGAAGCACAACATAGATATGAATCAAACTTTTGGGCCCAAGTTTTAGAAAGACTTTTTAATATAACTCTAGCTTTATCCAAAAATTCATTAGCATTTCGAGGACATCGTGAATCTTTAATTGAAACATACAATGGAAATTTTTTGACACAAGTAAAATTAGTTGCAAAATACGATGATATACTAAAACAGATAATAAACATGCCTAAAGGAAGTATAAAATATTTGAGTTCACAAATACAAAATGAAATTATACACTGTTTGGCAACTAAACTTAAAACAACACTTATTTCAAAAATCAAAATGGCACCATTCTATTCTATTATTATCGACACAACTCAAGACATTTCGAAAAAAGATCAACTTAGTGAAGTTTATAGATATATTAAAATTAATAAAAATGAAAAATCTGAACCAATATCCATAGAAATCGAAGAGGTATTTCTTGGATTTTCGGAAGTGACTGATCACACAGCTGCTGGTTTGTCATCAAAAATTTTTCAATTAATAAAAAATAATAATATGGATTTATCTCATTGTCGTGGACAAGGATATGACGGGGCCAGCGTTATGAGTGGTAAACATGGTGGTGTCCAAACACTTATCAGACAAAAGCAACCAAATGCGCTGTATGTGCATTGCGCAGCACATAATCTTAACTTGGCTATTAACGACATCGTTAAATGTTCAACTGAAGTTGAATTATTTTTTTCGAATCTAGAAGATATTTATTCATTTTTTGGAAATAGTATAAACAGATGGGACTTACTATCAACATTTACAGGAGAATCAACAATTACACTTAAAAGATTAAATCCTACGCGTTGGGCTGGCAGATACATGTCACTATTAGCTGTTAAACTTAGATATCTGGACATAATGAAAGCATTAACCAAAATAAATTTAACTAGCAATAAAAAAGAAGAACGTGATGAAGCAAATCGTATAAGAAAAAGTATGGGTACGTTTGAATTTATTTTTATTTGTGTAATCTTAAATGAAATATTATCACAACTTCACTTGACATCAAAATTATTACAATCAAAAAATATCGATCTTTTAAAAGCAGCAAATGCATTACAAAATTCTAACAAAAATTTGGAAAAATTTAGAAATGATTACGAAAAAGCCAAAACTGATGCTGTAAATATAGCTAATAAATGGAATGTAAAAGCTGAATTTTCTAATAAAAGAAGAAAAATATCAAAAAAACATTTTGACGAATTAGCTGAAGATTTTAGATTTAAAAATAACGAACATTATTTTAAAATTAATGTGTATAACAAAGTTTTTGATATGGTTTGCAATCAACTTCATAATCGGTTCGAAGGTATGAATGAAATATGTAATTTGTTTAACTTTTTGAGTCCTAATATAGTAATACATCTCCCCGTTAGTGAAATAATGGATTATTCAAATAAACTTCAAAAGAAATTTAATACAGATTTAACTACAGAGTTCCCACTACAATTAGTTATGCTAGTTTCAATGGATATTGTAAAAGAAGAACTAGCAAAATTAAATTCAATAAAAGAATTTATTGAGTTTTTAATGAATCAACCATTAATATATTCAAGTGTTCCAGATGTAGTTACAAGTTTACTATTATTTTTAACGATACCCGTAACATCGGCAAATTCAGAGAGGTCATTTTCGAAAATGAAAATAATTAAAAATTATTTGAGATCCACACAACAACAAGAACGCCTCAGTGAATTAGCAATTTTAGCCATTGAAGCTAAAGAAGCTGAACAAATGGATATAAAGGAACTTATAAGACAATTTGCTGAATTGAAGGCAAGAAAAAAACCATTTACGTCATAAATAGATTTAAAATTTTGACAACGTAATTTATAAATTATTTCATGTTAATACTTATTATTATGTCATTTATATCATGTATAAATATAATTTAATTAATTATGATATATTTTATGAATTATATATATTATAATACATAGTATAATTGTACATTTTTTATATATATATATATATACGTGTAATTGTCTAATTTTATTCATATAACGATTTTTAGGGGCCATAAAATAATATTGCACATGGGCTAGAATTTTATAGTTACGCCACTGTTTTTAATTAATATTTAATATCAGCGTTTTCGTAAAATGATTTTTTTTTCTTGAAGTCTTACCGTGACCCAGAGGTGGCTTAACTCTAAGAACATGTGATGCGAAAAAAAGCGTACAATTATTTCGTATCTTACTCGTATAATTTCGGCAGCAATACGAGTGGCCTTTTTTTCCCCACCTTTATTTCTATCATTTCGTTAATTCAATACGAATAAAGATATTTTAAATTATTGAAATGTACGCAAAGCGTCGAATTTTTTCGTAACGTGACAAAGTAGCAGTACCGAATCGTGTTGAAATTGAAGACGCGGATAAATCCAAAAACGTCGTGGTGTGTTATTAATCCATTAAAGCTTCAAACATTTCATAAAACGGTAAAATTTCAAAGTTTATACAACACAACCAGCACCATAAATGTGATGATAAAAGGTTTTTGTTTCTCGTCTCGTACAATGTATATAGTACACTTATATCATCAATTTTCAGAGAACGCAACGTGCGTCTTACACTTTTACCGAACATAAACAGCTATATAAATGCCGTACGGAACGATACTTTTACGACGACAATAAAACAAAAACGTCAACAACTCGCGAGACCGATCGGGAATAATAATTAGCAACTCTAAGCGATAAAACATTCCGGGAATCACGAGAAAATTACACCAATGAATTGGTGTTGCGTAAAATAGCGTTTCCTATGACAATGGACTCAAAAGTAACGGTTGTCAACCAAAACCGATAATCTATTTGTGGTGAGTTTTATCGGTGGGTATTTCGAAGCGAAGCGTTCCTTCAAACGACAACGGTAGGTTTCGATTTCACGTACTCTTGAGGGTTTAGTGCACATAAAATTTGAAATAACATTTTCAAATTGCTTGTAGTTCAAAAGTATTATGCGATATTATTCAATACAAATATTCAAAAATTATAAAAAATAAAACCATGCTTTATTAATTTTAATGACATTTAAAAGTTGTATTAAAAAAAAAAAAAAAATTAATATTCTTATGCCATTATATGTATACCGCAATGTATCAACTAATTCTCCAGCTACAAATCATGAAATATCTTTCGTGTTTAAACAAACCCCTGTAATTAATACTAGTTTGCAATACGGGTGAAGAATGATCAATAGTTTATTTGCTTGAATATATTAAAAACATAATTTCTTCATTTCTCAAACAAAACACTAGAGGTGCCTTACGTACAAAACAATCGAGTATCCTAATTATTCAAACTTGAAAGTGAAACGTGAATAGTCGCCTTAAATATTTTTAAGAACAGAACGGCTGAGAGTAGCTGAAAGTAAAATTCACTTTATGTGAAGTAGTCTGATATGGAAACTGCAAGATAAGATTTTTTACTAAGTAATCTGGAAAAAAAACGTTTTCCTTAATATTTGAAAAAAATGTAAATATAGCCTAAAACAGACAAATTTATTCAAAAATTGTACAATACATACACTAAAACATAAATAATTTATAAAATAAACGTTTTTATTATTTTTGGTGTCCTTTTTTATTGTGTTTCACCATTTTCAAATTAGTCGAAGTCAAATTCTAAAACAACTCCTTCAAAGTATTAATTAATTGAATTTCTCTCTAGTTCATAAAAAATGTTATGTTATATTCAGAGATTTATTTTAACTTAAAACTGATACAAATATATTAAAATTAAAAAATTCCTTATTTTTAAATCAAAAGGTAAAAGTTGTCATTAAATCTTGATAAATTGTCGAAAAATGTAATTAAAAAAAAATTAAAAAAAAACTAATGAAAAATTAAATGAATAAATTACATTTAATCAAATATGTAGGTATGTGTACATCAATTATATTAAAGAAAATAAATACTTATATTTAAAAATATATTATATCATATTATGTATTCTAAAGATGCTTTTACTAATTGCACTTGAAATTCTCTCGAACAAATTTCTCTGACAACATAGAAGAAAAGATAAATTAATTGTACATACAAATTTTAATAAGATACCAGAAGAATAAATCTTATAAAATACCTTTATTTACCATCGTAATTACAAACGATATTTCCAAAACTATAGTCACATAGTAATACACATTTTGAATGGTAATTTTAACAAATTACACAAAAATTTACATAAAAATATATTTGAAAGATTATACAACCAAAATGTAATCAATATAAAAAAATGTATATAATTATCAACAAAATATTAACTTTATATTATTTCCAAACAAATTTTCATCAAACGTTTTTAGATTTCATAAGTACTCAAGTGTTTTAATCGAGTCCATATGAACCTAAACTAAAAACAGTCAAAACCAAATAAAAAATAAATTATTCAATACTTGGAATTGAATTTCAAATGAATCACGTTTGAACACTATGTTTAAAATAAATATGAAATTAAAACTACGAACAGTCACTATGAATCTAATAAACAAGAAAATATTTGTATTAAGATAACAACACTTAAAAATACGAAATTCCCGTTTAAATTAATAATTTTCCAAAGTCCACGACAAGAGCTTTTTGAAATACTCATTCTGAGGAATTTCTCACAGGATTTCAACTTAATCATTACTTAAAAAAAAACAAAAAAACAAAAATAAACAAAAAATAATCTATATATAATATAAGTTTGTAACGCGTAACACTCTACTACCAACACAAGCTCTCCTTAAAGGCAGTAAATATAACAATGCATTTTGTTTTTCCAAAATAAAAAAATTAATAAATAAAATATTAATTTATATATGTAATTGTTCTCAGAATACGTATAATTTTTTTTTAAATTAGACAACCCCATAACATTTAAATTCAAGATAAAAATTAAACACATGCGTAGTTAAGTAGTGAACGTTTTTGAGTATACATTTATTTTGTATAACGATATGGCTTTTATTGAATTTCTTTAAGTATTTCACGGACGAAGCCCGTGAGAATTTCGTCTGAACATTTTAGTTAGTACAAATACTTAACACATTTTAAACACAATTTTTCAATGAGAACGTAGATTACGAAACAGTGTCGAAATGTTAAGCCAATACCAAATTATAAAAATGTATATTATTCTTAATGGTAAATCTACAAAAATCACATTCATAATTTATGAATATAAACGCATTTATTTTTTATTTCGAGTAAAGTAACAACTCTCATAAATGTTTTATAAAATGTATGTGAATAAAAAAAAAAAAAATGTTAATGATAACACACAAAAGAATAACAAAGGAATTGTGTATTATGTAGGATATATATTAAACTGTAATGGCAAAAATAAAATTTACAATGTGCACAAAAACAAGTTCCTGTAAAATTATGTTTTCTATTATACGCGGGCGTCTTATATAAAATATTATCAGCGATATGAATAACAGTGCGAGCACTGAACATGTTTGATAAAAAAATAGAAAAACTGAATTATAATTTTCCATTCCTAAAGGCTAATGAATACATACTAAGCAACATTAGAATAACACATACATTTTATACATATACATTTACTCCGAACCGAAAAGAAAAAAAGAATATTCAACATCTATACAGTTTATGCTCACATACATTACGTTATATTATATTATTTAAATGTTTAAATGAGTATTCACCGAGTCATTTAGAGGAAAATCTCTTTGTGCTAATAACCTAAAAACGAAATAATCTATACTTTCAATGAAAATATTGAATTGTAAGCCAATACGTTACATCAATTAGTTATATAATATTAGTTGTATGTGTACTTGATAAAAGTTATTTTTGAAAAAAAATAGTAATTCGCCTATATTTTTTTTTTTATCAAGTTAAAGAATTCCTGTTATTTTTTATTGTTATTTCTTTGTGAAAACATCGAAAACTTTCTATTGCTTTCCGAAGAAATATCACAAATACTGTTAAATTTTCAGAAAAATCATGTCTTTTATTATTTTCAATAGTACCTACATTCCCAGTAAGAAGTTATTGATTTTAAGATTATATGTTTTATTTTTCTACAAACGCATTTTTGAAAAATATACTACAAATCATTATATTGTAACGTTTTCAGTACCTACCCAACGAGTAACACCGAAGTATTCGACCAGCATCCAACTTTTGAGATCGGCATCCCGGTTTAAATGCTCCGACCACGGTCACGCCACCCGGCCCCGGGGCAAAAGAAGTGTATTGTGTTACTCGCCGTCAGATATTGATTGGTTTGGCCAAAGTTAACAGTCGAGATTAATTTGTGTTGATTTTTCAACTTTTTACCTCGGATCAGGAGTAATACATAATCAAAAACCCAGATAAAAGGTTAAATCAATATTGTTCTAGACCAAAATTAAAGAAATACTAATAAAATTATCTATACGTGTGAAATATTACCGCCGCGGATATACCTTTTATCAGTCGGTCATTTTCCGATACTCATCATTCTCTACTTGAAACAAAAAAAAAAAAAAAAAAAACAAAACTACAATTATTTTTTATCTGGTGAACAAATCCGATCGAAACCCGGGTCTTAATTCTAAGTATAATTTTCAAAACAGTAATAATCACAGCTAAGTATTTCGTTGATTTTTTTTTATTCATACAAATTATAGACTTTGAACACATCGCGCATCGTTTAGTTGAGATGCAACGCAGAGAATATTTTTTTAATTATTTTAGAAAAAATTAATTATTTCTTTTAAGTCTCTATCATCGGCTACGACCTCAACAATTTTCTTTATTATGATTTGTATAGTTTTTAATTAAATACATGGTCTCAGTTAAGATAATAATGAGTTTTAATCAGATCATTAATGGTTATTTATTGGGTTTACATTAGATCATGCAAACCTCTATAATACAATGAATACATCAACGGATCGGGGGGAGGGAGAGGGGCTGAAAAGTCAAGACATATGTAATGAACTTATGATGTAATAACTTAATGAACTGTTAATAACAGTGGAGCATAATTTTATTAGTAGTTGCGTTGTACTTGCACGTTATAAGTACTACTCATACACACAAATATATTATATATATACAACATAAAATTATATTCAAATCATATTATAATATATTATATCATATAGTAATATTTTAAAATAAAATAAATAAAATAATCAAATCCAATAATATTATACCGACAATTTTAGTTTTTTTATAAGTAGAGTACTAAAGTAGGTAGACAGGTGATTCTCTACTATTTTATTTTATTATTAAAAACAAATTATAGCTAGAGTAATATAATAAATATAAAGACTAACACTCATTTTATTTTAAACGGCTAATATTTTTTAAGAAATAGCATTGTAATTTAAATAATAATTTTAAATAAAACTATATTTTAAATCAACCATTTTTCTTCCTTCATTTTATAAAAACTGTCTTTGATCAACGAACTGTTACAATATTTTAGTTTTTTAACTTTGATCATGGTACTACCAAATGTATTCATCTTGAATATTTAAAAGTTCTACATCGTGTTTCTTTTAGTCTAAAACTACATTAAATTTATTGACAAGAGTTTAATAGAAATTTAATATTATTACAAAGCAAAAATGAACGGTAGTTGAAATATAAACTTATTGCAAGCTATCTTTTTTAATCTTAATGTTAGGATAGTATGATACTCGCTGTTTAAAAAAATATCAAATAAACGATTTGATCGAAGCATGTGACTCGAAAATTAATATTTATTCATTTTCATTTGAAACCCCAATTTCCCTCAAACTTTATTTAGTTAAAAAAAAAACAGTTTTCAAACAAATGTAATATTTAATAATAACCACGATAACTTATAATAAGACATACATTCAAAATTTAAATTGAATTAATGCTAAAGTTCATTGTTTACAAATCACAATTATAATTTTTAAGTATTTCACCTGTACCTATTGACGATAATATATTAAATAAATTTTGAAATATCATAATTAAATTAATCAAATAATAATATAATAAGATAAATTTTTAAATCAGAAAATTGTTGTCATAGTACTAATATACTTACATTTAGTAAGCACACCAAGTTAGTTAAATTTAGGTCTTTAAATAACTAAATTTGCCAAATTCATTAAAATTGTATTAATATTATTTATTAATAATTTATATTAAAAATATTCACTAAAATTTTTTAACTTACTTGTGGCGAATTCGTAAAGAACACATAATTTTCAATAATAGTAAACGTGTAACGCGTGGGGATACGAAAACGAAATCACATTGTATTCATTTACACTTTAGGTACATGATTTATTAAAACGAACAAAAGAAACCATATTATTTTATTTATGTCTGCGAATTCAATAAATATCAAATCCATATAATTATAATATTAACGAGAAAATAATACTCATATTTGAATAAAATTCAAAAGAAAATTAAATCGCCTACTTTTTGTATATTTACGAGTATTATATACATTATTCATTTAATAAGATTATAATGCAACAAAAATTTAATTACCCGAGTAAATTGAAAGTATAGTTTATTTTTGTTATATAAGCCATTAGCTTACTAAATAACATAATGTCATAATCAAAGCTTAAAAATTACATTACAATAAACAGTGCAAAATTAGCATAACTTTGGTAGGAGTTCTTTATAATTTATCCCTTTGTTTTTCATGCTTCAAATATGAAATCCTTAAAGATTAAATGTACTTTTTCAATTAAATATAAGTTTTAAAAATCGTGTTAGAATCGATATATATAACCTTTTTGGGAAATATGAAATCTTAACGACTTCTCATAAATACCAGTAATATGTTGGTATACATAATATAAATATGATATACTAGATGTATATTTTAAACGGCAATAATCAATCTCAACCAATTATAGTAGTTTTTAGCAGTAAATAGTAGTATAATAGTAATTTTTTTTCCTTACAAAATTTCAAATATTGGTAATGTAAAAAATAACATTTTACATTAAACAGTCATCTTGAAAAATATTTACTAAGTACATTTTCAAATACTAATGGAAAGAGTACTTAAACTTATTTATGTAAGCAACATATTATACGATTTATGTACACGTTAAATGTCATTGTATACTTCTAATATTGTGTTCGAAAAATCGAAATGATAGTCTAGAGCTACTGTTTTCGAAAAAAAAATTTTTAAAATCGTAATAAATTAATTCAGATTATCCATGTTTTTTATTCGCAAAATAATTATACTTAACATTAACGATAATATAAATTGCACTGCGCCGAAATACATTTTTAAACAAAATTATTTTTAATGCCTATGGCTATGACCCACTTTTCGTGGCTTACAAAGCAAATTGGGTATTTTTGGTTTACAAAGCGAGGCGAATGCCAAAATTTTAACTATATAACCAATGGTGAGCATTTTTAAAAAAAATTTAAATACCATTATTCCTGATTATTTAATGACACTTTTTTTTAACTTAGAAACTACCATCAGCTTTGAATATTATACAGCTAAACGAAAACGGAAATATTTTTCGTACTAAAAAATATAGACTACATAAATTTCACGCCTATTTTTTATGCACGAGAAAATATTTTAGATTAAAATATACACCAAGTTAATTATTGTGCATATGATCTAATAAAAAATAAAAAAAATTAAATAACAATTTACAGAATTTATAACCGTACGCAGTCATGTAATATAATATTATAATGATATTATGAGTAAGTAATATTGCTCGTGCCACTGTATAATTTTTAATAAAAAAAACTGAATTGAAACACACCTACCCGGTAAAATGGCCCATTTTCAAAAAGATTTAATACGTAAAATATCCAACATACTAAAATTGTACACCATGAGATTGTTTTTATATTTTATATTGACTATATTTTGATAAGCTATTTTTTCTTTGTGAATCAAAAAAAGCCTTTATTTAATTACTTCAAACTTTTGTCCTGAATTATTATAAATTGTATGGTAGATTTTTTTATACATATTCTACAATAAATGAGGACATGATATGGAGTTATTTGTCAGGTTGAACTTCTATTTTCCTCTGCACAGATTTCCATTAAAAATTTTTCATTTTAGAAGCAACTGACACTTGCACTTGCGATTATATTATTTTTGGTAACACCCAGAGTTACATCATTGATCGTTTATATAGTATTAACAAAACATTATTACTTTTAAATGTGAGTGAAATCTATTGGTATAATATGTAGATACTAATAATTAACGAAAATAAAGAGAAAAGAATACCCATAGTGCGAAGCTAGTCCAGCTATTTGTATTATGACTTCCAAGTGTGGTGAAGCAATACGCTCTGAGCCTTATAAAAGTGACAATAATCGCACAATATTTTGTCTACACTCCAGGTTTTTTTTTTTAAATAACACTATTTTCCGAGATAAACTGATAACATCCACCGTAAGAACTATCGATTTCAGTTCATCTGTGCCTAAAAGGTTTATGGCGTTTTTTTCATCTCAAAAAGACTCAGGTGTCGACGATAAACATAGTAACTGAGCACGAAAAAAAATAATAATAAACGTTATTTATATTATTAACGTCGTCGTTGTCTATGCAATTTTATCGCGGAATTTTAAGTTTCTGTTTTCAATAGCTCTTACCTTGAACGCAACACCACAGATTAAATTAAATATCGTTCTTAGAAATTCTATCCTTGAACTTATTTTTTCATTAAAATATTTGAAAATATTACACTATATAAAATGTACGTGGCGTACGACGCGCATTTCGGTTCAAACATGATTTACCTTTTATTGGCATGGCTTACGCTTAATAGACATCTATGTAAACTTATTGCATATATCGAAGGAACTATATTTTTATACAGTCAAAATGATCAAAATAATTGACTATTCGTATGGCTTAAGTACACATAAAATTATTATTTAAAATTACGTTTTTTTTTATTTACCTACACTTAATGTTTTTATTTTTTCGTTTTACATCATACTTTGATTGTATTTTTAGAGCGTCAAAAGTAGACTCAATGATATACGCGTCAATAACATTATAGAACAAAGGTGAATAATACCTACGTATAATTGGTTTACAACTATATAGGTTTACAATAACTTAGGTAGACGAAGCGCAATTTTCAATGAACTTAACAGTTCTAAAACTAATTAGAAACTTTTTCCCAATCATTAGTTCTGAGGGATATGTTAAGAGATTATTTTAGTTGCACATCAATTATTTAAATAACTACATAATATGATATAACAAATGGGAAAAGAGCCAAGAGACAATGAGAAGAACAACCTAATGTAATATTAATGAGTTTTCAGAAATAAAAATTATTCAAAACTAGTGTTGAAAAACAATTTTAATTTATGTTAAATAGCTTTCTTTAGTTGACGGTTCGTGTTTCATAAAATCTCAATTTGAATTCGGATACAACAATAAAACATCATTACATTTCATACAAAACCGAACGACTAGATAATTTATGAAATATAATATAAAACTTA
This sequence comes from Therioaphis trifolii, assembly GCA_027580255.1. Classification (NCBI taxonomy): domain Eukaryota; kingdom Metazoa; phylum Arthropoda; class Insecta; order Hemiptera; family Aphididae; genus Therioaphis; species Therioaphis trifolii. Next base: position 11,787,216 of record CM050411.1, read on the forward strand.
TGCAAACAATTCATCTCCGATAAAAACATAAATGCGATCTATTTTTAAACAAAAGCTCGACTTACTAGGAACCGCGTGTCATAATTCATAGTAATATCAACACACGTATTCTGAATAAATTTACGTAACAAATCACAAAATCAAACGAGTAATAAAAGTTAAAACTTCCGTAAAACGATTCGAGGAACAGAAGAATGTCTGAACTTTAAGTCGTATTAAACCGCGTTTAATGGCGGTCTTTAAAATTCCACGAAATAAATATTTCCCGACTGTCTAAATAAAAAAAAAAAAAAAAAAAAAAATGACGAAACGGTTAAATAAGATTCACATTTTTATTTAAACCCTGCGGTTTCACGATTTAAAATATTGTATTCAATGAAATCGTATACGTATAATTAACGCTTCGATCGACGGCTTGTGTATTGTGCGCGAACACAGCCGGAGTTCAAATCGCGGTGGAAATAAAAACGTACACACAAATGCGCCTTGTTTTAGCAAATAAAGATCCATCTGCAATCCATGTGCGATCATCCACGAGTGTCCGCAATCACACGCCTTACCGAGCCCCCGTCAAAAACCGACACTCGTGCAGTTTCGTGTGAGTGAGCGATTTAGAATCCTCCTCCTCAGAGCTCCCAGCGTAATTATTTTCCGATAACCGACTAAATAATGTATTAGCAAGTAGAATGTCGACTATATACCGAGTCTGTTATTACAGACGAAATCGTTAAGGTTAATTGTTCCATATATTATGTACTCGAGTATTCATGCGTTAATTCCAAAAAAAAAAAAAAAAAAAAGCCGTTATAATAATAGCGAAGGTAGTTAAAAGCTTTTATACGCACGTATAGTTAATAAATTATAACCGTATTCGGTATGGATTATTTTTATATTCTTTTTCCCCCCTTTTCGTTTTTCTCGCGAAAACGATAAAATTAATTTTGTCATCTTATAATGGGTACGTAACATATTTTATTGATTTCGCGGTAAACATTTCGAAACTACGGCAGGCAATGCTCATTAGTCATAAAATCTAAAAACAAAAACCTGACGCGATTAACGAGAGTTTTCACCGGCAGTAGGTATATACGTATACGGATAAATGAAACTGAATAAATCACACCCATTTCATAATTACATGACACACGTATACATAAATGTAAATATTTTATTGTAATCTGTTGACTCGTGGACTTTCGCACGAACTTATTCAGTGGAGTTTCATTATCTTTAGGAAATAATGAACTAAAATTAAAAATGTAAATGAAGTAAATACGCATACTGTGTGTACAAACCGTTTTTGTTTTTTTTTTTTCACACACACTTTTGTGACAGAAAAACGCGGTCGACGCGAATCTGCATTCGACAATCACTAGACTAATCGAAACGACAAATGTGGCCGTGAATCCGCGATGACGTCCTTGTCGTAAACACGATCGCTGCCGGAAATCTGTTGACCGGCCGGCGCCGCGAGATTCGGCCAAGGGCGTATTTCTGGGGGGCGCGATGGGGTGATCCCCCCCCTGGGCCTTTTCAATTTTTTTTTTTTTTTACTTTTTTTTACATTATCTGTATTATATTATAATAATCATTAGAAAAAAATTACGAATTTATATAAAGTCATAGATTATGATATAGGTGTGTAATATATTGATGAAGCGCTCGGAATTTACCCAGCTCGTATCGTATCGATTTTGTAACGATAGATACTTTTAAATACACGTTATCTGATACTGAACGTTCGATAATTTTTTTTTTTTTGTTAAACACGAAATAGTAATGATATTATTGTAGTACACGAATACGTCCTCACAGTTCACGTATTACACTAGATGCGAGCAAAATAATAGATAGATTTGCAGAACACAAACGATTCAAAGAATTTGTTTTATAGAATAATAATTTTAATTAGTTTGGGCTTCATTTAAAAGAATTTTTATTTAATTTTAATCCTAAATATTATAGTTAAATTATTTTTGTTTATTTTTTATTCCTCAACATTACAAGTCTAAAAGTCCCCCCTCTGAAAATAGGGTCAGGGAGGCCCTTGGATTCGGCCGCATCGTGTCCGTGGAGTCCGTCGACCTGAAACGCGACGCGTTCGGACGTAGGTAAACGAGCACAAAGGTTTTCGGGAACACCGAGTGAAAAGCTTTTGGGTACACGGCCATAATTCTGCTCGCAGGAAAATTAGAAAACGCGCGGGTACTTATAATACACATGATACGTTTGGGTACAATAAAAATAACCGATATTTTCTCTCTTCAACGAAAGTTTTAAAACGAAATAAATTATAAAACACAATATACTTAGCGGGTCGATAAATCAACTGCGCCGGTTTTTATTACTATACCTGTGAAATACTTTTGAAAACGGATAAAGAAATTTGCTGCTCCCCTCACTTCGCAAACTCTTCTCGCCCGCCGTGCGAGTTCCAAACTTTGATCTATACAATATCCGTAATACGCCGGTAGTCGGAAAACCACACCGGATTGCACTTTCGTGGAAAGCAATATTTTTTCGAAAGTAAACATACGTTTTAGAGGAACGACAATCAAGAGCCGACCAACTCGTGGCGTAATTATAACGTGATCTTTAAAAAGTGAAATAATGATAAATAATATTAATTTTTTTTTTCTTTATTTGTTATATACAATCTGTAACCCTTGGGCACAATAAGAATATTTGCTATTGGTATAAAACAAGCGTGAATAATTTGATGGAAGATAACCACCCAGTGGTGGAACTTCCTATTTTGAATTTTAGTCATTTAACATTTAATATTGATTTTTTTTTTCAACATTATTCATTTAGTAGATCCCGGCACCAGTTCCTTTTGAGTCACCTCTGAGGATCACCAGGGATTTTTAATGATCCTAGCTTGGATATGAGGGGCCTGGAATTAATATTTAAAAACTTTTACCCGAAAGTGTTATTTTCCTGAGTATACCGCGGTATCATGTTCAATCCGTTTTTGGCGGTTTAAAAAGAAAAAAGAAAATAAGTGTATCAGTGTGTAAGTAGGTACCACCTTCGCCGAATCGTCACCCACATCGCTTCCTGGTAAAAATATATCGTTGTGTTGACAATCAAAAGTCCATCGCTGCAATATTCAAAAGGCACCTCGTTCATAAGGGCGACCCGTTCTCGGATCCCTCGGGGCGTTTCGGCCACTCAACGGGCCTGCGTGGATCTACGAATCGAGTCCGGTCCGGTTTCGTATACGATCAAATATTAATTACGGCCACACGCGTCTGCGGGTCGAGTCGTGATGCGAGGTCCGGCCAGCGTTTGGCGATGACCTGGCAAATGCCCCAGCGCATGGACCGCCGCCGCCGCCGCCGCCGCCGCCGAGACGGCATTCGCCGAACGACTATCCGTCGTGAATACGAACGTGGAAGGGTAAGAGGAGAGGAAAGAGGAAGAACTTACCGCACCCGCAGGTTTGAAATGCCAACACGTGTGCATCATTGAGTGTGTGTGTGTGTGTGTGTGTGTGTGTGTGTGTGTGTGTGTGTGTGTGTGTGTGTGTGTGTGTGTGTGTGTGTGTGTTTTGTCCCACGAATCGTTGTCGTCGTGCACCGAAGAGTTGCAGACACGGTGTTGACGCGTTACACAAAGGTCACCGTCGGATGAATTTCAAACGCAGACCTTTTGAACCCCGTGATAGTTATTCGAATACGTCGTGTCGTCTATGGTAGACAGGAGTAAGGTGCAGAGACGGTGGCGCACGATTTTCGAACGTGCGAAATTATATACCGGGTGTCCAACGTTGTTTTAACTATTATAGCGGTTCACCCTATAAAATTCGTGAGTTGGAATTTTTTTCATATTACACTTGAAACACTAATAAAACTACGGGTTTCATGAAAGAAACATTTTTTTTTTACCATACCTACTTTTTTTTATCTACGTGATTATTAAGGTTTTTATGGTTTTCTGAAAATATGGTAATTACGCAATATATAACTAGGTATATAATACAAAAAAAAAATTTTTTTTTAATTTCGAAACTTTTTTTTCCTTTTAGGCCAATTATTTAATAGTATTTGAATAACAATACGAATTCAAATAACGAAATTTTCAAAAATATTTTCTACTTTTCCGGCGGAAAATGTTTGTAAAGGGAAACGAAAAAAATATAGTGGCTCGGTACTACTGTAGTCACATAGCCGTCCCAAGGGAGGGGCAAATGGGACAAGTGCCCCAGGGCGTCCAATGTACTATGAATTTAGGGGGCGTCAATGCGTCATAAAAGCTAATGAAATAAAATTTAAATTAAAAAAAAAAAAAATATTGGTGTTTCGTATTACAATTCATTTTTGTATACCTACTGTAATATCAAAGACGAGTACGTATCAAATTATTATATAATATGCTATTAAATATAAAATTATATAAACAATGAGTAAGATTAGTGTTACATACCTACGATAATGTATTATAAACATCAATATTACCAAAGGATAGAGGTAGGTACTGTATAGCATATACACTCAATACAGGTATGATTTATACGTGAACTAAAACTGAAACAACGTATTGTTTCGAGAAAACAGTAATTTTTTCTATAATGTATCCATAATAACGAAATCGAAGTCAACTTCAAAAAAGTCATCAAAACAAAATAAATACAATATGTATATAAATAAAATTACAATAATATTTAATATGCAGGGGAACCTTTAATTAATATGTATTTAACATATTTATGGAATGAGGTTTTATATTTTTTAGAGGAGGGGGGGCGTCAAATATTATTACCTCAGGGCGATAATGATGGTTAGGACGGCATTGACTGTAGGTAGCTGGAAGATAATCGTCTTAGAATACGACGCGACGATGCAAAAGTGTCGTATCGGCGGCCGTAGTCGCGGTAAGTTCAAGTCGGTTTCTCATCACCCGGATAATTCCAAGAATACGATTTTACTGAGGGCGGACGAGTTCAGACTGATCGTCGTATTCTCTTGCGTTTCAACATGTATCAGCAGCGGTTTCCATTTGAGAAAACCAAAAACTTGGATCATAAAAATAAAAACGTATTCAAAAACGTTTTTACACACAGAAAAAAAATAAATAGATTTATCTATGTCGTGAATAGTACATTGAAACACGATGAAAATAAATTAAAATGTACGCACAATACGGGACTTCATCGAAATTTTCAGGCCGTCGTGAGATACCGAGCTGTATGATATTAAATCCGTCTGAACACATACATAGGACTCGAGTTCTTTTATGTATAATATCGTTATGGGTAACCGATCCGTTTTTTTTTCTTTTTTATCGCGTTCGACAAACACGGTCCGGCCCGGTGAAATCAATTCACGGTTAACCCTGTATTGTGTACTTACCGGCACACCACGCATCCATTTATATCGGTGTAATAACGTTCGTGTTTTTACACCACTCCCTTCGGACGACACGCCATAAAACAAATGGTTTTAACTCGCTGCGAAAATAATCACGAACGATTTGAATTAACTTATTACGCGTGATTTTCGTGTAGCCCGCGCGCAACAGTGACCTCCGGAAATCTATTTAATTAATTGACTGCGCGAGGCCGTCGATGGAAATAAAAAAAAAAAAAAACGTTCGACAGGTATTTCATCAACGTCGGAAGAAACATCTCACCGCGCTAATCGTTCGAATAGATTTCCGACTAGGTAAAAATCCAAACTCTTTTTAGATGATTCTGAGTAAAACAAAATAAAGGATCTAATGGTTTTGCAATAAATTATGTTTTCTTCTTCCAGTTTCTCTTTTGAACCACTTTTTCAGGTAGTATTTTTCGTCTAAAAGTTAGTCCGGCCCACTCGTATGGTATTAGATTATAAATTGCATCTATTTGGGACTTAAGCAAGATCAATTTCTATATTCTCAATATGTTTTCCAGGCGTAACGAAAAACTACCATAAAATAATCTGAACACTGTAAAATTTTTCATAAACAAGATTTTCGTATGATAATTTATAGTTTATTTCGTCATAACTCCGAAAAAAATAGTGCTTATAAACTTGACATAATTACCAAATCACAATAATACAGACTGGGAAAATTTTTAAAAATGTACAACATTTGGACTAAACAGAACTTAAAAAATGACACATTTCTTCAAACTTTTTATACAATAAAATGTATTGTCGACTATAAGTATTGAAACTTGAAAAATAAACATAGTCTCACTTAACTTATGATTTTAAAATACAATTTTAAATCTCAAAAATAGTGAGGTTTTTTTATAAACGTTTGAAACTATAATTTTGACAGAATCGACTACTTTACATTTATATTTGACTTCAAATTACTATAAATTATAATTAATCGATTAAAAACTTGGGATGACGACAGAAAAATATGTTTCAAATCTTTGGGAGAAAGAAAATGTCTACATAACTGAGAAATCAAAGTTTGATAAGGTTTTGATTAAAATAAACATATCGATAATTTGACTAAAAATGATACCCTTATACGAGTAGTACACTAAATATTTGCTCCAAAAATGTGTTTATCTAATGGGGTTGACCGGGGATTTATGACTCCACAGAAAAATGTAACCCTCCCGAAAAATTTTAAATATTACTGCATCAACTACAAGTGACCTGGAATAAGTTATCGGTCACTTGAGTTTCATTTTAGTTCGTTGTGATTGACTATAAAAAAAATATATTATGTTACATAATATACAAATAACTTTAAGTATTTTAAGTTTTTTAAGTATTTAAGTAATAATAATTTATTGATATTGATTATATCAAATTACATTAGTAATTGTTATTAATATTATTATTTCTTGTATTTAAGTATATACATATTTTATCATTGTATCGTGTTATATTATTACTTAATATAATTTCTCCAGTATAATCCGATGTAATTATTTTAATTTATGCCGTTTTGCGTCGATTCGTGAAAAAAAGTATGTCTTTGGTAGAGAGGGTGAACGAAAAAGTATTGAATCGCTTTTTAAACATTACAAATTACAACATTTTGTTTTACACTTTTTGTTCACGCGCATAATAACGATGTACGGCAGCGGCGCAACCGAAAGAGAGGGATGTTTTGGATACCCTCCTCCTCGGCCTTATTTATGCCAAAAATATAATATTCACTATGTGCAGATTGAAAACACAACTACTGACGAATACAATACTGTTAACATTACCGAACATTTACCGTGACCCAAAAATATCCATTGAAGAATTAATAAAAAAAAATATGACTAGCGAGAGACGCCGGTTAGGCAAAATTGTATTGTTAATATTTGCGTTATTTATTATTTATAAGATGGCGAAAAATTAGTGATTTTTCGTGTTTTGACTGCGCAATGAATCGTTTGGTTGGAAAATAAAAAGCGAAGACTGGAACACATTAAAAGCTTAGACGCGCGCCCTCTCGTCTCTCATAATACAGTAAATAATCGCTGTTCGTCAAGTCTTCGAAGTTTTCGCAGTGTACATCATAATAAAATAGAGTATATACAGCACGGCGGACGTCCGGTGTGCGTTCGCATACATTTTAAAACGAAATCGAATCATTTTTTAAACATTACAAATTACAATGTACACCATTTTTTTTTGCGCGCGCGCATATTCACGATGAACGATAATATTATGATCTCCGAGACGCAAGCGCGTAGCCGGGGAGAGCTAAGGGGGCTATAGCCTTCCCTATCCCATTGGCCGTGTTCATGTCAACCTAAACGGCTATGTTATGCTTTTATATGATTTAATAAATGTAATAATTATTACAATAATATGGAAATATTATGTAACAAAATTTATCAGTAATTTTTATCAAAACTTTAATTGTAAATTTATTTTTAATTCATCAGCAATATTATAAGTTATATTATAACAATATATTATTAGCAATATTATAGCACACGTGTACAAAGCCTGGTGATACAATTGATTAAATATACTAAAATAATTGATATTTAAACAATTTTGAATTGGTTCTTTAACTGCTACCTTGCTACCTTATGCCTATAGCCAATTCGTATCAAGTCTACATCTACTATATAGTAATATCCACGAGCTTACTGTTAAGAATGATATATATAGCCCGTAAACTCATAAATCTTATGCTCATAATTATACCACTACTCAAAAACTAAAAAGAAAATATTGACCACTAGTATAATACTGTTTACTGCTGTAGTGCTGACATAATATTGTTAACTAATGAAGTGATAAATGATATGTATTATTTAAAATGTTGTACCTGAGTAGTAACAAAGCATAGTAAATAGCATTTTAGTTTTAGGATATTTGTGAGTAAGCTAGTAAGTAAACTCAACGCGTTATTTTTAAACATGAGTGATAAACGGAGGAACGTATTTTTAATTATTAATGTGAAAAAAATGTAAAGAAGTCAATCCGGAAGATGTTGTACAAGTTTTTGCTGAAAAATCTTCAAGAAAGATGCATTAGAAAAATTGGAGCTCCTAATCAATAAAAAAATATATTTTTAATTTGCATAACTATACACTATTTAGGTAAATATAATTTTAATTGCTGAGATATTGTGGTATATTTTTTTTAAGTAATTTATTGGCATCATATATCAAAAAATGATTTTACAAAAAAGTATAAGTGAAAAAATGTTTAATGAGATTTTTTTTTAGTTGAACTTAGCCCCCTCCCCATACAAAATTCCTGGGTACGCCACTAACTTCGTCGGGACACGATCGACAGACGTCGTACACAAATATAGGTCATGGTGTAATTTTAGATGAGCACAAACGCAAATAGGTTTTCACTCGATTCAGGGATTACTAGCACATGCTGTTTTTAAATTAACGTCAAAGAAAGTTTGTGGATCCTCACGTTCAACGCTGGTTGGAAATGATACAGAAGTAACAATACGGATTTTAAATGGAAAGCATTTCACGAGAGCTTCCAAGATGAACATATTTCAAACTGGAAATTTTCACCCTTGTTGAATTATTTTAAAATTATATATACCTATAAATATACATATAATATTTAGGTATACTTATATTACATTTCAAACTTTCGTCATAACTTTTAATAACAAAGTGGCCTAAAATTAGACGTTCAATTTAGTCTGTATAAATTATCAATCGTTAAGACTATATTTAAATTACTCTTAAAGTATAATTTTAACATTTTATACATTTTTTCTTTTACCAAATATTGTCCTGGTACAAATAAATATTAATGAAAACGTTCTAATTACCGAAACAACGCTTCTATATTCAGCTAATAAAGTCATAATTAATCAAAAAGTTGTCGTTTGTTTTGCATACTGCCAATTTAAAATAAACCACGTCATTAGAAAATGCGTACTTGATTTTTATGCTACCTGTAGACGTCGATCAACTGTGGACGATTATTACAATTATTTTTTTTTATCATTTAGATTTGAATAAACTAAAAAAAGATGCAGATATCCTTATTAGCGGTATTAATGTCGATAAAAAACAGTTGCGGCACATCGGGGACTTGGGAAGTTTTCGTCTCTAGAGTAAGATTTGTTGAGTATTAGTGCTTAAATTTTAGATTCTGAATAAAATAAAAGACCTATTTATGTTTTCTATATACTTGAATTAGTTGAATTCTTTTTTTTTTTTAAGATTCACATAGACAATAGATAATAATATTTTTTAAATTATTTTTTTAAATATTAAAGTGAGTTGTGCAAAAAACAAAAAAACATAATTTGAACACATTATTTATTGAAGCAGAAGTATGATGGATATATAAAACTTCGTAATATACCCTAAATGACCTGAATGTTTCATTATATCATTGTGATATCCTAAATCAAATAAAAATATATTTTTTATGAGGTCACTAAATTTATTAATTGATATTATTAGGGTTCTAAAATTTCATGAAATTTATTTTCTTGAAATATTTCGTGAAATATTTCATGAAAGTTTCATGAAATATTTCATTTACACGAAAAATAAAAATTTTCCCAAAATAAATAAAAAAAAGGGTTGTTTTTCAATTAATACATATTAGAGCTATTCAGCTATATTATGTAATAAAGATGAGAAAACACGTTTTAATTAGGTAGTATATCTATTCTATTCTATATGAAAACATTGAAAACATAAATAATATTTAAGCACAAAGTGCCCAATGCCTATGTTTTTTTATGTTACTTTTAGTTCTATAGTGTTTAATTTTTTACTAAATTAATAATGTATAAATAAAGGTGATACCTAAATATAGCCTGAACCAAATTGTATACACTTATACAGTTATACTTATACATAAAACATACTTACTATTCATTTTTAACCCTTGCATTTGTGAATATTGTTATCTATACATTTATTTTTTACAAAACAATATTTTTTATCTATTACAGATTTTACTTTTTTTTTCTCAAAATTATTTATGAAATGATATTATCTTTAAATAAGTACAAAAAATACAATATTAGACAGGTATCTAATTTGTAACTAGATACTTAAGATTTCTTTTGCATATTACAATTTACAACACAAGACAAGAAAAAATAAATAAATAATAATTACGAAATAACGAACTATTATCAAGTAAATGAAATTCTTCTAGCTCCAAAAATCATTAATAGTTACAACCACGGTCTTAGAAGATATCTTGTAAGACCGTGGTTACAACCTACAATTTATAAAACTCAATATGTATTATTATTTGGTATCTGGTATAAAACATGGAGCCTTCACAATACGCCGTCGCATAGATTTTTATAAATTCAGTGCGTAGGTAACAAAATAATTATTAATTTATATTATGGTCAAACTGTAAGTCTATAATCAAGGAATGATAGAATCTGATTGATAAAATGTCACTAATACATATCATATTATTATTTACCAGCATCATGTCATGTATTTAAAAAAAAATTCATACTTCATAATTTCATTGAAATATTTCAAATGAAATATTTCAAATTAAGAACCCTAAATACAATAGTACCAATAGAGATAATACATTTTAAGAGTTAAAAATAAATAAATAACAACACGCATTGTTAATCGTGATTGATGTCACATATTCGAGTGTAGTTTTCGATATCGAAATTAATCAATTGTCTATTGCTCTATTGGATGTTCACTGTCCACTGAAAAATGATGTATTCGTCGAGTTTTTCACAAATTTCGATACGTTGAAAAACGGATTTCACGAAACGTCTAATTCCTGGTGTTGACGATGACTTTTAAGTGTAATGTCACACGCGCGTCAAGTGCCTATGCCGAGTGTAGTCATTGAAATCCGTGCTGTGTACGGTACACACATACATACAAACACGTACAACAGCGCGGGTTCTCGGGTGGCGCTCGATCGCGCGGTTTCACATCGTCGAAATCCCGGGCCTGGGTACGGCGAGAATAGTGTAGTGTGGCGACCGCGGATAACAATAGATGATATTATTAATGATGTACAGTTTTCGATGGATCGCGATTATCGGCGAGCACGCTCTTTACCGTTCTGCGGGACGATTTCGTTCTTCCCCGACCCTAACGCCACGTATGGCCGTCCTGCCAAAAATAACTATCCCGTTTGTGCGTACGGCGAGTGTCGCGGTGCGTCGACGCGTGGTTGACTACCGTACGAAACAGTAACATCGTTATTACAACATAAAATATTATTGTTCTCGCACGCGGGTTCGGCGTATGTGTGCGTGGACCAACGTAAAATAGCCGATCAGTAGCAGTCGTCGTAGTAGTAGTAGTACAGTGTCGTCTGCTGCAGCCGCAGGTAACTGACGCGTTATTAAACTTTGAATTGGATTTCGGCCAAAGGCGTCTCTGAACAGTCTGGCTGTCACACACTACACACACAAACACACACACACACACACACACACACACACACACACACACACACACACACACACAGACACACACACACACACACACACACACACACACACATTCACGTACGCATACTGGCTGGCTGCAGAATGGTTGCCGACGGCGTAGTAGTGTTATATTACGGTCACTTCTCGTTTGATTTTCCTGTCACGGTCCTGTACGGCCTTAAGTACGCATATAGAAATTGACGAGAACTCGATCGAAACATTAATCGCGTAAGCTTTGGAAACGACGGTAGCGCTAATGTTATTTTATTACACGTACTACGTACACCCTTTCGGGGATGTTACGCCGGTTTATATGATTTCATCAAAACTAAAAACGTATTGTCATAATTTTCAATATTTTTAGCGAGTGTAGAAAAAATATTACATTATTCAAAATTCTAATTTCAAAAACGGTTTGGGACATCGACTAACACAATTCACATTAGTTCAAACATAACAAAACTACAAAAGTGCACATGGTTAACGATTTTTGTTTTATTCTAGAAAAAAAAAGTGTAATTAGAACAACATAGGATTTTATGTTAATATTTTAACGACATAATTATTACTGTTTAATCGCTTAGAACGCTTGCTTATTTCACCTTTCCGCGAAAAATGCTAAAAGAGTAGGATAAACGTGAAAGCGGAATTATTACGACCTACAGTATGTGCCTACGTAATCATCGAAAATGTAAAAATACAAAAACAAAAATGTCACTCCAACAAAATATAATACAATAGCAATTATTATTACGCATTGTACCATCTATTCATTACACGTGATATTATACATTGTATGATGGTTATTACCTCTGCGCAGTAAACATTTAGGTACATGTTTTTGTATTACATTCACCATATTATACTATATGTGCACAACAATATTGGGGTAAAATATGATCGTGACAATACGGCGTGGCGTGGATAGTACGTACCTACATTCTAAAAACACGATTGTGCTACAGGGATGAACACAAATAATTTGACATCGTCATGTAATACATACGATACTGTTGCTATTATCTGGAGTTAGTATTATGGACGCTGACACACCGTATGTACTCTGGCCCCGAAATGAGCTATCGATTTCAGGAAGTGCATATATGTACTATAAAAGTGTGTGTGTGTGTGTGTGTGTGTGTGTGTGTGTGTGTGTGTGTGTGTGTGTGTGTATTACACATTACCGGACTTGAGATTTTTGCACCCCAAGGAACTTCTGAACACAACTAACAGTAACCTATTGCTAGAATCTTTTGCTCATATAACCACTTGGTTGCTAATCAGCCAAAACAATTTATTTAGTGTTCGGTATTTTTTTTTTCTAATTTTGTTATAACAGTAATACCTACTGTGATAAACAAGGTTTACAATTCTATTATGGCCAGTTTTGATTACTTAAAAAAAAAAAAAAAACGATTTTTTTTGTTTTATTTCAATACCGGTTCTGTTTTTTATTAATATCGATTCTAAACGATAGATAAGTAAAACACGTTTTTTAAATGAAACTCATTCCAAGTGCTATTTTAAAAAAATTTTTAATTTTAACTTGGCTTCACCATTTCCGTCTTTTCAAACATTTACAAAAAGAAATGTCAAAACTCAATAGCAAAAATTTTAAAATTGAATTAAACAATTAAATACACTTATTAGTGAAAATATCAGAAACCGATGACAGTTTACTGAGCGTGTAAATAGTTGCTGATTTCGCCAACCTGGTTGTCGAAGAGTGCATTCAGCCATCAAACGATTGCAGTAAACGTTATCACACTACCAATTATGCCAACTGGCATAGAATTATAATCCCCACTATTCCTCTTCAACCTTGGCTTAGGAATTTAGACATCCCTAGACACCTAATTGTCACCTTCACTCGTTTCAGGATCGGCCACAGTCTACTTCCCAAACATTCCTGTCGCCGTTCTTTAAATTCTCCTCCTCTTTGTACCCTTCATCGTGAATAAGCCATTTGTGACCTTATTAATCACATTTTATTTAACCGCCCGTCACTATTTTTTAGTAGACGTCTTCTCTTTTCACTTTTTGCCGCCCTGGGTTACCTCTGTTCAGATACGTATCTCCTCCTTAATTCCCGTTCACCCGTTATAATAAACGCTATTATTGCTAATGCATTATCCATTATCAGTGCTGACTTTCTAATTTAATCGTATGTGTACGTATTAAATTTGAAATTGAAATAATTGTATAACTGTAATGTTTCTAACAAAGGTGAAAAACAAAAAAAAAACGAAACAAAACAAACACTATCACCGAAACACTTCATCTACTAAACTAGTAACCAGGTTTCCTTAAATCACATCGCCAAAATGACGTTAAGTTATTATAGCCTAACGTTGGCCATCCGTCGAAAAGTGTATATTAATTTACGTCGATCGTCGAGGAAGTTTTTTATATTTTGAATATGATCCCAAAAACAAATTAAATTTTTTAGATACAAACGACGCATAATTGAAATACTAAATACTACCGTTTAATATGTTTTTATGTATACCTTCCGTATAAGGAAGAGGACATAGGCTCACTTTGCCATAGACGTTCACGTGCACGGCTGGGGAAAAATTCCACCGATACTAATGGCCGCACGATACGAATACAGACCACGTCGTGGCCCGTCGCGACGGAGCGTAATCTTTTTTCGGTCCACACGACGCCGAGAACGAAACGCGCGCGCCCGAATCCCCACGCGAGTGGTACGCTGCGTGTCGTCGTCGTCGTCGTCACCGCATAATGCGCAGCTACAACGTGTGATAATTACAACGTAGCGGTACGGTATATTACAATGTACACGGCGCCGCACGGACGAACGACAACACGATCGTAACAGTAACAATATATTTACATAAATTTCCATAATTTCACGCGTCGACGGCATTATATTATTTCCACCGTTCGTTATTCGGATTTTTAATTAATATAAAATATCGAATGCTATGCGCGCGCGCACCCTGCCTCCCTGCCTCCCCGCCGCCGCAGACGCGCCGTGATCGACGGTGTCGTGTGCGTCCGTCCTATCGCTTAAAAGGCGCACGCGTGCAAAACGGATAATAACACCGGGACACTTGTTTGAAAACAACGTTTCGTTTGACGCTCTTTTGAAAATCAAATGTCGTCGGATTCGCACGTTGTACGCGATATCGTGACGTTAAACGTATAATAAATTTCGCAGTTCATCACCAAACCGTCGAACAGTTGATACGAGTTGATACGGTCGAACGTCTCCTCGCCGACTGTCCGATCGACGTACGGCCGAAATCACCGTGCCGACTCGTTGGAAATGTCGAGAGGATGTATACTTCGTTTGTGTTACTCGACGTTACTCAATTTTTCATTACCATGATTAATAGTCGCACTGAGAAAGCATTTTAAAGGGTCGAAACCGCGTAAAAGTTTAATAAACACCGCTTACGCTGCTCTACGGGTACTTCAGCATATCGTTATTATCATAAAGGATGACTCACGGTTGCCAATAAACACTCGGTAAAATAATTGACCGTAAAACATATAGATGTTCACAGATGAGAACACGGAATACCGGTGCGACCACGGTATAGAAGATATATCTTCTATACCGTGGTGCGACGGGAATTATGAACATGGATGTGTGCTATGGCACGTTATATCTATGGCATATTATCATGTCTTTGCCGTCGCACCGGTATTCCATGGCCAAACGAATGAATATTACTTTTGTAACTGCTTAATACTCATCGAAATATAAAACAACATCGGTTGTTTTATATTATATCGATGTTAAACTACACAATCATTGCGTACTCTGTACATTAGATCACATCATTACATGAATTTAATCGATTAATATTGTTTTCAAGAAGTTAAAATTTTACGATAATGTGTAATTTGAATCGTTTAAACGTGCAGGTAAGACGTATTAAAAATATAGTATTATTTGATTCTTATTTGAATTCGATCAAAAAAATGAATGATAAAATCAAATTTTAAAACGTTTAATTTGGGACAGATATCAATGAAAAATAAAAGTAATTTTTGTTTTACTGTCACAAAATAATAAAACTACAGAACTCAGTTTCCCATTTCATGTTTTTCTAAACATTTACGGAACATGAACACACTGTAATAAGTACACTTATTGACTGAGTTAAATCCATCGTAACATATTTGAACGAGTAATCTAGAACTTCATCTTTAAAATATTATCAAATTTACTCGCTTATCGATTAGTTTTTTTATTCTCATACCCGACAGCGACAAGTAATAATTCAGCTATTATTTATACATTCCAACGTTAAAACTTATACGTTATTCGATGTTTTATAGAACATTTTTTTCGTATAAATTTGAATTATTTACGCAATATATTAAATTAAATATTTTTGGTTATATTTATATACGTATATATAATTTGTGATATTATGCTCGTTCAAATATTTAAATATTACGACGTTATGCTAAAACGCCACGCCGTTTGGACATTTCGGTGGTCTGTTTTCAACATTTAACGTTATGATTATGACATTTTCAAGTCGTGATTGTGACCGTGCGGACGACGCCGAACCACTGTAATAAAACGAAAACGTACAGTAAGGAACGGCGGAGGGCGTTCGCGAGCGACGGGCTCGGAGGGACGGGAACGCGTGGAGCCGGGCCGAGACGACCCCCGGGCGGTGTCGCGAGACGAAAGGGTTATTACGATTCGCATTGGGACGACTCGTTGGGCAAATTACTACTTCATTGTAACACCGTATACGACCGTCGTCGTCGTCGTCGTCGTCCGGACCGAAATTCGAACAGCGGTCCAGCAGGCGGGCTCGTGATGATTTATCACGGCGAATTCGTCACGGCCGTTCAATCGAACTATACGTCACGTATACTCTTGCGGCAGCGCGCATAGTGCAAATCTATTGACACGGCCTCGCGCCGGAAGACTTCGTCCCTCGTACTCCCCCCGTCAGTGACTGATCTACGATGTGGCACGTGGGTAATTGTGTCCCCGCCGTGAGCAAAAAGCAAAAAAAAAAAAAAACAACGACATGCTCTTCAAGAAAATACAATTTAGTACCCACTTTTCTACGTCCCAGCCCCGTCACGAGAAAAACCTACACGGCTTATGAAACCGGCGAGACATCGTACGTGACGTAATGTGTTAGGTTTCGCACTTTGACATAGGGGGTATCGAAAACCTCGCATCGGAAAACGTAAGTATACGTCTATGGAGGTATCCGAG
Source organism: Therioaphis trifolii (assembly GCA_027580255.1). Classification (NCBI taxonomy): domain Eukaryota; kingdom Metazoa; phylum Arthropoda; class Insecta; order Hemiptera; family Aphididae; genus Therioaphis; species Therioaphis trifolii. The sequence continues at coordinate 11,804,263 of CM050411.1, forward strand.
TCACCTCGTCGGGGCTCCCGAAACGATTACGGTGTCGCGCGTCCGTCTGGGAAACGGAAGTTTGTACACCTCGCACGGGATATACGATATATAATAATATAGTAAATCGTAATTAAATAACGCACTGGACGCGCCGTCAAGCACGCGCATACGTATAGTATTATAATATTATAGTAAGATTTAACGGAGATTTATGCCCGAGTCGCGTGTCCGCGAAATCCGATTGAATGACCTCTGACACGGGTGTATGTAATAACGACAATAACGATATATGTAACGATCCGTGTATCGATATCGTCCCGGTTTACCGGGCCCGCTGTTTTTTCACCGCACGAACAGTGTACGATTACAGAGAATCAAATCGTCCGGTCAAACGCGGAATGTTGTAATCGTTTCGACATAGTCGCCTGGAAAGCGATGGCAAAAAATATACGTGTAATGGTGAAAATAGCTAAAGACAATAAAACCACGTTTCCAGTGCGCACTGTATTATATTATTATACGATGTTGGTATACGTACGTGATACTGTCTGTTGGCGTAAAAAAAATGTATATAATATATTATTGAAAACGCTCGTTTGTCGCGTCTCGTGCGACTAAAACTGTAATATGTCACCGGATAAAATACGATTACTTTTTTACGGTTTTCAGCCAACCTTGCCGACACGGCGACTACGGCTGCGACCTATATATTTTTCGCCGTAAACCCGATACGAATTGTCGACCGTAACGGAAATAATTACTGTCGATACAGTACATCGACGCAGCCACTCGTATGTAGGTTCATTACAAATGTATAATACATCGATAATGTGCAATACGGTCGCATGGTCGTCACTAAAAGATAATTCTGCAGGGATAGCATCATTTCCATCTATTAAGAATATGTGAGTTAAGTTTATTCCGCACTTTAAATCTCATTATCATCAAGCATAAAAAGCGTTTTCTTTGACTAGTTCTTCTATTTATAAAAATATTTATTTTTCTTAATAAAGAATCAATGTTTTTTTTTTTATGATTCAAATTTTTTATTTTATATTATTAACATGACACTTGGCACAACTTATTGATTGAAACAAATATCGACAAAATATTCTCAAATGTAGGAAAATAATCAATTTTTTCTCAAGTAATTAGACTCAAACCCAACAAAAAAACGGTTATTTTCTATAGACATTCAATAATAATAGAACTTTTTCATTTAAATGCAACCACTCTAAAGTATAAATAATATCTACTTGATATTGACGATGAATCTTCATGGTGGCCTCATATTTACGATCATAGTGCACAAAATAGTGAACTATATCTAAAAGACTTGGAAATACTTACAGAAAAATAATTTTGTGTGACGTTGATAGTTTATTTTAGTGGAGATATTGTTGAGAGAGAACGATAAAGAAAGAAAATATTTTTAAAAAAAAACAAACGAACAAAATTGATAGCTAAAAGTTTCCAATTGGCAATCATTTTTAAATTTAAGAATGCCAACACAATATTCTTGCTTCCCCAAAAACATTTACGGGAACGAAAACGAAAGCAAAAGTACCCACTCAATATCGGTTCTCGGTGACGTCTATGGGTGTACCACATATTCAAGGGCGTGCCCAGGATTTTGTTTTGGGGGTGGTTCAATTTTTTGACGTAAGTATTAAATTTACATTTATATCATTAAAATAATTGGGTATAAAATAAATGTTTAAAAGTGTATACATCAAAACCAGTTATCTTCTTATACTATTGTCAAATATTAAAAATGCAATATAAGAGTTAACCTCATAATTTTATAATTTATGACTGTAAATAATAAAATTGGCATGTATGTATAAATTGTAAATAATTATTATCGTAATAATCATAATAATAATAATAATAATAATAATAATAATAATAATAATAATGAAACAGTTTTAGAAATCAAAATTTTTACATAATGTTCTTCATTGTGAATACTAGGCAGTATGATGAATTATGAAAAAAAAAATAAATACAATTTTAATAATATTCACCGTGACTGTAATGTAATATAATAATATTATACAATTTTTACCACGAAAAATATTTAAAAAGTCAATTTGGGGGTGGTTTGAACCCCCAAAACCACCCCCTAGGCACGCCCCTGCACATATTATATTACCAACACACACACATACGAATGTACGAATGTACGACTTCTGAAACACCTACGTGTCAATAACACTATTCGTCTTCGAAAAATACGAGTGTAATGAGATTTTAATTAATTTGTAAATTCATCGCGTTCTTGATTTGTTGACGACCAAAAAAAAAAAAAAAACGTATACCTATACTGTAAATAAAAATTCGAGTTATATGCATGAACACGCCATTCGATTGACTGATTCGTTTTACACCCCTAAAGCTGTAAATACATATATATATATATATTATTTATTTATTCATTCTGTAATTTTAGAATTAAAATAACAAATCATCATATACATATATAGTATATTATACTCACGACGATGGGATGGACATTTCTGCTTTTAATGTAATTGAAAATTATAACTGAGAAAAAGCCATTAAAAGTTAACAGCGTTTTAGTGCTATCGTTATACTGTTTTCAAAATTGAAAATAAAAAAGAGCAGCCCAAATCAACACGGAACAATTTGAATTATTTTGTTTGTGAATGTATTTTGTTGAAACTTTTAGTATATGTATCCAAACACGATTATAAAGTCAATTCAAAGTTCAAGAGATTGTCGTACACGCGCACCACAAACCGATCAAACAAAAAACGCAGATGGAATATAAAAAGAATAATTCATATAATAGAACTCGGAACTTGAAATACATTTCAGGTCGCTTACTTGGCGTGTTTTATTATTTTGCCATCAAATTTTTCGTAAACCATGCGTTTTGAAAAAAATTAAATGTAAGTATGATGTCAAAACATAAATTATGAATTATAATTTGAAAAAACTGTATAACTGCTTAAAATAATAATAATTAACACTCTGGGTAGCCATATTATTGAGAACATTAGTATGGTCACATATCCTAGAATTTTCAACGGGATTATGCATTCTAATCAACCCTACACTTTTGACTAGTGACGTACGTAATATTTTATTAAAACCGTTTTTGGAAAATAAATGACAATTTTCACTATCACGTGACTTTACGAAAGTATTAACATCTTATATTTGCATTAATGTAGATTTAAATATATTAAACTGGTTCTCTTCGGATTTCGGTACATTATCAAACAGAACACGAGGAAAAGAAGGTACAGGAAATAAATTTGCAATGTTGTACAACTGTAGAATTGAATCAATATTTTTTTTTATGTCACCACGTAAAAAATTGATCAATAAACAATGACAACTCCTTTATGTTAACTCCCTTAACAATATTATGATGTAAGGGAAATCTATTGTACTCGCTTTATTATACACGTGTAAGTGTAATATAACGCAACAATTCACACGTATATTATTTACAGGTACCTACTTATATACTTACTATATATTATTCATTATATTTATGTATCGGAAGTAATTTCGATGCGGATGATCGTTTGAAATCATAAAAACGCGTCTCTAAAACTGTATAAACGTGTACAGAACGATACTGAGATCTATACAGTGCACACATTCAAAACACCATAAACTTTGGTCGACTAATGAGGTTCCGAACTTTCGGCTTTTGCGCGTATATTATACTTGTATAGTAGTTGCAGAACATTCTAGGTCAAATAGAAATTTGTTTCGTAAAATTATGAATTTACGTATGAAATCTTATTATCATATTACCATTTTATCCTCGCATTTTCTTTTGCTTACATAGCTGTCAGTGAATCGCGTTTTCTCGAAAAACATACAATACATTATGTAGAAAAAAATTATGGAAAAAAAGCGACGACGCGCTGAATTCCCGACTACGTCTCGCGTAGTATTTCACTACCTCACGCTCCTATGCTTTTTAGCATGGGTCACTTTTTCTTTTATCAACACTTTCTAAATCGAATAATAAATAAATAAATAAAAATTATGCACGCTATACTTATATTTCCAGTTGCGTCAGCTCCGTTGAACTCCTTGTTACAATATCTCATACCTATTTGAACGAGATGTAATAATAATACTATATAAAAACGTACGCATTACGAATTATTTAACTTGTCAGGTGCTTTTTTCAGTAAGCATTTATTCTACACGTTATATACTGTAGTAATCATTTTTTTTTTTTTTTACTTTATCTTCTAAATATTAATAATATTGTGGTTCGTAAGTAATGTTTCACCGCTGACTACTGGGATAAAACTGTTATTTATGGTGATTTGCAGTATTTCTGACTCCAGGTCTTTTCCCAAACGGCTTGAAATCAATTTATTCTTTCAAGCCGATCAAATCACGAAAACAGTGAAAAGTACACGAAAAATCTGCACCACGATGTGATCCGGATAAGACATTAGTAACAAACCCACAGATACTTTTTCACATTACTCAACATCTGTAACACAAACTAACAATCGCAGTAAATCAGAGTAAAAGCCTGATGTGAAAAATATGTGACCCAATAAGTTTATAAAAAGTTTATTTTTGAATAATCATAATAAGTCCATGTTACAATCATATCCATGCCTACTGTCTAGGTTTTACATTAGGAATGGACAACTTTAAGCAACCAGATAGCCAACTGGTATTTAAAACCCTAAAATCTAGTGGCACCGTAAACAACAAAAAAAGTCATTAAAAATACTAATTATTTGCATTTAATTCAATTTATTTAACCGCTTACAATATTTTTAATAGTAAGTTAAATTCAACTTGAAAATTCAAATAATTATAGAATTATTTATAAATCATTAAATTTTAATATATTTTAACACCCTACATTCTACAAACTAAGTAATTTATAAAATTTACTGAGTCTTTAAAAATGTATTATGTGTTTAGTTAACATAGACATTATTTCAAAATTAGGTGAAACAATTTTTATTTTTCTATTTCAAAAGGTAACCACGGGCCAAGTAAAAACGGTATTTTTGCTGTACTTGGTCAATAGCGGCTTTTTATTGATTTTATTAAAAATATTATTGTTATCAATTAATCATTCGAGCTTCTACGTGAAACAATTGTTTAAATAAAAACATATTTTTAAGTAGGTTAAAAAGCAGGAAAAGCACAACAATTTACTCTAATAAGTGTAATTTAATTTTTTTTTTTTTATCTAAGTGGAACACATACAATTCATCGAACCAAATACTTCACATAATAAGTTTAACGTATACTGAATATTATATTAAAATAAACCCATATTAAATTCATGAATCCTTTTAAATTTGAAAGAAAAATTAGCATTAAAGCCCCGGTTGAATATCAAAATATTATAATAATATTGTGTTAATGAATCCATAGGTGACAATCAAATTCAATTATTAGGCAATCCATTATCATCACGGAAAACAATTTTTTCTCTACGTTTTAAAATATTATATACACCTACTCGTGATAAAATATCAGTACTGTATCATAACCATACTAGCTAGCGCATATTATAGCGTTATATATCAATTGAAATAAACACATAATTTATATATAATGTAATGTATATTTATATACATACAGCATTGTTAAAAAATTGTCACAAATCAATATTTTTGACACAAATACTATATTTAATTAAAGATTTAGTCACCTTTGTAACTTTGATAGTCATATTTACATAATGAATGTATATTTTCTTCGTCATTCCTAAGATTTTTGTTTTTTAAAACATACTATTATAACAGATAATAATACCGAGTAATACACACTAACACAACTAGTTAAACGTTTGTGAGTAGATTTATCAAAATTTTAAAGGTTTGACCCCTCCCTCGATTACGATCTATGTCTGTGCTAGCAAGTTTTTAAAATTATATACCAGACCCCACCGCTTCTTAAATGTCATCAAAGTCTGAGTTCTCGCGCCAAACTAATGACATCATTAGTAGAGAAGAAGTTTTTCAATTTTCATTTATTAATATTATTAAAATTCATACGTGTATGACATAATTTTACATTTTTTTAAGAAATGCCGCGATCGATTGGGTGTATTTAATCAACCCGAGTATTTTATTTTTCTCTCGCAAACCACCAATGCCTATAAACTCTAGATACATCTGACCCCGATAAAGTAACGTCAAATAAACGGGAACGGAGTTTATGTCGGTACTGACGTTTTCAATTCCTCCATCCTCCGCCGCAAGACAGGGGCCGTATGATATGATTAGTAATGTTGCGGGGGCACGCCGTAATCGTAAATTCACGCACACGCACGTTCTGTTAACATTTCATATTTCCATTGATTGTTAATAAATAAATCGATTAATAAATAATTACAGTATGTGATGATCAATAACGATTATTGTTATAGACAGGTACCACGGGTGTACACTGTGCACGTCCAATATAGAACCGCATTAATGATATTAATATAATATAATATTATGACCATTGCATACAGCGCAGAGCTGTACCGTACGCAGAGTGTGGTCTCGTGGACCCATACGAGAAATTTCGTCCAGCGCTCGTGCAAACCCCATACATTGGAACGTTCTGAACGCACCTCTGAGTTGGACGCATACTAGGCATGGACGATGGTCACATCAGAATCAGAATTTACGGTTACGAAATTATTAGATCGTCAAACACCAGCTGCACTTGTATATAGTTTGTTCGAAAGCGAAAATTAAAAATTTTGAATGCCACGAAACGTCGGAGATCGCGATACTAATGTACGTGTGTACACAGACTGCAGACGTACCTTGTACGCTTCGAGATATATGTAAAGGTACCTATAATGCAGAAAAATGATCTCGCAAAGAACGGAAATGCGCGCGTTATGTATTTAGAGTCCATAATGTGTTTCGACAAATAAAATGGAACGCGAACGTAACGACGACACTACGACAGCAGTAATAATATCTGTTGTAACTGTTATGGGCCAACTGTACGTACAAATCGTGTGCTTATATTTTTATGTCTTCGTATCATAACTGTAGTTTGTACGTTTAGATACCTAGTACATACGGTCTACGACGTGTGACCTTTACCATCCGTAATATCTCCTCGACAATATGAAAAATGATACAAATATTAACCTTTATGAAATGCGTAATAATTATATTTCTATATTTTACAATTAACTTATTATAGTGGTGTATTATTCGCAATAAAATTAGATATTGACGTGAGACAGTTTTCATCATACGAATTCCCATTGGTAAATCAGTGAAGAACTGTATTGTGATGCATAGTTTAAATACAGTAATAAATAATGAATAAGCGCCTGCAGTTGATTGAAAAATAAAAGGTATTCACCGATAATGCGACAAGCTATACTTGTGCAGTATACTTAAAATATAGGTTCGGTTCAGTACTTGAATAAGTTATCCCGAAAAAAAAATAACAAGTGAAAAAGCGATCTCAACGTATAAACACAAAGGTTGTGTAGCGGAAAGATTATACATGATTTATGAAGTTCAATTATGTTGTAAGTATGTTATGTCAACGCTGTACAATATAATACTTTTTTTGTGTATGTATACAATACACATAAATCGGAATCACGAACGCACGACTGTTAATTCTTATGCTATGCAATAGATTGCGTCATCTGTATATGTATGTATTTGTGCTTAACGTGTAATAAGTAATAGTTAAATGACTCTAATCTCCATTTAAATTTTAATAGTTTTCGTAAAACAGATGAAATAAACGTGATAATTGTATTTCTAACGTGGTACGTACCGCAGTACTGTAATAAAAATAAAAAAACAAAATGCTCGTCAAAAAAACATTACAATTCGTTCAAGCACCGCAGACCGAGATCTGCAGTCCACATGTGATGCATCGTGTTATTATGAATTTAGCAAACAAACCTGTGTCAATCGTTTTCCACTTTGTTTTAATTCAGCTAGAGCGAATAGCATTTCCAAACAGACACGACGATTGACGAGAACACGTCGACAGCGACATTATTATTTATATTGCAAGTACATGTTTACCAGAGCTCATAAAAGTTATCGTCATTCATTTGTCGTGGTGGTGGTGGTGATGCAGTGGGTAGGCGAGTGCCAAATTCAATACACCACGGAAAATCGTCTGTACCCGCAACTATTTTTTTTCTATTTTTTACGACCGCTTAAATTTTCATCGTTAACACATAGTTTAAATATATTTGATGACTACGTCAAACCGATTTTTAAATGCCATAAACATTTCTGATCGCTATCATGTGTTAAACTTCAATAAAATACAACTGTACAAGGGGAATACGTCTAGTTGCATTCACTGAAGTCGTCAATGTGCTTTGTCGTCAATTTTTCGTTTCCGTCGTCTTTAGTTCGGTACACAATGAAAGCGACTGCATTGACGACAAATATAGGCCGTCAATAGTCGTCGAATCGTGATAAATCTACTAGGGTTTGACAACAGTCACACACGTGCGTATCGACTGCATCAATGTTGTATGATAAAATGTGTACTTCGACATGATTAATAATACAAGTGTGTGTGTGTGTGTGTGTGTGTGTGTGTGTGTGTGTGTGTGTGTGTGTGTGTGCGTGCATACTGTAAAGAAATTGAAATATATCTACGGTATCGAAATCGTTTAAGCACTAAATATTTATAAGAGGGAGGAAAAGAAAAAAAAACGTTTAGGTACACGTACGATCTCCACGCGATAAGGCTATGTCTAAAACGAATATCTGCAAAAGAGGCTTTTGATCTATATTTGTGTCTCAGATACGAATACATAAACAATGATAAATACATGCGGTGCACAACAATATTGAGCGTTTGAAGCAGCACTATCGTATATTTAATGTATTCAACTCGAAAGAATATTCCCACACATCTCGTATACGTACACGCGGTGCTTCGCGTATAGTTCATAACAGCGTAGTTCGCGGCCTTCTTTGAATACACTCGACGACGCTTAGAATACGGTATAATATCCTCAGCACACACACACACACGCCATATACGTGCATATATTATAATATTTAATAATAATGTTATACCACCGCCGTCGATTATTTTATTACGTATTAACATGCGCACGTATTTGTGTAAGTGTGTGTGTGTGTGTGTGTGTGTGTGTGTGTGTGTGTGTGTGTGTGTGTGTGTGTGTGTGTGTGTGTGTGTGTGTGTGTGTGTGTGTGTGTGTGTGTGTGTGTGTGTGTGTGTATGTGTCAAGTACTCAAGTGTACGTTTAATAATACAATATTTCATACCCGTAACGATACATATATGTTTAACCGGTGACTGTATTAATTGGATTTCGCAATATGATAACGCGAGTGGATAATCATATTATAACAGATGCACGTACATTATATATATATATATATATATACACGACTTATAGACTTACGGGTACTGATATGTGTCTGTATAGTGGGGCTCGCTTTTACAGTATATACGAGTGTGTACACGGTATGAGTACCTTCGCTGTATTCAAAAGCGGGGACAAATTGTCAGGAGGGAGGAGCCAGGACAACGGTCACGTGTTGCTCCTAAAGTGGAAATTTTCAAAAAGCGATACATTTTTAGAAAAACGGCTGAAATTAATAAAAATAATAATAATAATAATAACACGACATTGTTTATAGTGCACATATAGCCGCACCGGTAGAATAATGTACTCCGGCACCAGAGTGCTAGAACCCAGGGGAACGTCCCGGAACGCCTGCGGCCTTCAGTCCGAATTACTGAAGCCAAGCGGGTGTGTAGTTGACGCGGTAGCGTTATTAGGCAAATGAAATTTCGGAACGTTCGGAATCTTACGGAAAAAACGATAAATCAATCGCGATGAATTACTTTAGACACAGCACGTCGCGCCACGGCGTATTATTATAATGTTTATATCACGGACGTGCGTGTGAGCAGCACGCTGACGTTTCTGCCGCGTTCCGACGGACCGCCCGGCTTTTAATACAATCAAATCACGCGTTGGTATAATAAATAACAACGATTTTGCCGAGTTGATTGACCGTCGATCGGTCGTATGGCGAGGGGGAAAAAAAATTAAAATAACAAACACGACGGCGACACGTGATGACGACGACGACGACCGCGCGCGTCCCTCCGGCACCGTACCGCGCGTGACGGCGGCGGTAGCGGAGTGCCGCGATATCCGTCTCTGTTCTTCCCCTAGACCAGCGGTTCTCGACCTGGAATACGTGGAAAAAAATCGAGTTATGGCGGAAAAGTGAGATTTAATGTAGTTGAAATATTATTATTATTATTATTATTTTCCTTTATTTATATTCCGAATTCATATTTGGGAGTACGTAAAATACTAAAATAATTGTGAGAGGAAGGGGTAGGTGAATGAAAAAAGGTTGAGAAACGCTGCCCTAGACGACGACCGTCGCGCGCCGCGTAGCAGCAGGATACACTTATTCCCAACCTAGCCACCACCCTCAGGACGGGGAACGGTAATAATAATTGTTGCATCACGCTCGCGTAGACGAGAGAATTATTATTTTCCACCGTTTTTCTCGTCCGCGCGACGACGCCGTTTCGTACACTATAATATAGGCACGTCGTATTATGTACTCTCTTCATTATATCCGCATCCTGACCGACCCCTCCCCTCCGCCGCAACACGCCGCCTATCGCACGGTAACCGTAGGTAAAACGCGTCGCGACCGTATATTATTACCATTGTGTATTCGCAGCGCGCGAAGTCCTGTATTATTACGATTATGATTATGATTATGATGATGATTATTATTATTATTATTATTATTATTATCATCACTATTATTATTATCACTATTATTCCCATTGTATTTGTCCCGTGCGTCCCTAGACGAGATAATAAAGCGCCGTGGTCGTGTCGAACTATCTTGTACGTATGCACATACGTGCCGTCGTTTGGCGCGATCCGTAAACGATGACTCGGTTTCGAATTTTCTTCTGACAGTGTGCAAAACCGAAAAATATACCACGCCATCAATGTCGAAATCAGTCGTTTTGGTCTAGAAATTTTTCCTAAAAACGTACGACGCAAATGCATACACTCCGCAAAAACTCTGCGTAAACGCTAGTTCTCCTTCCGTCCGTGTTGATTTCGAATTATCAACATCAAAGATGATGCGATTTTAAAATAAACTAATGTACCTACCTATTACCTAGCCACCAAGATACTATTCGATGTTTATTATTTTGGCAATAGGTTTTTTCCTACCTAAAAATAATACAGGTGCCTACTACTTAACTTTTTCAAATAAGTTAAGTTCGAAGTACGAGCTGACTATAATTATTATAAAAGGTATATGCTGGCTAAATTTAATTATTACTTTGATATATTCCACAATTTCACTATACTGATTTTGACAAGTTTTTCTTTATCTACTGGACAATTTCGATAACTTTTAAATGTAAAAATAGTAAATGATATTGAATTGGGCCGCCACTCGGCGTACGTAGAGCTCGGATAGGCTGGAAAATTTAAATGAGCGACTGCGAGGTTTGTTCACGCGGAATAAAAATAATTATTAGTCCCTCCTAAGTTATAGATTTCAGAATCCGTGCGTTAATTTGTACAGACCATAGCGATGCATCTGCTATATCTGGGATGACGTGACGTCAACCAAGGTCGACTAGGACGGACCGCAAATCCACCATCGCTAACTGAGCCTGCGACTAGCTTAGGCCCCAGAATTTTCCACTCATAATTTTTATAACATACAGTTTGCTATTTATTTCGTGGACAATTAACTATAGTTTTGACCTTTGCATGGGTTCCCTTTCGATTTTAAATTTTCCAAATAAATCATTCTTATTTCTATCAAAGCCCGTACGGTCTTTAAACGACACGGTAATATTGTAGTAGTTAGGTACTCGTATCAGGAGTAAACGCATTTAGTATATTGTTATAATACTATGAAATAATGATATATTGCTCTGTACGGTGGAATCGTCCGTTCTAAACCTATACCTACATAATTTTGCATTTCTACAGGAGAGAATTTCCGTCAAAGTATTATAATATGTTGTTTACAGAAAACACAATCAAAGAACATACTTTATAGACACTAAAAATCGCATACCATAATATTACGGCGATATTATTCAATAAGTTTAGAAACAACAGACTGATTTGAAATTAAAAATTGTGGACACATAGGTACTCCATTAATATTCCAGTCCCGTCAACGATTCCTATAGTAACCCGCGCACTCGCCAATTCTTCTTGATCCGTTCACATCGGTGTGCTTGTACGGCTGATCGACACTAACGGCGTGTCCTACGTAAACGCGACGAACGCGAAAATCGCGTCGCGGCGCGATCATCGCGGCGACTGAAATAATCAAATCTATAATAATAGATGGAAATGTCCAACGTAGAGCGAAAATACAATTAGCGCGACTGAACGAATTCATTCGTGTCGGTCGCCGCGTTTAATAATCAAATTGGTTTGTTTTTAATCGCGCGCGATATTGCGATCATATGTTCAGAATTTTGTGTCCTGCACATTATATTGTAATTTATTTTAAATATTCAACGGAATACAACATGGAACTTCTTATATCCGAAGTTCAAAAAAAAAAGTGTGCTATGGAACAAGTTTGATAAGAAGTATAGGGACAGAATTATCGTTGACAAAGAGTGGAATATAGTTGCAAAAAGAACAAATATGGATAGTAAGTATATTCATTTTATAAAATAGTACATACGCAGAAACATAATTTAATAATCTTATTTAACACAGAATAAAATATAATAATGATATCGGTACTAAGAATACTAACATACTAATAACGTTAGGACCATTGAGGACGAATACAGAGTGGGTGTGCATTGGAATAAACATAACATACATATTCTCGTAAATTCGCGTTCATCGCGTTTACATTGGACAATACCGCGACCATCGCATTGACGGACGACGACGCGAATCGCATTGATCGCGTCGCGACGCGATTTTCGCGTTCGTCGCGTTTACGTAGGACACGCCGTAACGCTATAAAACGGTGTACTATATAATTTCAAATTTAAAAAAGAATAATCCAATTTTCGAATTTCAAGTTCGTTATAGGTTGATTCGTATATATATAAATGCAGGTGCCGTCTGTTGTTTCTTTTCTCTTTGGTTTTTTGCATTATAATTCCTATTTGAATTGTTCTAATTTTGAAACATTCGATTCGGGCGTACGTCATCCATATTCATTTTCCGCCCGATCGAATGTCCGCACCAGCGCAAAACTTTAGTTTCAGTTTCACTGCCGTGCAGAGTAAATGAGAAAAAAATCCAAAAACGAAAAACATACATCATTCGAGTAGAATCGATTCATTTCGTTCGAAATCCGAGTAACAATACAATACGTTATCCACGGCCCGGTCTTTTTCTCTTTTATCAATGTGATCGATGTCGCACGGAAAAAAAATATAAAATTATAGGTGTACAAATTATAGGTAGCTTTATCATCTTTTGATAACTTTTCCTAAATACTTTTAGCAGATATTAATAAAGTATCATAGTTGAAATATTATGGGTGCCAGTACTTAAATTTAGTAAAAATAACTATTTGATTTAGCTAAAATTTAATTTGAAGACTGCTTAGTACTATCTACTTCAACGTTTAGTCATTTCTACTATAATGTGTAGCAGAATAAAACTGCGAATTTCAGAAACTGCGGGAATTACCTATATTTGTTTGGTCCGTTCCCGATTTGCCGAAATCCCATTTCGCCGAATTGGTATTTTTTGTTTTTTTTTTCGTCGTTCCATTTCGCCAAATTTTTTTTTTTATATTTATATGTGAAGTTAAATTTTACTTGACAAACACCTCACAATAACGAAATCTTTATGTAGCGGAAGTTTTCCCTACTTTTCAATGGGAGACCTTCAAATAGTGGATACCTTTATCAATATTAATTTTAAATAATAAAACGGCTACAATAAAACTCGCTCATATAACAATAACAAACTCGTCGACTTGACGAAAATCCCAGATAGCCTGTGATACTTCGAAAGGTTTTACGGAACTGATACAATTTGAACGGCCGTCGCGTCGTTTCATAATTTCCATCGCTATTTAAGCTTATATATATATATATATATATATATATATATATATATATATATATATATATATATATATATAGATTATCGGTAGTAAGATAAAGATGATAATATATGAATTATGCCTATGGTGAGATTACTTAAAGCTTCCCACACACTATCGGTTTTATCGACTTTATACAGTTTATAGTAAAGTATTGTAAACATAGTGACTTGGAGGGAAGATCCAAGATAAGTGTTCAAGCATACGGATGCAGAAAACTCCAGTACTTAGGACATATTATGCGGAACAAAAATAGATATGAACTTCTCCAATGTATCCTACAAGGGAAAATAGATAGCAAAAGATCCCCTGGAAGAAGAAGAACATCGTGGCTAGCCAACCTCAGAACATGGTTCGAAAAAAGTTCAATAGAACTATTCCGGAGCGCAACTAATAAAACTCGTATATCAATGATGATCGCCAACATCCGAAACGGATCGGTACGCTAAGAAAAAGATACGGATGCAATGCTTTCGGCGAAATGGAACGTCGGCAAAATGGAACGAAATTTTCGGCGAAATGGAACGTCGGCGAAATGGGATTTCGGCGAATCGGGACACAACCATTTGTTTTTCTTATTCAACCATTTTAACCTCCTTTCATCCAAAGACCTTAATCGGGGGCTGCCTCACTGCTATTAATATACACTGTACTTTACAACGTCCCTATATACATCGATGACCAGTGAGCACCACTACACGCCGTCTCGCTGTCTACGTTTTTGCAGAAAATTTCGCGTTCTTTCGCTGAACATAGGACAATTTTATTCAATTACATATTTAGCCTTGCTGTTTTTGACTTCTCGTTACTCGTATTTATTTTTCGAGCTCATTAAGTATTAAGTTTATTACATTTTGAAAGTGTTTACCCATAGGTACTTTGTTTGAAGACTAGTTTGACGTGCTCATGGTAAGTTTTGTTCATTTGGTTATATCTATTAAATATATAATAATGTAATCTCATCTCTATTAACCAAAATGTGATGATGGCTTTGATATTACAGTAAATTGACTTATTTTTAACTAAATATTAATTAAATATTTAGTGTTTGTGCTGGGTAGACGGAGTATCGTTAATCACATTGAAAGTCCTCGTCGTTGGATCGAAGTGGACCGATGACTGTTGTGTGTTAAATTATAATAAATGTCTTGATATTTGTTACATTAGTTATATTCCTATATTTTTTTATATATTTTAATGAAATTTATAAACATACGTTTAATTGTGTATCATATTAGTTTTAACAATATTATTAAACTATGGTAAAAATTATCCGCGGAGGTATTGCGCGGTAACCTTCTCTGGCCCTCTGACCCGAATCAAAGTCTCGGACACGTCTGCGAGTTGTAACGGCTCGCGCGGCCCGCCGAGTGTAATCGGTCCGCAGCAACGGCGCGATAACACGCGATCGGACGAAAGCTACACGGCAACGTGACGCGCCGTACTATGACCTGACCATATGGTTATTCCCCGCAGTCTTACGTATGAAAAGACGACTACCGCGCTAGTGGAAATATGAACTTCACTCGCAACACGGCGCGGTTGAAATGCGCAAAACACGTGTAAGCCGAACGCGATTGTTGTGTGTATATTTTTATTTTTATTTTTTTGATTTTTTTGATTTTCTACAACACGGAAACGTTTAATGCGTCCCTTGACGTCATATTATAGGCGCAACTTAATAGAACGCTAAGAGGAACTTGTGCCCTCGCAAAAATCCAAAACACAATTATTCTAAACTTTTATATTGGTATTCCATTTTAGTATTGTATATTCTGATTTGAGTTATTATTGTTTAAGTTTATTATTTATTCGACATTTATATTTTTGAAACCTTACATTTTAGATTGGTATTACGGTTGAATAATAAATAATAATAATAATTCCAACAACGGATATTTTCAATTACAGCCTGCAGCTGTATGATAGAGGAATATTGATCGCATGTTATGTAATCATTTAGTCGTTTAAATTGCTTATTCATACTAAAAAAAAATATATAAAGAAAATTAAGTATTCTTACATAAAAATGAATATTGGTGATTAATTCCAGAATAAATATAACAAAACCTTTAAAAAAAAGTAAAAAATGAGAATCATTTTGAGAAGTGGAGGAGAGCACGAGAGTCCTCACTGTGATGATGAATCACTAATAACTTTAGCACCCCCTGAAATCCAGGTCTAGTTGTGCCTGTGTTTTGACCTCGTAATCTCACGCACGACGTACGTCGTGAATACTATCACGCCATCAACCCGGAACGCGCGATAATGAAAACCGAGGGATGCCCCATTCGCGTACGCCTAACGACCGCGAAATAAAAAAATGCTTTTGCGTTCCGAGTGGATAACTCAGTAATTAGATGAAAAAAAATTGTTAAAAATACGGACGTCTGCGAACCATAATTGCCTTTCCCCTGTGTGCTCGCTTGCATTGGCACACGTATTTAATAATAATATTATTATCATATAGTCTAACCAGTAAATCAACGCGTATGATTATTGCTATTATTACGCTACAAGTGATGGGTATAATAATAATAATAATAATAATAATAATAATGCTGAGCGTACGGATTTTGACGACCAAGTTTTTTTTTTTATTAACTAATCATTTTATTCACACTGCACGTTTGGAGGAAGAAGAAAACAATGATAAGTTTTTTCACTCGAAAACCCGTCCGTAAATAGTAGGTACGCGAACGTACGCGCGCGCTCGCGTCTCGCTAATGGTATAATATACGTATTTTAACGGACGATTCATTATCAGTAGAGTTAGGATGTTGATGACCTAAAAAACACGCAAAAATGCCCTAATAAAAAATGCAAAAATTCTCTAAAAAAAGTGCAAAAATGCCCTAAAAACTTCAAAAAATTACCTTAAGAATTATCTAAAAAACTAATTAAGTGAAAAAAATGTATTGATAAATAATTATTTTTAATAGAGATATGGGCGTGATAATGGGTGTAATAGTAATTTTTTACTACTTGTCCAAATCTAAAGTTAGATTTTAAATAAATTAAATTTGTTTCCAAACTTGGGTTCAACACTTGCTCTAAAATCTAAAATTGCCCCACATTGTACAAAAACTACAAAAAATGACCTAAAAGATGAAAAAATGTCTTAAAAATGTTGAAAAATGACGTAAAAAACAAAAAAAATGCACATATAGCTAAAAATGCCGATAAATGCAAAAAAATGCAAAATAAAATTAGAATATTCTGCATCAAGAGAGCATGAATCAAATTTTTAGCTAGGATAGCATTGTATAGGATCAAAGGAAAAAAAATGCAAAAATCATCAACATCCTAACTCTAATTATCAGGTACTCCGAGAAAGTTATACGGTTACGAACGACGTCAAAATAAAACGGAGCGTCCAAGCGAACAGACGAGACCTTTTAATCGTCGCTTTCCCACGTGTCATACGGGTCGGGAGAAGAGTCGTCGGCCATACGTCAGCCTACGTCGCGTCGTATCGTCCAAATTGTACTTCGATTTTTCGTCCACCGAAACAACGCGACGACACCCGCATCATATTTATTCCCCACGTGACGGCGTGACCCCCGGTCGTCCGTGTAACGTGTGGTATTGTGACGAAATCGAAATGTTTAACGCACCCGCACCACATATACCTACATAACGTGTGGGTACGGTGTACACGATTTCAATCTCGAGAGTGACATTCGGGGGGGGGGGGAGGGTCGTATATGACCTTCTCTCAAACAGTCGTCCGTGACTGCGTTTAAAGTCTTTTTTTTTTAACAAAATTTTATATTACGCTATCTGTTACAATTAATGAACAATAAGCTTAAGTGATAAAATAATAACAAAACAGACAGAAGAGACTGAGGGAAGAGACCTCCCATCGGCGTTTAAAGTCAACGGCGATTTTACAAAACAGCCGTGTTCTGATAAATTTTTCGAAAAAAGTAGAAAATAGATCACGTTACTGTCACGCGCATATAAGAAGACCCGGGGACATGATATCGTCGTCTTTTAAGGGGAAAAAAGTCGTTTATACGCAAAGGCATGATTAAGAGGGAGAGAATTAAGTGATAGATCTTTCCCCGGGACTTTTTAGATTCAAAGTTACATGAAGAGTATTGATTTCACAATGATGTATTGTGTTTTTGGGTGACAAAAGTGATTCAAAAGTTTCGTTCGACATCACTACGTATCAACAATTTCACCCACTCATTACCTACTTTAAACGAGTAATTTTCTAAAATCCTCGACGGTTTTTCCACACATAAGAAAAATATAGTACCGAAAATTCTAGTGAAGACGGTAAATAGTATGGCGTATTGCGTATACTTGATTTTCATGAAACCGATTAATAGTAGTTCATGTATTTACGAAAAGCCATCGATTATTGACATTTATTCCGAAGATTTTTATTCGTATTCACAATACGTGTTTAAAATTTAAATATTTATTACATCACATCTTATATTTAAAGTGACGTATTATGATTCATGAACTAAATGGTAACAATAGATGCGTCATCGAGGATTGTCAAAGTGGCTGGACCAGGTTAAATCACACTAATTATTTGGGAGAGGGGGACAGGCGAAACCGTTCACGTCTACACGACGAGAAAATATGTCTCCTACCCCGAAAAAATCTCAATTCTCAATCACGCCGCAGGTCGTATACTGTATAGTGTACACGCCGCCCGTAAAGTACCGTTTCAACTGGGAAAAATAACAACACGATCGTGTTCAACGGCCATAGCCGCCGCGGCTCGAGACTGCCCCGTTTCACCTCCTACACACGTTCGCTTACGTCGTAATACGCGACTACACGGGAACACACGCGTCTTCCCCTCGTGCCGGCGGCCGGTCGCAAACCGAGTTCTCACCGCAGTCACTGCGTCTCGTTTTATTTCCACTTGACGCCGCCCGATCAAACCTGACCGCGGGGCCGTGAACATGACGTGTGTTGTTCCAGCGGCGCGAGAAGAATCGGAGTGCGTGGCGGCTAGGCCATTATTTTTAATTGAGCGGATAAATTAGGAACGCGCGGTGGCGGCTGAGTCCGTTTGTATTGTTTTTTTTCACATAAAATACGGAAAAGAATTAAAAAAAACACACAAACTACCGGTGTAAAAATAGTCTGTTGTTCTGAACGAGGCCGCGTCCGTTGCCCGCGAGATACGTACGCTCGTTTTTTCTCCTCCTGCAGATTCAATAAAACACGGAGAGGCATACGACATACGTACCTAATCAGACCCGGATTATTCATAGTTGGGACAAGTGATGGGCAGCAACAACTACTCGATACTACCGACTAATATAAATAAATGAAATTAGTCGACTAATAATATTATTTGACTAAAATTAGGTACTGATTATTCGGTAAATTCAGAGAAATTTTAGTCGAGTGTATTTCTATTTTAAACTGGTTAAACAAAAATACCGATAATGACACATACACTACAAAAATTTACATATAATAATAATTAGTCGAATAATAAAAATGTTCGAGTAACTAAATTAGTCATATAATACTACCGACTAAGTCGGTACCTAGTTATTAGTCACTTTTGCCCATCTCTAGTTGGGACCATAGATATTTTAGAGGTCCCCAAGAATAATTTTTTTCATAAAAACAGCATTTTTTTTTTTCATAATAACAGTATTTTTTTCCTCGCTTTTAAGGATTCAAAGTTTTTGATACTTTGACCAAAGTCAAGTGACTGGAGAATGTCATTTTCTGATGATAGTATCATAAGTACATTTAAGTTGTCTCGAGGAGAGGTAGTTCTGTAATTATTTTTTATGCGTGCCAGTTTTGAAAATGCTCTTTCTGCTGAACAGCTGCTACTTGGTAGAGTTAAATAGATTTGTAATGCTATATTTAAATTAGAAAACATACCAGCCAATGATTTATTATTAAACCACTTCCACAAATTAAGTACCTATTCCATTATTTATATCAATTTTGTATTCTTAAATTGGCAATCTACTTAAGATCAAATACTCACGAAATTGAATTACCTAATTCATTTTCAAAGCAATTATCGACATAATTTTTGTAAAAATCCATAAAGTTGTGAATACTTTGCTAGATTTTTGCGTCTCTGTACTATGTGTATTATCAATTTGATAAATTTTGAGATAAAGTAAAAATTATCGGAAACAAATTTGTACGCCTGAATTCTTTTTTCTAATTCAGAACAAAATTGATCAATTATCACGTTATGTGTGTTCACTCGAAAATGTTCAGTTCCATTCTATAAAACACCTCTTTTAATTCGTTTGTCTTTATCTTGGTATCTTACACTTATATTATTACTAAGCTTAATGATGTTACTTTCATTCAATGTACTGGTATGTCTCTTGAAATTTCATGTTATGTCTCATCATATGTCTCTTAAACTATTTATCTAATATTGTAAAGATTTCAATAAATTTAATGCTTTTAATGGATCACATATGCAGGGTGGAACGTAGAGTGTACTACTTTGTAATTCCGCAGAGGCTTTTTCCGATATTTCTAATATATCGTACCAAAATAATGTTAAATATGCCGTTTCTTTTTTCTTAATTTTTTTTAGCAAACTTCTGGCATCACTTTTAGATTCGCCATTTTCGAAAATCGTTAATACCCGCCGGTTCTTAACATACCTACTTCGTAGTTCGTATATTATTAATACCATTGTATTTTTGTATAATATTATATTATAGTCGTCTGCTGTTTAAGACAGCTCTAGCGCGTAAAATCAATTATCAATTTTCATAGTAAAATAACAAAATTTATTTATAGGATAAACTAACTTTCTCTATTTTATAAAATATAAAATATTATCTTAACATGAAATACGAGAAATCAAAATCATGAATAACAAAAGTCAAAGTTTGGTACTTTGGTAGTTAGATTATTTAGGTGACAAAAAAAATTAATTCAAAAAAATATATTAAACTGAATTTTTTAAAGTTATTTTATGAATTAAGTGGAATACAAGACTACATTTTTTTTTAAGTGGACCCCAAATTCTCGTGGGCCCGGGGGCCATGGCCCCGTTTGCCCCCCCTTAATCCGGGCCTGTACCTTATAAAATATAACTGCACACCCGCGCCGCTATCGCGTTCCCCTCACGGCATACAAGATGATCTGAAAATCCGAGTATACATGAACATTGCGATTTTTCACACTGAAAGATGTAAAAATTACGTTTTTCTTCCTCGTATAAATTAAAAATCGAATACAACTACGTTTTCGTGAAAAATGTTAATTAATTAATTAAAATTTGATGTTTTCAGGTTTTCTCAAAACGCGACTATTAATTCAGCCTTAAAAATGCGAAAGAGAGTATTTTTTTGAAAATGTTTTGTTTTTGGCCAGTTTAAGAGATATTTGATATGCGTTTAAAATATATTAGAATACCTAGCACTGGTAGACGAGGAGTAGTATATTTTCGGGTCATATATTTTCGATAGGCACTACTGCTTCTCCACTCTGGTATAGTTTTAAAACATACATACATATTATCATTAGTTTTTCGTCATATTATAAGTGATCGTTACCATTTTCAAAAGTATAAAACTACGAAATCACGTCAACAATATATTATAGTGAAATATTAATGTTTTTTTTTTTTTTCATTGAAATATAGTTTTATTAGTACGATAAATCGTACACGAATAGAAAAACTTTTTATTTCAGCATTATTCGGTGTCAAATCGCAACGATCGAATCGTCGTGTGACTTGCCTGCACATAATAACTGTGCATCGATCGTGTGCAGTAGTCGAGTGCATACTATAGCCCATAATAGGCGCAGTACTGCTCTATGCTTCCGCGTGTCCGTAAACAATATTATTATGTAGGTAGACGTACACACACGCGCGCACACGCTCGCACAACGCACGCACCCGTCTGTAAATATGATCATGTAGGTACACACACACACACACACACGCCGCCGTGCCGTAGAGACCGTTGGCCTCGCATAAACAACACGACCAATATTGATGCGTATTGTTTTCGGACGGCAAACGGCAACGGTCAACAGTGACGACGACAACGACGCAATATTGATCACTAACGATCGTGTGACAACTACTATAATTTATAAACGAAGAACACAATACGACGTAACGTCGTAAAACACTAAAACACATCAAACATATCGTACGAATATCACAACGTGACGAGTGTCGGAGTGGGTTTCAAACGAAATAGCACACGACGAACACACGTATTTTGTATTTTATACGTATTTTGTATTTCATATTATTTATGATTAGTTGTATAAACTTTTGAACACCGTGAAAACGCAATACGTTATCTGTGCAGGCATATAGCGCGTATTATGGTGAGATAATACCTATTTGTAAAAGATAAATAAAAATATATTTTCGTCGCCCCCGCGGATCAGTCGTCGGTTAAGTTAGGTCAACCGTAAAAAATATGCGATGCAATTTCATCATCAATGATAAATCCCCCGTTGGCATGGACTATAGAGCCTTTGATTTCGTTTCTATAGAATGTCTATGCCGACGGGGAAAATCGATGCGTCGATTAAAAAGGAAACCGCCGTCATTATCTACACCGGTTCTGCAGACGTCCGCGGTCTAGACACTGGACAAAAAAAAAAATTCTCTTTTCAATCGACGGACATAGGTCTTTATATTTTTATCAGTCCGCATCGGCGTGATTCAGCGTTAAAACTGTTAAAACACGACGATTAGACACGAGTGTAAAATCATAACGTCTGTCACGCGTTACAGTAGCCGAAGCTTTAAGCGGATGGCCGACGGTTAACCCGACGACGAGGACGAGGGGTATTGAACTCGTTAAAAAATCGGCCCGGTCAGCTGCGACGCTCTTTTCTCACGTTCAGCGTTCGGAGAAATTATGAAAAAAAAACCTCAGGAAAAACAAAATCCGAGTCCGAACACTGCGAAATAACAGGCGTACGGGTCAACTTATACATTTCGTTCGTCGTTTCGTGTCGTCGTGGTTCCTAATATACCTAATGCGTAGTAACGCGTAGTAGTAGGCGAGGTACGAGTATAACTCTGTCGGACATGTTAGGATTATATTAAATATACAATACAAATGCATAATACATACATAGGAGTGTGTACACAGCGCTATACCGTTACTCGTGTGAATCTAAAACGGGCGAGCCTACGCGTTAAAAACGACCCGCGCGAAAGGCGTGGAAAAAAGCCGCGACACTCGACGCGATAATACACGTTTCACGCACACGGTGGTCTCTTCCGCCGTACGACGAGTTTTTCGCGCCGTGCTCGGCACTCTCCGGTCATTCGTGTACACCGCGAACGCCTCGGCCACAGACCCCCGCTAATTTAACGGCTAAAAAAAACCGATATCTACGCCGAACAGAGCACTTCTCACACACGTCCTAGTCGTATAAAACTCTATGGCACCCGCGCGTCGTAGACTACACTCTACACCGCAATGGCGTGATGAGCAAAAACCCGTGGTCACGGGCCCACGAGCACAGATGATTAAAAACATTCTCGATTGCGACGTCATAATCGGAAAACTATTGATATTCGACAATATACGACCCAGTCCATATATACTTGAGCTAGTTATACATGATTTTTGAAATTACATTATGATTACATTTTTTCTTCATTTATCGTTGATGTCTACGTCACGTCATGTAATCAAGGTTCAATGGAATAAAATTATTTATATAGAACTATGGCCCACTGGTCTGTTTCGCCACGGGCATTTTGAACTCGAATTACGTCGTATAGTTCTGCACTAGTGTTTTTTTGAACTGTGGGCTGTATGTTACATGTATATTATGTGGAGAAGGGCATGAAATACTAGAAAATATTTATTTTATAACTCATTTTCAATAGAATTAATGAAAAAAAGTTTACGAACAAAACCAATGTATCCAAGGTAAAATGTCCAATATTGTAGTACTTACCTTAAAAATTCGTTCTCTTAAACGAAAATTCTCTTCTTGGTTAAAAATATTTAACAATGGAGATTCTGACGTGTTAACAAACTTCACAAGACTTTCTTACCTTAGTTGATGAGCTTTCAATTATTTACGTCAGTTTAATATGTAATAACTGATAATATCAATTTTTTTCACGCGTGCACCAACAATTTTATTTTCAATGCGAGTATAAATACGATCAAAAATTAAATTTTTCTTCCAGCGGGTGGAAAAGACTACTATAATTATACTCGCCACACGATAAGAAAATATGTGACAAAGGCAAGAACTGCAGATCATAGACTGATGTCAATTTATACCGTATTTTTAACAACACATGAATTCTTTGTCGCGTCAAATGGCCTTTTTACACGACGACGTATCTATAAATTTTTTTTAATTTTCAATTTTTTCTGCGAATTATCTATTATTTGCTTTTACTCGATTTCATTAATAGTCAAAACAGAAAATGGGTGTATAAATTAAAGTTTCTTTAGTTGGAGTAAGTCACTAGATAAAGCAATAATAAAATATCACAAAATATATTACCACAAAAATTATTTACACATATTGACGTGTGATAAATTATTAATGAAAGAATTAGACGAATCTACACAATACAGTGACAGCCTATTCATCGACGCGGTCCCGGTTGACTCGTCTATAAAATTCCATTTATCTTGTCATCAAAGCAATTCTAGTCTCTATTCCTCTGATCAGTCGAGAACTTTTGAAATCATGAAAAACGAAGTTTTCGTTAGCGTTTTTCACCAAGCTCCTATGAAAACTATAAAACTGATGAGTAGAAACAAGGTACCTCAGACATAATTTCAAATTGTTCTATGGGATACAATA
Organism: Therioaphis trifolii; assembly: GCA_027580255.1. Classification (NCBI taxonomy): domain Eukaryota; kingdom Metazoa; phylum Arthropoda; class Insecta; order Hemiptera; family Aphididae; genus Therioaphis; species Therioaphis trifolii. Next base: position 11,829,144 of record CM050411.1, read on the forward strand.
GGTATCAGAGCTAAATAATCAAAAATCAATACGCCGCTAGATGATAAAATCAATCGGTTTGATCCTGTACGTTTGAGGGGTACGTACGCGAATAATTATAAAAAAATCAAGCGACGCGAGCACAAAAAGAAGCCCGTGTTTTTCGGATGTTAATCGTCGATCTCGTGAGCCGCGCCTCAAAATTGCCGGGTTTGAGAACCATTGTGACGAATGCGTGATGTATATGTATCATACGTATATGTATCTAGGCGAGCGTTCTCGTGTACCGCGGGCGTAGACGGACAATGTTGCGTTTTTATTCAATCGTCTACGAGCGGACGCGGCGACATTCAAATAGCGCCGCGAAAGTTTACCGAGAAAGGGCGGCGACGGTGGCGGCGGTGAATTCACGCGCTGCCGAGAGACTTTCTACACGGCGGCGCGGCGCTCGTCCGACGGCGTCGTCGAAGAAAGAGGAGAGGGACGTGCACGAAACCCCCTCCGCAAACGGGTTTCGAGACTTGACATTAATTGACCCGCATGCGTGGCGAGGAAAAAAAACCGGAATAGACGAAAAAAAAAAAAAAAAACCAAAAACGTTTCAACGTTCTCGCGTAACGGTATGTCGACCGGCGTCCGCCTACCTCTCGTACTGCACGTTAGCTAAACGCGCAGCACAACGCCGACGGGAACTGCGTCGTATCTCGTGCGACGGCCCGTGTGCCCGCGTACGCACGCCGCCGGTAAGGTTAAGTCACACGCGGTGACCAGAGCCACAGTCGTGCCACAGACGGTCGGTGAAGCGCGGGCGCGCGTTATTGGCACACGAGTGCGACCGACCACCACCGGACACACGGTGTGTGGGCTGAAGCGCGAGTTTTTAAAATTTCGTTCGATCGTCGTGAACGCACGACGGCGAACGACCCGAGAGGAGCGTGGACCGTGAGTGTCGCGTGGAAAATAAAACAAACGATTTAGTATAATATGTACCTATACTTGACGAGCCACGGCACATCGGAAACGAACGGCAGTCGCCGCGATCGAACGAATGACGTCCGCGAGTCGGAAGCGTAATAATAATAACAGCCCGGACGCGTTAAAATAATATTACGATTATTAGTGTGCCTGACGGTGTGCCGTGACGGGACGAGGGCGCGCGGGTTCTCGAACGGGTATATATTATAATATCCCGAACCAACGGTCTCCGGCCGCCGACGACGTCGGTAGGATAATATTATGAACGACTCGCGAAACGGGATATTAATATCGCCGCGGGACGAATACGATCCGAGTGTACGGACACGGACTTTTCGGCGAAAGAGAGCCATGGCAGAGACAGAGACGGACGGAGAGAAAGAGAGGTCAACAAACGCATAGGCTCTGCCGGTCGACCTGCACCGTCCGTTCGATCATCGGATACCGCTTTTACGCGTCTTGAGAAAACCTCGAAAAGATTGGTTTACTGCACGCGCGCGCGTTCGTATACGCGCTAGAGCGTGTTGTACAACTTCAAACCTTCGAAAATCGAATTTGCCGAATAAATATGACACGGACACAATATGCGGGCATATGAACAGTCAGTTCCGTAAACGAGGATTTTGAGTTTAAAAAAAAAAAACACGCTAAAAACACATTCCTACAACTTATAGCTTACAGTTGTGAAATTAATGAACGCGTGCGCGATAATTCTGACTAAACGCCACAAAAAAAAAAAAAAACTAACAAATAATAACTTCGCGGAAATGATAAATTTCATTATTGTCGTTCTTATTTTTTAAACCCGTAGACTAATGTAGACTTTAACAACATTAATAAGACTTATAATGGCTACACAACGCAGATTAAAGTAATTCAAAAACCTTTTGATACACAACGATTTATTAAAATCTACAACCGTAAAGTTTTTTTTATTTATACACAATTATCCACGGTTCGTGAAATACATTTTATAAAACACAATGATAACCAAATAACTGTATGCTATTTTATAATGATTTTAATTCAAAAAAAATTATGGACGATTAATGTTAGTAATGTAGTATACATAGATATTTGAAAACATGTAATTCTTATGCGCATTAAAACTAAATTGTATCGCTTATCGCAGTAAGAATAGAGACGAATGAGTCATGAAAAATGACGAAATCGTGAATCAAATATTATTGGAGAACGCTTGAAATTCTCGAATATCAAACATACGAGTAACAGGAACGTACTCGAAGTCCGTAATGCTTTCAAATTTCGAACTATATTAGAAAGGTTTTATACCATAATGTATAACCTACAGCGCACAATATCAACATTGAACAACATAATTTATGCGCGTTAGTTCCTGGACGAAGTGATTACAGTGGTAACAATTGAACCAGTTTGACGGCATACGAAAATACATTATCCCACAGTGAAATGTCTTTCTTTTCTTGTGAAAGACATCGATATTTTTAAAATCGAATTTATAATTTGTACTTGACACAATTAAGTATATCATTAATTTAATAGAAGGAAAAAATAACGCAGTTATAAAAAATATGAAATATTACACACTAAACTATCACAGAGGAAATGTTAGTCTGAAAATTATTTTTATAAACCATTGATGGTTGAAGAATATGTAGAAAAAAAATGTTCAAATATTTTTTTTCATAATACATTTAAAATCAAAAACTAATCAATATGATTTTTACAAGATAACCTATAAATAAACCAAAATATTGCAACCTAACAGTATATAGTATTTTAGTCAAATTTTTTATCAGAATTTGTTTTGGATTTTTAATCATAATTTAAGAATAAATAATATCAGACATTAAAAACAGAAGTTTTTATTTTGAACTTTTTACTAACATCTCATAAAAAGCACATATTTGAAATCTAAAAACCAGCAGAAAATCACCACCCTAATACTTTATAGGGCCTATAGAAGAAATTGGAAAATTAGGCAGTTGCATAAGGCAACTCAAATACAAAAGATGATATTTAAAGTAATATTTACATTTTCTACGAAACTAAGAAAAAAAATTGGTCATCACTTCCATTAGTAAAATACAGGCGGAAAATTTGGATTTTATTTAAATTGAAATATTATTTAATACTTTCTCTGACCTTTAATTTAAATGAGATATCTTAAAAATTACACTATCTTAAACTTATAAAGTATGATACCCAAACACAATCCATATTAATTATTAATAATTAATAAACCCAAAAAACCATTAAAAACATAACCTATATAACTTTTAACTATAACACTGCTAGCACTCATAGTATACTAAGAACTTAATTTGAAATATAGTTTCAAATATTTCAATTACTAATAAATTCCAACACCAACACTTTCACTTTCAACTAAAAAAACAACAACCAATTAATAAAAAAATTATATCTATACTTGACAATTCAGAACACAGACTCAAGATGAATTATCTACATGACTTACTACAACAATAACACTCAAAACAAGAAATGTTGCCAATAGCTGCTATCCTCATTATATTTTGTCAGACAAAACTTACCATGTTTAATAATTATACCATAAAATTACAATTTAAACTGTAACTCTGTAATAGTAAAGATTGTAAATTTAAATTTAATAAAACCAATCATAGTAAGTTAAATGGTAGTATAACAATAACTATTTCAATATTTATGAGAACTTCTAAGTTTTATACAAAACTTAACTTTCATAAAATAATAGAAATTTCAAACAGGAAATTATTCATGGTCTATTATAAAAGGAGGTATTTCAAATACATAAATAATTATTTAAAATTCAAATTTGATTCACGCAACAAAAGATAATACAATATATTTTTAAGAAAAAATAAGAATTACAAAAACCAACATTAATAATCACATTCCTTATAGTAAAATTAACTAGTATTGTATATACGTCCCATTACCTAGTTTGAAAGCCCTAATACTAAATACATAATAATAATAATATATATATATATATTAATAATAGTTAAAAAGCTATTTTGTGAAAATGATTCATAAATATAATTTTTCTAAAAATATGTTTTACCAAGAAGCCTTGATATAAAATACCATTATAAGACACAAAATAAAAATGGAATTGAGATTTTATACCACTAGATCAGCAATGAACAAACAGCTAGTGGTATAATAGTAGTGGCATATTGTAAAGTACTCATGTTGCGCTCACAAATTTAGTTACTTTTTTCTCTTAATAAGATTCCTCATCACTTGACACGAGAATTACTCGCTCTGCCTCTCGTCTACTCTTCACAACTGGTGTGATTAATTCATCAACCCATTCAGACGGAGCAGAGCGTTTTGAAGCTTTAGTCCAACCATCATCAGACTCAGGTATATAATAATCTTCCATCGAAGTTCTAGAGTAATCATGATCCTTATTGCGTACTAAACCATTGAAATCCAAAAGCTCACCAAGCTCAGCCATAATGGTTTCACTCTGCTCATCAGTTGACGATCCATTGGCCACCATGTTCAACATATCCTTCAAATTGGTGGTGCTCAAAGGTGAACCTGACTTGGAGAACAACAGGTTTCTTGAACGACCTAAAAATTAAAAAAACATGTGGTTCAAGTAAAATATTCAAATCGATTATGAAAAACACGTACCTGGGACAGCTGTATTTGACTCCTGGCCTTCGATAGACATTAAGTCTTTTTCATCAGTAACAGTTGGTCTCAAATTAGGAGCTGCTATCAAAGCGAGCGACATCATAAGAACCAACAGACATGTAGCTGGTTGTGCTGTTGTACCACCTGGAGCAATGGCGTTTTGTAAACGTTTCAAAGCTGCTTTCAAACGTTCATTTTCAGTCTGAAGAGAGCGCACATTTTTCATTAGTTGGGTATTTTCATCGGAACATTGTTTCACTCTAAAAAAAAGATTAATTTTTTAAATACTTTGTCAAAATAAATAATATTGATCTTTTATATTAACATACCTTTCTTCAAGGCCATCAACATATTCCTTCTTTCGTTTCCTCGAATCTTGTGCTGATATCTTATTTCTTATTTTTCGACGAATTCGCTTTAAATCTCTTTCTTCGTGTTTTGTGAGAGGGTAATGAGAAGGTAATTTGATTCCTTCCTTTTCCATTAATTTTTTTTCTTCGTCTATTAATCAGTAACAAAATATAAAATAATGAAAGTAATTAAATATACATTTAGTCCAAAAACTTACTTGTTAAATGAAGAAGTGGATACATAGAATCAGACTCATCACTTGTACAATCTGATACTACTACTTTGTTCTGTTTTAAAATGGGCATGGATTTTGAAACCATAGAACCATTATTCCTCACAAATATTCTTCTCCCATTGTTTATGGACTGCAATCGTCTAAATGCTTCAGCATTGATGGTTTTACCATTCTGATTAACAACCTGCCATAGGGGTTCAATATAAAACATTTATTATTTCAATTAAAATGAAGAATTATTCTCACCTTAATTGTTTTGACATTTGATAAATTAATTGGTATGAAAACTGGTTTTTGCAAATGTTTAGAAATAGCAATTGGGCCTTTCGACTGTTTAGGTGATATTACTACTGTACGAGGTGTGGTTTTTAATAATGGTATTTGTTGAATAATTGTAGGATTATCTTCTTTAATACAGTCGTCTTCATTGTCATCATTTTCATCAACATCACTCTCTTCAACTATCTCTTCTTTGACATAAGAATCATAAGAAAATTCCATTTTGGGTACAGCTTCATCAGATGTAGAAGTTTCGGAATTTGGAATGAATGGCATATGATCCACAGAAGAGAGTCCTATACACATTTATATTTATCAAACATTTTTACCGAATTTCCTTTAAATTCTTGCATTATGTAATCATTGCAATAAGGTGTAGGTATGTGTACAGTATCAAGGTGCCTATACCCAATATAAAATCAAAACAAAAATAGTGACCTGTCTTTCACTGAATTAAATTATCTCAAATAATAAACCTACCATATTATGTCTCAATAATAATTATACAAACAAAACTGAAGTAACTACATTTATTTATTGATTGAAATAAATGGGTACCTGATTCCACAACTTTCTGATACAGGTAAAAATTCGATGAAAATTTATAAAAGTAAATCAAATAATACTACATTGTAAAAAAATTAATTAATCGGAAATATATGAGAGAAGGCTATTTCAAACGTAACATATGGAATGGATTTTTTTCCATAAGGACAGGTAGCATATGGCACATTTACGACCGTGATGAGAGCAACGGGAAATCGTATTGGTCGAGAAATCGTTCAGTCAGTGAGAGCAACACATTATAGTCGCAAACCATATAGTAACACAGAAAGCTTGCATATTATGTGCTTTGACACACAAGCAGGAACAGTAGGAACGCGGACTAATGGTGATTGATTGCAAAGCGTACCACTGTCGGAACACGAACTACTCTCGGCGTTGTCATAGGACCTCGGCGTGGTGGCTGCGCTCGACATGAAATCGTCATTACTGGACAAGAACTCGAACGGCGCGGAATCGTCTTCCATTCTCAGCAAAGAGTTGAGGAAATTGTCGTTCTCCAGGTCCCAGTTGACTCTCTGCGGGAAACGAATGAAAAAAAAAAAACACAAAAATTACTCGAACGTGCCAAGATTCTAGACCGCCCGGCCGACTAGGCAGCCAGCCAGCTAGCCAGCCAGCCAGCCGGCCAGACGGACGGACGGACGTGCGGGCGGGCGGCCGGCCGGCCGTCGTCGACGACGGGCACGCCGGCGAACCGTCTGCCGGGGAAAACGGACGGACGGACGGGCAGAGATCACTTACGTCGTCGTCGCCGCCGACGCCGGTGGACCCGACGGCCGTGGACTTGTCGAACACGTCCAGCTCGGCGGTGTCGTTGAGCAGCAGGTCCACGATGCTCAGCTGGCACTTGTCGTCGGCCGCGGACGTCATGACGATGGCTGCTGCGGCGGTGGCCGGCGCCCGAAACGATTGACGATTGTTGCGATTATTGTCGTTGTTTGTCACCTCCGGACGGTGTTTATCGGCACATCGCGATCCACGATCCCGGCGGACCCGTCACATACCGCGAAACCGAGAACGGACACAAAAGTTTCGCCCGAGTGGCGACGGGGTCGGTTATCGCGTCGGCGTGCGGAGTGAAATATGTGCGTACGTCACACGTACGCAGAATTGGAGAATGAATATGTGAAAAAAAAAAAAAAAGTAAAAACGACTACAACGACGACAGCGGCGGCGGCGGCAATCTACCGTCAGAGAGCAGTTCGACACTGCTATAAAGTTACTATTACTACTACTACTACTACTACTACTACTACTACTACTATAATACTATAATATTCATTACGATAATACAACAGACGTGTTGTAGTGCCACACCGGTTACCACTGCTGCGGCCTGTGAACCAACGGTTTTGTTCACCTGAGGCCCGAGCTGGTGCTGCTGCTGCGGCGGCGGCGGTGGCGGCGGCGGCGGCGGCTCGTGTCGTCGTCCATTGGGCGGACGGCAACAGGGATGGGCCGCGGCAGTGCTGCCCCGGAGAATCGCGCCAAATTACCTGGCTTTCACCGTGGCGTCCGATCGTCACGACAATAACGATAATATACCTACAATAATTTATTACTAGGACCCGAAAAAATTCCCATGTTTTTTCCAAACACTCCAAAAAGCACCTGGGTAAGCTACAAGTCTGAATCATAGTCCATAGATCCGAAACACAAAGTTTTATTTTGCATATTTTACCATTTGTTGACATGTTGGTAGGTATTGCATATTCTATATTTTACGATTTTTTATCGGCATATAAATGGTTTTTAAATGCATAGATAATTATATGTAATGTTTTGGTTATGTTAATTAAAATAACGTGTTTTTAGTTATATTCATAATCCATGTAATATGGCAAAGTTGTTTTATCTCATAGCCACATAATTTATTTCAAAAAAATATTTCGTAATTAATTTTTCGTATTGACATTTCAATACGTTGAAATAAAAATGTCGAAAAAAGAATCATATCAATATAATATAATTTTATAAAAAAAAATTGTATACATAAAAAATAATGAAAATAAGACTTCTAATTCTATATTTTTTAGGGTATATTCCTACAAAATAAGAACATAAATGCTTATTTTACAGTATATATCACTAGTTTTTTTGAGCATATTAATCCGACCCTAATTATTACAATACCGTATTATAGCGATGAGTGTTCTACAGTGTGCGATGTCTCGTGTTTTTCACAACGATTTTTTTGTTTTTTTTCGCACATGCGCGAATACGCACACTTTCGTCGCCTTTCCGTTATGACTAATACTCTAATAGGCAGGTTCGATACGTCATGTATTATACATAATGTATGTTGCCTACCTATTATAATATGTTTCGTGTGACGAAATTCGATGGAAAGAAACAAAACAAAACACCAGCGCGCACGTGCGCCGTTTTCCATCAAAATACCCGATCGGACATACCGATTTTATAATGGCTAATGCAGTAATGCCTAAAATGCTAATCTGTAATAGCGATTATCGTCCACGGTATTTGTGCAGCAACACGGTTCAACGTTGACCCGGTCCACTATCGTCGCATTTATCAAAATAATTTAGTTGTGCCCGTGCCGTTCGTCTATTTGTGTAGGTATAATAATCGTTGTGTTACCGATACAACGCCTATAGTGCTGTTGACTATCGTAACGAATAGACTACTCGCGACCTACGGACGCGTACTGTGCACTCGTGTCCATGTCCCTGAAATTTTTTTAAATATCGCATCGAAACGGCGCACAACTACTGCCTATCGGCGCGGGCCATAGGAAGAGCCGACTTGACACGCGTTCCACCGCTTGGATTCGTACCCGTCGCACAGGGCACCGAAATCAGAACAGGCACACGTGCGAGATGTATCGAGTAGGTTTTTTCGGTAGGATAAAAATTGATCGAGAAAAACGTTTTGAACTTGGGTATTTTATCATGAAAAATGTCGTTAAGTCTGGTGGGTAATATTCCTGTGGTAAGAAATCATAATAAGTATAACTATAACCGATGTTAATATATTTTTAATAAATAAATTGTAATAATAAAATGTAATCAATTTTTTTTATAAAACGTACGCAAAGTATATTCAATTGGTATAAACAAAAAATTGTTGATGTATCAATAAAAATGATTTTTCAACAAATTAATTTATAAATATAGAATTAAAAAAAAAATGCATAAAACTGTTACGGAACATTCACCCACGCCCATAAACGTACCTATGTGCAGTGTGTGTAAATATGTGATGTATCCAAGTTGTGGGAAGAACTTAGAACTATCCGATTATTATACAGATAAAATTAAAAAATATTTGGTTGGATATGAAAAACTCTATCCAATTTTCCCTCAAAATTAGACTCAGGAATTCAGCTTTGTTATATTATTACGATATGCCTAACAATAGAGATCGGTAAGTGCGATTTTTAACTTATACAAGTATAACTAATAAAATATATTACCTACGCCTACTTTTCATTGTTTGCTACTGTTAAGCATAATTTGCATAAAAAAGATTTTGATCTATTTATAATTCAATAAAGTGTATTAAATTATTTTTAATAGAATAGAATATCGTTCCTACGTACAGAATAAATACTTAATAGATAGCCATAAGTTTAATTGGAAGGTATAATATAAACCTATAATGTGAATTTATCATTATCATATTTTTCAATTGAAAATGATGATAACCGCAAGCGCAGCGAAATTTTTAACCAATCAGTTTAAAAAAAATATGCATTTGTATTATTACAACGCACAAAATTATGACTATGCAGAGATCCATTGAAAATCATTATGCCAGTAGTTCAATGACGAGTAGGGTTAAGACGTAAATACAATGAACATGTTGTTGCATCATATATATATATATATATACTTCAGAGTACAGCTTTAGGAAGAATAACCGGTCTATGTTTATCGAAATCAAACCGACGAGCCTTAAAAAAACACTACTGTGAAAAATTTCGACGTCAAAAACCACCTATTTACTTATATTTAAAACTATTTTGCTTGTCCGTTTATTATTGCCAATCGATTGTAAGTTATTATTCTATCTCATAACTCTGTCAGTAATAACTTGATCTCGATCAATTTTGCAGTTATGTCCATAAGTAAAATATTCAATAAATGGTAAGTATATTTTATTTTGGTGCAAACAGAACATTGAATATTAGAGACCCAATATTTGTTTTTTTCCGCAGTCTTGTATAACCTGAAAACGATGTTTATACAAACGTATACAACCATCAGTAAGTTATACATAGTTTAAACCAACTCATACCTATATAAGCCATAATATGGAGTGATCTGAAGTCGGATCTGCAGGTACAGCAATGGTTTACATAGCTTGAAATAGCTAATATCTGGTCATGCTGAACATAAAAAAGACTCAAGATGCCTTCTGACCCGGCGAATTGTTTTATTGAATAATTTTACACATATTTAATCTGATTATAATTGTCAAGCTATAATTGTTTTTACAAGAAGCTAATAAAAAAATTAAAAAATTGTACACATACGATATATCCAGAGGTGTTCCAATTAATTTTTTTGAGAGTATAGTAAGCCTCAAGTCAAGGTATATCAATACATAAATTAAATTGAACTGCAAAATGAAAAAAAAAAATATTATAAATATTCCATAGAGACGAAAGTCACACCAAATTACTGTATCTACTTTGACTGTATGGTTAGGTATAAATGTGCAAGATGCAGCTGCATGAGCGTCCCGAGGGAGGGGTAAATATGGGCAATGCCCCCTAGGTTTTTAGTTCTCTTTCCCCAACATAATCAACTATGGCCGTATTAACAAACAAATTTTACAATAATTTTTTTCAACATTTTTTTAATTCAATTTTTTCAATATTTTCAAAATTAATTTAATGAGATGTGTTCACTTAGGCAATGAATCGGCAATCGCTATAGTCTGCACTATACGATTATATTATATGTTACATAGATCATTTTATCTAAACTTTTCAATTTACGATACACAGTCAGACTAATTTAATAGAGGTACTCAGTGGTGTATTTACACATTTTTCACAGGGGGGATCGAAATAATTTTTCTAGCAAATATACAGTAACTAAATTAGTTTTGCCTACTACCTATCGGCTACCACATATCTTTTAAATACATACCGTACGTCCGTACTGACCCCAACTGTTTAGTTTTTGGTATTTTTTGTTTGTAATAACTATGCACAAATGGCTGTAATTTATAATTAGGCTATTAGCTCAATTAATGAAACGGCCAACGGGGGGTTGAACCCCTTGATCCCCCCGCAAATACCTCACTCGGTACTCTGGTTGGCACTCCCGACACTATAAACAGTGCCAACGCAGTTCTCGTCTGTCGGACGATACGCGTGTTTTGTGTTAATATACTTACTCTTACATAGGTACATCATTTATTTATTGAAAAAGCACTGACATACAATTCGGTTGAGAATATCCTCGATGATTACAAATAGCATATGACAATAAATAATAAACAATAACGTTGTAAATAAAATTAAATACTTACTTATAATTACAATATTTTTGAATATTTTAAACGTGAAATTAAATCAATATAACATGACATTATAATATATTTAGCTCTAACCCTTCTTTAAGGAAAAATCGTCATTTATTTGTCGGTAGGTATTCATTAAATCGTATAGGTAGGTACATATACTTCTTCTTTTTAACAACAGATTAGTCGGCCTTGCAGTTGCCAGTTGGCACCACTACCTACAGAACATTTATAATTCCATGTCTTTATCGCTAGTATATTCCATGTATTTACGCATTTTTTATAATTTCTTTAAAATCATTCATATTAAAAATGTCCTTCCAATGAATCATTAGCATTTAGCAGCCCATAATTCTACCTGCTATTACTTGTTTGATTGTTTTCCGATCTTTCCACTCATTGTCATACCTTAATAAATGTATACCTATCTACGTTATAAACATGTGTGTGTGTGTGTGTGTGTGTGTGTGTGTGTGAGTGTGTATAGATACTAGATAGAAATTATTTGTTAGATAAAGTAGCTATATTTAATTTTTTAACTATTTGGTTTAGCCAATAAATCAATTAATATAAATGTTCTTAATTACTATAATAAGTACATAATATAATAATTAATAACTATAGCTAATACACACATAAAACCTATGAAAGTATGACATACCTATTAATTATTAGCGATTTGCTGAAATTTTTTAAGACGCGTGAAACTTTTAGCTTAGTTTTATAAATAATTCATACTGTTGAATTGAAATTTATTTTATAAATTAAATAGGTTTACTAAAAAATTTAAATAACTCAAAACTAAATGTTTGAAATTCAAGGGAGTATAGTATATTATATGAATATCGAAATTAAAAAATTTACCAAATATGTCTTAAAAGTTATATGACACATATGTATCTTATCTATTTAATAAATATGTAGTATTCCCAATTCCCATTAACCGGTTAAGGCTATGTAAATGTAAAATGTATACATATAATAAAACGAAAATAGGTCGAAGTATAAATATAAGTACCTACCTGCCTAAGCTTAATATATGTAGAGTGCAGATACCTAAACTCGTAATGGTTAGGCACCTATTAAATAATATCAGTTTTTGAATAAAATTATTATAAATAATTTTGTACCAAAGGGATAAAAATGTAATGTAAACTTATATACTGTTTTATATTTCAACCTATTATTTTTTTTCTTACAATAAATTATTTTTTACTCATCAGTTATAAGTAGGTACTGACGCTACTGTGTATATGATATACGTGTTATATAATTGTTATATTATCCTCATCAGAATAACAAATTATGTACGTGCGTTATAAATTATAATAATAATATTAATATTGAGAAATTATTAATTCAATATTTTAATAAAATTATTTCGATACACCATACACAAAAAACATCATATATATTATAAACATAAAACACGCACCTATAAAACTCGTTTTTGAATTGTCATCGGTCAAAATAGGTAACCTCGTTCCAAAAGTAGTCAGTGACTGCAGATAACAATGAAACAAGAGATATACGACCTACCTATCAATAAATAATATAAAATAAAACAATGTAAACATTATGCATATATTTGTTAAGTACTTTTGGATATTATAGTATTACTTACTACACATACCTACCTACACCTGTTCCTAGCACTGTTTAGGTACCCATGTGACTTGCCACAAGGTCAGTGGCGGACTGGACGACCGGGATACCGGGAAATTTCCCGGTGGGCCGGTGCTAGTATAAAATATAAATTTTATTATTATTAGTATTTACTATTAATGATTACTTTAGTACCTTTATGCAAATATACAATAGTTATTTTATTTTGTTTTATAATAATTAATTAAAATATTTAAAAGCTAAATTGTATTTACAAAAAAAAAATGTATATATATATATATATTTAAGGGGCCTAACGCTGAGGGCCTCTAAAATTATGATTTTCCCGGGCTGTTTTTTTCTCCCAGTCCGCCACTGCACAAGGTATAATGAAAGCGCATTAACAAATATGTTTAATGTCATATGCACACTATTTTGATAAAGTTATAGTTTATTACACGTATTTATATACGTTTAATATATTTGTTGGGGCACTACACACATAACTATGTTTATTAAATGTAATAGTATCTTAGAATGGTAAATGATAATTACATTTTAATTTAGGTAATTAAAAACAATGTGAGTCTAAGTGTATAAAATAGCACATGTACTGACGTACCTACAATATAGGCATAAATAGAGACATCATTTTTCAATAGAAAAACAAAATCGGTTTCATTGTTCGCGAAAATGATCCATTTCGCCATATTTTTACATTTGAAGCACTTACAAATAGATATTGGCTAAATCGATTCTTACAAAAATTTAAATGTTAGTAGATTTACTTATCAATATTTATACATATGTGAATATTGAAGTCTTTTATTTATTTATAGTTTTATGTAAAACATCTGGAAAAGTTTCTTAGAAATAAATAGTAGAAACTCTGAATATTTAACCAAAAAGGGGTCAAGTTTTGTTGATATATATATATTTGTTATATAAATGTTTCTAATACTATCGTTTTATGTGGGTGATAGTCGGTTAAAACTTTTCATACTGAAGTATGGCTTGAAAGCCAGGGACGAATTTCATGCGGACGTTGGAGACATTTTCTCCGGTTAATTCTGGGGACTCCAAACTTAATCGATTTTAAAATAGTAAAAAATTAAATAATCATGACATTTATCAAGCCCATGGAAATAGTTAAGTTTCCATAGACTCTCATCAGGGCATATGCATTAAAATATAAATATTATATTCATTTATATTCACAGTATCGATGAACAAAATATGTAAGTCATAAACTTATTTCTATACTTTGTAATGGCTTTATTATAATAAAAAGTCTCGACATTTTTCTATAGTGACGCATCAAACATGATTGGTGTTGAATAATTTCAGATTTTTCATGTCCTCTATTTATATATATATATATATATATATATATATTTATGATTTTGAAAATTCTGGAATTTACCTATACTGCATATGATTGACGATCTACCGACGACTAAAGTAAACGAAAATAAGAATGAATAACAGCCGTTAATGAACTTGCATCTGTTTTAAATAAAAACGATGCTAATATTTATTAAATAATGATTATGAATTATTATGTTCCTAATCAGCATTTTCCGATATTCGATTGCCGTCGGCGTCGACAGTGCGTATACTGTATTCCTATATAACCTATAGGTATGAATACCACTATAATTTTTTTTTCATTCAGTAACACCGTATCGGTACTACAGTTTTCTTTTAGTTAAATTTATAGGTGTGCAGATTTTTGGTTGTTTGAGCCGTTAAGAGAGTGCTATCAGTTATTTGTGAATGGCAAGGGCCCAAATTATAACTATTGGATATACATTTTTGTACAGTTTTATTTGTATAATGACTATAATGCACGTGCTTAACGTGCTTAATACCCGGTAACGACAATGACCAATTACATCTCATCTCATGAATTAGGTTTTCGTTAGTTAAATCAAGTATTATGAAATCAAATCTAACAACTTTTTATTTTTCTAGAACGTTTCTACACGAGTCCCATCATCGTCGAGGGTTTCTCTGGAGCCTTGGATTTACGAGTAGCCAGTAAGTCTTAGATATTCTAAAGCCTTAGTAAATTTCGAGACCGGCTCTTCCGTGACAGTATTGAATTCAAGCATAATTCAGGGTAGGGGGCAATAGCCTCCCCTGGAATATTATTCCCCCTGTTAAATTTGAGTTATAATTTATTTAACAGGTAACACAAACATTAATTAAATTGCCATTATGCATTATACAACTTTTTATATACAAATGAATTATATTTATAATTTATATACAATATTATAATATTGCTGTTATATTGTTTACTTTAGAATAAAAATTTTCTTTTATGAATTCTATAATTGTGATATTATATTTTTTATTCTTCAATTACAAATTTTTAATATTTTGAATAACTTCTCTGTTTGAATCACTTTTTAAAGCTTGATAATTAAGTAGCAGTCTAAGTTTAGTTATAAGGTAAATTACCAAATGTGTACAATCACCTTTAAGTTTATATGTATAATATACAATAAAGTTGTCAAATTTGTATCATATTGGTTCCATATTTCGATATCTTATAGTGTCCGAGTGTATACTCTAGAAAAACCCGTTTGAATTTAACACTGCTCCGTGAGCACGTCTATGGCAAATTAAAATAATACTCAATAAACTGATTTGTTGTTTTGTCTCCGATCACGAAAATATTTATTTCGATTTACCTTTCGTTATATTTTATAACATCCCCATGTATTTCTTATTTTCATAACATACGACTTTATTATTCGCGATAATTTTAATTTTATTTGCATTAATTTCGATATGCGCCCATTAGTGTGTTAAAAACAAGACGAAAATTACAGTTATTATTCGATGTTTCGAATTTCGAGGACGTTCGCGTATAACAGAAACCAATACATCCGCCAATAAATTGTTATTTAAACATTAACCAAGACCACAGCGTATGTATGGCTATATACATATTCCGAATGTAAACAAATTTGAAAATACCTATAAAATTCATACACAATCGAAATTTGTTTGTACAGTTAGCACGTTGTCACGTACCTATATAGTCAAATAGTCATATACTTACATATACAATAATATACGAATAGGTATTACTAAACGCATCAATACAGTAGCATGTAAGGATAAAGAAAACGGGTTCAAAATCAACATATTATTGACTACTACGTGTAATAAATAAAAAGAATGAATTTAAAAATCATAAAAAATAGCCAAATTAAATTTTTATATGGTAATAATTGAGAAAGATAACTGTTAATACGTATATAATATATATATTATTATTATTATTATTTATTTCAATTTATTAACTGCTGATGTCATTCATTAACTTCGTTGTATTTGTTAGGTGTGCACTATAGATGGTATTTACGGAATACGTATTATAATACCTATAACCTATATTTCCTATTAGGTATATCAATCTGATACAGTTTTTTTCGAAAGGTTAAACAAAAGTAGGTATATTATAACCTCATCTACTATTATTAACAATCATTAATCTCAAAAGCCAAACTGCAGAATTATGCATTTAAACAATTAGATAATTTAATGAACAAGTATTTAATAGATTTGAAGGAATTATGTGCAATAGATAGTAATAAAATTACCACAGTATGAATAACATCATTAAGGCAGGCCCGACTCAAGCTATTTTACACACCTAGGCAAACTTAAGTTTTACCGCCCCTTATACGTGTAAATACGATATCAAATATTTTTTATTTTTTTCACATAAACATTACTAAAATACAGTTAATTATGAGTTCATTATATTGATTTTGTATTTTTCACTGCACACGATTTGAAGGAATATTTAAAAAATTATCTTATATACAAAAATGTTAAATGCCGCCCCTGAAAAATGTCGCCCTAGGCGTGGGCCTATATCGCCTACCCCTTGAGCCGGGCCTGCATTAAGGTAATATATATATAGATAAATAGATAGATATAAATTAATGGGTAGATACCCATTAATTTATTTAATAACAGTCCAAATGCAGTACTACTTAATTTAATACTTGAATACTAATAATTAGCAGGAAACATACAAATATAGTGAATAACTTTTATTCTTTGAATACATTTTGTTTGAAGTTAAATATAAGTGTAATTAAAAATTAAATTTAATCTTAATATGTAGAAATTAACGTGAAATCTATTCAGTATAAATTAATGAAAAAAAATTGTTGTTCACATTAGGCAAAAATATGTTTATTTCATCTCATAATTTATTTCAATTTATTTTAAATTCAATAGAAAATTAATTTTGAAGTATTACCAATTTCATCTCAGTTGTATCAATAAACAAGTATTCACATTCACTTAATTCTGCACGTGAATGTATAACTATTAAAACAGACGTGCCTAAGTACTTAATGCCTTTTAACTCATATACAAATACAATAAATAATAGTAAAATAATGAAATGCTACTACTCATTGTTAAATTATATGAATACATTTTATTCCTGTTTTGATGGTAAATAATTTTTGGAAATTATAAATTTTGATAAATTCATGTAGAAATCAATGAATTCATCATTAAATACATGATGGCATTTTTAAGTTAATATAAATCTTACTTTAAAAAAAAACTAAAATAATATGAATGGGTCAATATTATTAAAATTAAATGCTAACATGGCTATAACTGTTTTTTTATGCTATTCATACCGCAATCTTGAATTATTATGTACCCAAGTCTCATTTTAAACCGTCCAACTTTCCAAAATGGTTTTCAAAGGAATTTATCGATATTGTAAGCCAAAAACGGAGAGCACATGCCGTCAATAAAGCAACTAACAATCCTGAGGACTACAGATGTTTCTCCTATCTCCGTGCAAGGCCGCCCGCACAAAAATTTTTCGGGGGGAGGCCAATAAAAAAAATACCATTACCATAAATTCTGTTTTTGATATCCCATTGTAAAAAAAAAATTGATTTCAGTTTAATATTTATAATAACGGTTTTTTCTCCTTATCAGTGCCAAGACTTTGCTAAATAAATTATGTACATATCCCCTTAATATTAAATAATGATCCACATCATACTAAACTAGGAACTAAATTGTAACTTAGAATTATCAGTAAAATATTTAAAGATTAAATAATGTATTATCTAAAGGAGGGGGTTTGTTCCCCTCCGTTGCCAAGTACAAGTATGAATCAAAAAAAATGTTATAAAATGTCCATGAAACATACCGAGACAGAGTTTTGAAAAAACCCAGAATGTTTTTGGGACTTTGTTGACAGAAATAAAGATGTAAACAGCATTCCTAAGATAGTTTGTCTGAATGATAAACGCAGTGAAAACGAGGTTGATGCTGCTAATCTTTTTTCTTTACACTTTAATTCTGTTTATGCTATAGTAGTCTTGTTCCTACATGTCCAGTTTTTCCACCTTACGCCTTCAACTATTCTTTGATCTACCAAGTAATTGTAACTTGGACATCAGGGATATTGAGCAAGGTCTATCACTCTATCACGTTTATGTAACAATAAATATATTGGCCCAGATGGGCTCACTGGGGACTTTATATTTTCTCAAAGGGCATTTTATTATCATTTCCGTTATACTTAATTTTTCAAAAATCACTTAATAAAGGTATTTTTCCTGAAATGTTAAAACTTAGTTCAATCACACCATTACATAAGTCAGGCATTACAGTTGACGTATCGAATTACCGTCCAATTTCCATTTTAAGTCATTTTCCAAGCTCTTCGAATCCATTGTCTTTAATTTCGCTCGGCCGTTTGTCATTAACATTATATGTGACGAACAACATGGTTTTCGTTCAGGACGTTCCACGTTGACATGCAACATGGTTTTTACCAAATACGTAATTGACGCATTTTCAAACCATGCCCAGGTAGATGTGATTTATCTCGACTTCTCGAAAGCTTTTGATAAGGTCAACCATATCGCTCTACTTAGTGTTTTGAAACAGGCTGGGTTTGGTGCACCACTTCTCTCCTGGTTTGACTTGTACTTACTTATCTAACAGAAAGCACTTTGTCAATGTTCACGGAGTACGATCTAATGCTACTGAGTTTCTTCTGGCGTCCCACAAGGAGGGCACCCATGCTATTTGCACTATTTATCAATAACATAAAAAATGTAATAAAAACAAGTAATTTTCAATTGTTCGCTGATGACTTGAAACTTTTTGTAAAATTTAACTATCTAACTCAGTGGTTGGCAACCGGCGTCCCGCGGGCCGCATTCACCCAGCGGGCCGCATCCGCCCCGCGTGGCTATTGAATACGCCCCGCTTTAAATTCTAGAACGACGAAATTTAATTGAACCTCATTTTGCATAAATACAGGGTGGGCCAGAGAAACGGAAAAATTTGAAAGTTATGGTGTTAGCCCTTAGGAGGTTTTAGAAAGCTGATAGTGTTCTTGTTAAGTTCATAGGTATATGCCATTTAGTAAACATGGATCAGTGGGTCGGTTCATAACGCGCTATTGCCGTGAAGGCGTATTACAAAAATGTGCGACTGTCTGACTGCCGCTCGTAGGGAATTCTGACGCCATTACAATTAGGCACGTCATGATCGTGTTCCATCATGCAAAGCAATTGAAAGTTGGGTTGGGAATTTTGAAGAGACAGGTTCAGCTCTCAAAAAGAAACCACCAGGAGCTCAACGAACTCAATGAACTCCTCAGAGCATTGAAGCAGTTCGGACATCATTTGAAAAAAGCCCACGACGTTCTGTAAGAAAACAAGCAGCAGCATTGGATCTCAGACGAACAACTGTCCGTCGAATTTTACACTATGATTTAAACTTTCTTATGGGGCCATCTTAAAAGTAAAGTGTACAGTACCTACTCGCTCAACAACACTTCTTCAGTTGAAGACAAGAATCCGAGAAGAAATTGCTTTAACTCCCATGGAGATGTTACAGAGAGTCATACAAAACCTCCACACACGATTCCGAGAATACATACAAAGAAACGGACACCATCTTACTGATATTATTTTCCGAACATGATATTTTAGATTCTGAGTGAAGCGAAGGATCTTATGGTTTTACAATGTTTTTTTTTTTTTTTTATTTTTTTTTTTTTTTCTGTAAACACTTTTTCGTATAGTCTACTAGTTTCGTCCAGCAACTTTTTAGATTCGAAATTGAACTGAGATGGTACTTTAGAGAGGTCATTTTTCCAAAATCTCCATAGTTTTTCCAGTAATCAAGAATAACGATCGAAAAACTGAGTAAAAACGGTAAAATCGGTAAAAATCCGCCGTAAACGAGATTTTCACTGTTCAGATTTTAGGTATTTAGTCATGAATCTAAAAGTATTGAAGCTAGAAACTTGAAAATGTTATCCAATATCAAATACATACTTTTTGATATTGGACAACATTTTCAGAACAATTATAGCACTTTTGACTTAAATATAGAACTTTTAATTTACCAAATTGTTTGAAAGTTTTTATGTAATATAATTTTAAATATTTGACTAAAAGTTCTGAAAATTTAATATGACCTTACTTATATACCTACCTAATTATCCTAACAAAAGTTCAAAAATCGTTAGTCAGAATTTTTTTTTATACACACTTTAATAAATTATTATACGATTTTTTTCGATATTGTCTGATTTCTTTTAAGTTTATTTCTAATGAGTTATAATTGTTATAACAATTGAAGTTTAAATGAGTTATATCTAATTGAATATTTTATAACAAAAATTACAAAAAAACTCACCAAAAATTATACAAATAAGTAATAACCGTAAAATACGTAAACAGTATTTAAATAATAATATATTATATTACACTGAAGCTTTGCTCAGAATCGTTTTATACTACAAAAATGAGTCATCATTTCTTTAAAACTTAATACATTCATCACCAATATCTTGTCCAAGGACCGAAGGGACGAAGGACGAACTTGTACCACCATCATCTCACTTACCAGCTTTTTTGTGTTTTGAACTTAAATGGCACATTATATATTCTATGTTTTTAACAATAAATATAATTTTTTTTTTTTTAACGTTTGTGTGAGTTATTTAAAATTTTTCCGTTTCTCTGGCCCGCCCTGTATAATTGAACATGGCGTTTCTGGGAGGGGTATTTTATATCAGTCATATTTTATTATGGTATGTATACATTGACAATTACTGATAAGATAACACCTCCATCATTCCATCATGTTCTTAGAGCGGGCACAAGTAATTTTAATGTGGAAATTGAAAAATTAATTAACAATATCCAATAATAAAAATCATATTAAGCATTTTACCTGTACATTACATTCATACTTTCATATTATAATTATACTAAAAACTGTAATTTTAATTTTTTACATTTTATTATTTTAAGTTTTAGACTGTATTTTATTGCATAATACATAATTTAAGAATAAAATATTTTTATTTTTATCTGACCCACGAACTCTTTTTAATTTGTAAATGTGGCCTGACAGTTCGAAAAGGTTGCCAACCACTGCTCTAACTGATTGTTAACATTTGAATGATCTTAATGAAATTGTTCTATGGGCTTCTACCATGGGAATGTCACTAATTATTCAAAAGTATTATTCTAAGACTTTTTATAATCTCACTGTCCGTTTTTGTTTATAAACCGTTCTTTGATTATAAAATTGGTGGATCTAAACTTGAACGCGCAAAGTAAACAGTCAGAGATTTAGGTGTAATTTTTGATACAAAATTAACATTTTATTCACATATCGAATCTTCATCTTGTAAGGCATTGAAAATTTTAGGTTTTGTTAAACGTATTTGTGCTCAGTACAAGTTAGTTGCATTAAATAAGGCTTTGTACTGCGCCTTAGTACATTCCGTCCTGGAATATAATTCTGTATTATGGGATCCATATACTGCTAGTCATAGTTACCTACTCAAGCGTCCTCAGCGAAAATTCTTGTCTCTAGCTAGTAACTTATTAAAAATCGATCACCAATAACACGACTATTCTCCTGTCCTTGCTCATTTACATCTTTCACACTTGCAGACAGAAGAGTGCAAGCAAATATATATTTTCTTAATTAACTAATTTCAGGTAAAATAGATCCTCCAAATCTTCTTAGCCACATAAACTTCAAAATTCCATCCTTCTCCTCTCGTAATAATTACCCATTCTATATTCCAATAAGTAACACAAATTACGCTGCAAATGAGCCTCTTACTAGTCCTAGTTTAAAAACCACACATATTTAAAGAAAAGAGGGAGAAGAACTTGCAGAATTACAAAAACGATCGAACTCTTCAAACGAAGTTTGATGTACTCGAGTAAGGCGCATTTTAGATTTATACAAAAAAAGAACATCCGAGTTAAACACAATTGGCTCTTTTCGTGTTATTATCATGTTCAACATAATATTTGTGCGAGGTAGCTTTTTCTGCATTGAACGAAGTTAAAAACAAAAAAAAAAAAGGGAAAGATTATTTAATGTCAAATATGAGTTAAGATTCGCCTCGTCGAAGATTTAGCCTCGTATCGATATATTATGTAAGAAATATCAGTCACGAATTTCTCATTAAAATGCTGTTTTATTTTTATATTTTCTTTGTTATTTTTAAGTTTACATTATTTATAATTTATAAATATTTAATATCACCCATTATTCTTATTTTTATTACTGTGTGTCACAAATCATGAAATAGTTTAACAGTGTGTCGCTATAATACAAAGGTTGAGAAACACTGTACTAGAATGATGCGGATTGCCAAAGTTGAGCCATCTTTTTCTTTATATTAAATTTAGTATGATTGTGAATTATATTTTTTCTATTATATTTAATTATAGCTTGTCATATTGTCATATTTTAAATATAGCCATTGGGCGCCAGCCCGTACTTCGAATAAATTTAAAAAATAAAAATAAAAATATTATTATTGATGTTTAACTCAAACATTAAAACAATCACTATATTTAATAAGTGTCTTGCAAATTAAACACCTGAAAATATCTGTACAAAATATAGGTAGATTCTTAAATAATAATAATAGGTATAGCAGTATTATGACTTACCGAAATAGAAGTGAATAATCCATTTAATTAAAAATAGAAACTCAAATTAAATTTAAGTTATAACAATAATTATTTCTTTAAGAGTATAAATAGGTATGTCTAGAAGTGTTATATAAAATCAAGGATTAAATCATCAAATATTTATAATTGTTAATTTTAGTATAACTTTATAACTTGATGAGCTCATGACATAAATAATTAATTAATTAATTTCAAACTATCAATAATGAGTATACATGATTGCAATCAATTGATATGTTTACTTTACCAGACCAAAGAAGAATGTTTTCATCAAATGTATTCAGTAAATTCTCAAGTGATACATACATTATATCATTCTGTTCGTTGTAAGAAAGTATATAATATACAATATCGGGCACTTGAATGGGAATATAAAGAAGAGACACATAAATACACAAACAATTAATTTTTAAATATGATGTTTAAATAATTAATTTACATTTAACAAAATAGTATGAGAAGCATTAAGGACTGATTCCTTTAATTCATGAACTAATAATGATACATCACTGAAAACTTACGATTTTTTTTTATTTATGTAAATCATTAAAAAGAATATTCTCAAAGTAATTTGGATATGTATTATCAACCATGAAATAGAAATTCAGTAAGAGAATTATTTACAATCTTGGTTTTGAAGTTTGATTTTTTTCACATTATGGGAATTCAACATTAACTATTCAATTTAAATAAAGAATAAATTACTTGATCGTAAAAATAAAATGTATGTGTACATTATTTTTTGCTATCATAGTTGAAATGTAAAAATAAGATGAATATTCTTCATAAACCATATATGAGAAATAGGAATTCAAAAATAATTTTGCTACTAATGACATGTAAATTCATTATAGCATAAACATATTGTTGTTAAAGTTATAACCAAAAATGTAGAGTAGAAAATTACAGCATAATACATTATAAATGACATTTTATGTTTAGTATTATAATACGAGGAAGTGAAAATAGCTTTCCCTCAAATCCGCATATTAAAAATGACATTAACAGGGTTATTATTTTTACAAAAACAAATGGATATAATATCATATTCACAGTATGTTTGTATTTTTATTATATTAAAAAAAAAATTGAAAATGATAAGTTTGAAACTAAACATCAAAAAAAATTATAATAATAATAATAATAATAAATATTACTTTTTAAAATTAAATAGTAGTAGTAAAATTATGTTTCACCTAAAAATTAGCTAAAAATGTACATATCACGAACATAACAATATTTTTTTACTCCAAAAATTTAAAAAAAAACATACATTTTATATAATATATTTATATTACATAAGTATTTTGTACATCACAAGCAATTATTTGTTAAACATTTTGTGAATTGTAGATAATTGAATGCATATGCTTACATTAATTGAAGCTTTATGGACTAAAAACGGTTTAGTTCTCAAATGGCGGTAAATAACTATCAATCTATAGGGTACATAAAATACTTCACACTAGACAAACTAGGCTGAAATATTTAATACCAATTCATAAAACACTTGAATGAATTAACTCATTAAATGTTTTTGAATGACTGGAATAAAATTGTTCGACTGTAAGCCATAAATTAATTCATTTGTTAAAATTAATAAATATTTCCAAAACAAAAACTGAATTCCAAATTATCTGATTAGTCATGGAATAGTAAAAAATTCACACAATTAAATTTATTGATAATTAAGTTTTTCAGTAACCAAATACTTCCTATTAACGCAATTTTATCAAAATAATAATTTTAATGAATTTATTAATTTGACTAATGCTTATCACTTGGAACAAAAATTTAAAAAAAAACCAATATGTTTGTATCATTTTTATTTGGGAAATAAATAATGATGTCTAACTCAATATTATGTAAAATTAAAATACCATGCATTTAACTGTAACATGAAATTAATAAAAAAAAAAAAAAAAAAATGATAAAATAGAAATTTACACATATTTAGATTAAATCCAACAGAGAAGTTATCTTACCCAAGTCATAAATATTATCCAAATAACAAAATAATAATAATAATAATAATAATAATAATAATAATAGTTAAATAAATAGTATGAGTTTATTAAACAAACTGAACAAATCAAGTGCTAGAAAATCAGAAGGAAAATAATCTAAAATAAAATATTCTTAAGCTCTGTATGGGCAGTTTATAGGAAAAGGTAAGTGAGGTATTCATTGATGTGTTCCTGAATCAAAACTTAATTGAAATTAACATAGATTTACAGTAATTTTTAATATAAAAGTTAATCAACAGTATTTAATTTTATTATTTACAGGAACTAATGCAGGGTTTTTATTTTAAAATATTATAAAAATTACTATTTAGGTAACTTACGTATTATTATTTTTGACATAAATAATTTAATTTTTGTTTAATAAGCAAAACCAACCAAATAAAATCTATACTCGTGTCATTTTTTTTTTTTGTTTTGAACCAGAGAATGTGAATGTACTTGATGAATATTTATCATACATACATACATAATTATATATATATATATATATATATATATATATATATATATATATATATATATATATATGTTACAAATAATAAAGTGATTTATGAATGTTATCATGTCTTACTGTCTAGTGTCAAGACTAGAGTCAACAATTAAAGCATATTGGCTTCTTTTTAATAAGACGGA
Source organism: Therioaphis trifolii (assembly GCA_027580255.1). Classification (NCBI taxonomy): domain Eukaryota; kingdom Metazoa; phylum Arthropoda; class Insecta; order Hemiptera; family Aphididae; genus Therioaphis; species Therioaphis trifolii. The sequence continues at coordinate 11,854,958 of CM050411.1, forward strand.
ATGCACAGGTGACCAGGTGACCGAATGCCAACAGTCTATGATTTGTTACTTTAGTATATATTTTTTTTCTTTAATAAATATAAGTATATTGTAGCCTATTACTTTACTTACAAAAAAGGAGAGATGTTCAAAATTAAATACAAAATAATATTTAATATAGTATATGTACTGCCAAAGCAAGTAATATATTGGGTAATGCAATCTCACGTAATGGTCGGAACGGGAACATTTAGGGCACTGTCACGCGAGTTAGAGTGCGAGGTGGCGCGTAACAGCGTGACAGCTTCTCGTTCAGAGCTGCATTTAACCACTGTTAGTCACTTTGGACGAGGGGTTTTCTTCTTTTTACGTTTAAAAAAACAACAACACCTAAACAAATTAATAAAAAAATGTTAAGATAAGAATAGTATAAATATAAAAATTGGTTTTCATACTTAGTGTCATCAACAATTTCTGTTTCAGCTGGTGCTGTAATAGGAGTATTGGAATGGCCAGCAGTTGGATCATCAGTAGCTAATTCACCATTAGTCGAGCTTACCACCTAAAATTGATGTAAAATAAATATTTGAATTGAAAAACAAATTATAATTGTTGTGAAAATTACCTGAACACTTCCTTGACGATCAGCAGGAGTTAAGTTACCCAAAGTGTGACCAGGAAGCTTAGATCCATCTTGCCAACCTTTTGTGCCAGGCTGAAAAATGTTTTATAATTTAAATAAAAACTCAAAATTACATATAATCTATAATCAATATATTATGTTTATTGCCATTAAATAAAAGGTTATTATCTTTACATGATTAAAATACAGGAATGGTTCTACAAATATTAATTTAATCAGATGAATGAATGTATTGTATATATATATAGATATTGATGATTTGTATAATGTACATAAGGTTTTGCAGGAAATAATATTTGCTATAAATAACAGTCTTAATTAAATTGATACCTTATTGATTAACAATACATTATCATCATTATCATCACTGTAGACTGACATTTCGTCATTGTCCTTGCACATTAATAATACAACATGATTTCATTAATAATTATATAAAATCAATTACATTTTGTAATCAATAATCTTACTTTATTGCTAGCGGTCTGTCGTTCTCTGTTTGGTGACAAAATTACTTCTTGACTGGACTGTATAGACCCAACTAATGTGCACTGAAAACATTAATTGAATATGTAATATGTTTGTATTGAAACATAAAAATAAGTAGATATAAAACATATAATAAACTATTAAATCCAAAAAAGTAGTAAGGACCACTATAAATCTTATCTATGTGACTTACCAAATTGCTTTCAGATGTTTCAGGACTTTCATTGGAAAGATTGCGTAAAACGCGAAGTATGTTAAAGAAGCCACGTTTCTGATTATATAGTAAAAGATAACACAAAAAAAAAATCATGCAGCATGCACAGAAAATATATAAAATAAAAGTAAAACTAAAATTATTAAATTTGTAGCATTTTTTTTTTTTTTTTTTAAGGAAACACAATGTAAATAAAAATAAACAAAAATATTATTCTAAAATAGCAGAATATTAATTTAGTAGTTATTTTTAATTTAAAATAATTTTATAATCTCATTGGTAAAATAAGTTACAATTTTTTAATTTGAACTACTATGTATTTTAAATAAGTTAAGTAAAATTTCTTTTAATCTAACTTTGAAATTATTTAAATAACAATTAAAATAGCATTTAATGGATATTTTATCTGAATCAATAAATTCAAATATTTAATTAAGTATAAAATTAACAAAATTCTCATACTAAATAATTATAGATATATTATTAAAAAATCTATATTCAGTATTAATTCATATTCAATCATAAATAATGAAAATTTACTATGAAATACAAGTTACAACTTCTTCAAAGTTAAAATAATACAAATTTTTTTTTTATAAATGTGCTGTAAATTCAATTTAATTTTTTTTCAAAATATATACAAACTATTTAACTTATAATTTCAGAAAAACATTTTATAATAAATGAACATCATATAGAATGCAATCTACTGGAGGCAGTGGTTATCATGCAATACAATGTAGTCTACTTAGTATTTTGGCAATCTACAACTACCTTATACGTAGTTCTTATTTTTAGAGAATGAAAACATTTTTGAAATTTAAGTTTTCTTTTTACTGAACCATTTTTTTTGTTTAAAATTAAATTATATTTTTCAACTAGAAAAAGTTTTCTTTTTATTCTCCGAAAAATGATTTTAAATTGCTTACATTATAATTTGAGATAGTGAAAGAAATTTGTATGAATCATAAATACTAAAAAGGAAAAACTATTTAACAATATATTATTTAATTACCTATACCTATTATTGATAATATTAATGAATATATGTATGTTATAAAATATTATTTATACAAAGTTAATAAATCATATCATATAATGGTTATTCAACATAATATATAAAAGTAAACACATAAATATTAACATTTTTGAAATAAAAAAAAACTGAAATATTGATGTAATTTTAAATTTATTAGTTGTAAATGGAAATGAATTTCTTTATACTTCATTTGTAAAAAAATAAATTCAAATTTTGTTCAAAAACATTCAAATCAAATAAATATACTGAGAAAACATTTTCAGATATATATACATTAAATGAAACATACTGAAACTTTAAATGTACTCATTTAAATGTTTCAGTTACTATGAATAAATCAATTTTTTAATGTAATTTTAATAAAATTTTTGACTAAAAATAAACAGATAGATGGACTAAATAAAGTACAACTATTGGCTTGAGTACCCATTTGTGAAAAAAAAAAATAGATTTTTATTTTGAATATTCCATATCGTAAAATTTTGTATTTTAAAACATTTTCAATACTGGTTTTTATCACATATAAAAATAATTAAACATTTCAATAGATATCAAAGACGTTATCTCACTTTTTGGACTAAAATAATAAAACTTGTTAAGCTATTAAACTTCAACTAACAGTATGATGCATGAATTATTTATTGAAATCAAGGTTTTAATCCATATAATTGACTTTGTTACTTTATTTTAAATGAATAAAGAAATCTAGAAATGTTTTCTTTTAGATAATGAAACAATTAGATATTTAAAATGTGGAAAAATAGAAAAGACAAAGTTTTATTTCTTTTTAAACTTTCAAAAAATGTATCATTGACTAAAATTAATATGTATTTTTTGTTGTTTATAATGTATGTATTTATAATCAGTTATCAATTATAGTTTAATAAAATGATACAGGTAGTCCTACTTATGCCATAAATGACTAGTTAAGAGACATTATAACTACTAAATATTGCCTTTGTAATAAAGGTGTACCATTAAGTTTTTGGAAGACCAGAAACAACAAGATAGCTAATTAATTATTATCATTAAATGAATCTTATAAGTAATATGTAGAAAAAAAAACTACTTTAAAAATAAAACATACCATTGTTTTTCCCGTCCAATCAAATTCTGAGTCATTAACATAACCTTTTTTCTCAAATAAATTTTTGAATAGAGTACGTAAATATTCATAGTCAGGAGTCTCAAAAAAATCCAACCGTCTTACATACCGTAAATACTGAGCCATTTCCTCTGAAAAAATACAGTGTATCTCATAAGAACTAGATAAGTTAAGAGGACATCAATAAATACCAGGATATCCATCACACAAAACTTCTATAGGAGTAGCACGTTTTGTATCACCAATTTTCTGATATCTTTCTTTTAAAGTATCAGCTTTTAAGCCTTGCCATGGTAATGAACCACGTAAAAAGTACATAAACATATGTCCGAGAGCTTCTAGATCATCTCGGCGACTTTGTTCTATAAGAAAATGTAGTATAAAATGTATTAGATAAATATACAATTATTATAGTGTAATAAGATTATAAACTATTAAGATACCAAAATAAACTTTTGATGAAACAAAACAATTTAATTAATACTTATTTAAAAACTTTTATCAATGAAATAAATACATACCTTTTCCTAAATGTGTATTTATGCTCATATATCTTGCAGTACCAGTTAAACTTTTATGTTCCCGGTATGGTATGTGTTTATTTGTTTCTAAATCTATATATTCTTTAGCTAAACCAAAATCTATAATATAAAATTATTTTAGTAAATTTTAACAATACATAAAACACATTTTAAAAATAAAAGAAATATTTGGAATTTATAGATTAATTAATGAAATTAAATAGTAAACAGATTTTTTTTTTTTAAACAAATAATACACATTTTTTTAGTTAATTATTTGATTTTGTGATAGCATTATTATAAAATAAAAAGTATTTAGTTAAATTTTTTACCTGTTTTATTTTAGATACTGACTATTGAAAAATGGAAAACTGTTTGGGTATTCAAAAGTGATTTGTGATTCGAGTAATATTTATTTTTAATTTACAAAGAAAGTATTTAAAAAAAATATATTTGTTGTATGGAAAAATATCAAATCATAGATAAGTATTACGCATCCTCTTTCTTATAAAATTTATTTGTAAAATCAATTAAAGTAAGATAATTATAATGCAAAAACAGTAAACAAAATATTATTTAATTTTTATTTATTATTTTTGGCAACTATAACTCTAAATAGATTTTTTTTAACCCGTAACTGGTACAGTGAAAAAAAAACAAAATTATAAGTAGTCTATCAAACCGTTTATAAAATTTAAATAGCTGTGACGACAAAAATCTAGTATTTTAACCTCGATAACCATGGTCATATGTTTATACTATCTCCATAGAAAGGAACAATCTACCTCCATGACCATATTATCAGCAAAACCTTATCATTTAATTGAAAACTAAAAATGGCAGCGGTCTGTGACACCGCACTGTACCAGTTATGGATTAAAGTTGCATCTAGCCTAAAAAATCTATGTTAAAATGTATTTCAATTGTATCGAATAGATTCCAAATGTATTAATAAAAATCAATAATAAATAACCTATAATATGAATAGTTTTATCTTTTTTCGTTGACGTGCGACCAATGAGGAAATTTTCTGGTTTAACATCTCTGTAAATAAGATGTCGACCATGAACATATTCTATCCTGTGTAACTTTAAATAAAAAAAAAAAAAAAATTAAAAACTTACAATACATAATTAAATATAATCTAAAAATATAAACTTCAAATAAATAAATAAATATAATTACCAATTGAGTGGCAATCATAAGAACTGTTTTGAGCGAAAATTCACGCCCACACATATCAAACAAGTCTTCAAGACTAGGACCAAGGAGCTCCATTACTAAAGCATTATATTTACCACATGGGCCGAAAAAAAATACTTCTGGTATGCCATCTGAGAAGAAAGCGGGAGCTATAAAATAATGTAAAAATAGTTGAACACATAATAAATGAACACACATTACATTACATAATATTAAGAGGATAGTACAAAATAATAGATAAGATTGATGAATACATTTAAAAACTAAATTTTATATTAATTAAAAAATTAGTTTTATTATAAAAATTGAATTAATATTTTAAATTAACCATGTAAATAATGGTCTCTACTATCTCAGTTCTTTTGAGAAATATTTAATAGTATTAACAGTACATATAAAATTATGTTAAAATAAATAAATAGTTGGGTATACTGAACAGTTAGTATACTATTAGTTGAAATAGTTAATAATATTCACTTCTACATTTTATCATAATTTGTAATTTTTTTGTTTTTTAATAGATAAAATATAGATATAAACAACATCACGAAACAAAAATATTTAAAGGAAACTTTGTAATTAAAATTAATGACTATAGTAATGATTCAAAAATTTAGTTTCATTATTACCACAATTTTAATTAAAAAATATAAAACAAATATTTTATGGTTTTGTGAATCTATAACTTTTCTTCTATTATATTTACCGTGAGATCCGAGTAATTTATAAAAGCGATATTCCAAATGCAATTGAGGCGCTTTTGATTTCATTGGCTCCTAAAATATTAAAATAAATAAGATCATCATATGAATATAGATTTATAAATCAAAATAATATAGATATGAATGATGTATAGCTATAATTTAAATGTGGTTTAAATTATAATAAGCATATAATTCTTACCATTTTTATTGCCACATGTTCATTAGTGTATAAGTTTTTTCCTGAAAAAATAAAAATAAACATATTACATATGTTGATTCCCGATAACTCATACTTTTATTATTTAACAAAGTTTTATAAATTACAAAAATCATTCATGGCAATATTTTTAAATTAACACTTCAAAAACAAAAATGACATAAATATAAGAAAATTGAGATTTTAACTTAAAATCTAACTCAAATTCAAAATATTTTATATTCATTAATCTAAAATAATAATAAAGCACTATCATCTGTAAAGAGGACATAATGAGTACTCAATAATTGTCAATCTTTAAAATTGTTGTGCATTTTTTTACCTTATACATTTTATAAACATATAAATATGAATGAAATACAATCCTTGCTCATGAATGCATGTTTAAATAACTTAAGTTAAATATTAATAGCTTTTCAATTTATAACTATTAGTGATTCATAATTTAAAACTGTGTAATTATTTTTTATTGAATTTATTACACCAATTAAGATATAAGATGTCTAATGATACATATTCACAGAATAATAATAAATCAATTCGAGAAAAAATATGAAACTCAAAAACCTCTAAGGCTTAGTAAAAAATAAAGTTAGCCAATTGATCAATAAATAACAACGATAGAAATTAGATGATAAAGAACTAAAACATAGTAATTGAAATTTGAAATTACATTTCATTTTTAACTATTACCACTATTTTAAATTATCTAATCAATGTATATAGAAACAATTTACTAAGGTTAAAAAATAGGAACACCGTATTATTATTTTAAATTAATATATGGAATTATTAGAGGTGTTTAATTTAATTATATAAACAAATGTTCAATTAAGTAATAGAAACATAGTTCAAAGATAATTATTAATATATTATAAGTCTTATAATGCTAATAATCCAATAAAACATACATTTTTCACAGTATAAATAAAAAGTTGGCCATTTAAAATTTTTTGTAAATCTATGTACTTGATGTTCAATATTAAAAAGCAATAATTCTATTCTTATCATTCACATTAAGATATTCTATAATTTATAACTTCATTTATTACTTAAAATGTGGTGGAAAATGTTTAATCACTAATAATAATTTAATATGATAAATAAAATATATTAATTAGATTTGTCTATAATTTAATCAGTACCCCTTTCTCCTTATTATTGTTCTAATGCCATTTTAATCAATATTCATTAAACTTCACAAATATTCTACAATTATAAGTTATTCATAACTAAAACTTATGTGTACACACTCATGCGTGAACATGTGCATGTGTTATATTGTAGTTATAATATACACAGTAACCAGAACTAATATGAAAAACGAAACAAATTTAACAATTCAAACTTTGTGATGTAACTAAGATCTTGAAAGGTTTCACCCCAAGACAAGGTAATGTATTGGAAATTATCCAATAATAAATAGTGTAAATAAAATGTCAGCTGGTTATAAAGCTACAAATGAAAAATATAACTTAAATTTAATGATGACAAACATACAATGTAAATGTTTGCATCGAGCTCTAGTCCTGGTCTCTTAATATTTGTAAAAAATATGAATAAAGTACATACAGTAAACAGAAAGGGGCAAACCTTATCAATCATAGGTATTATATTCATTAAATAAAAAAATTAATTTATGAATGTGTTTTAAACTACTATATGGAGAAATTAAAAAAAACTATTGTTCACTAAAGAAAAATCTTGTAATTACAATATTAATAAAAAATATGTTTTATATATTTTAAACTGATTAGAATACATTGAGTACTTAAAAAAAGACTAAAAATATGAATTTTTATTTTATATTATATCAATTACAGTTTCAAATCGTTTCATAAATTTATTACTACTATGTTATCAATTATTCATCAATACTGATCATCTATTTATAATTGAAACTTCTTAATAGATTACAATTTTTGATAATTTATAAGAAAAATTATTTCTTTCTGCAATCACCAAAATACTACATTATTTGTTTTTTGATAACTCAATCTTAAATAAATTTGATAGTTTTAACATATGATGATTAGTTTAATAAGTAAATTTTCAACCTGACATATTAGGTATATAACATAGTAAGTGATTTCGAAGTGATTGTCTACTAATAATTTAATTCAGAAGGTTTTGTTTTCCTGTTTTTATGACTAATAATAATAATAATAAAATATACATTAATTTAATAAATTTTATTAATAAAAAGTACATAAAATTAAAATTGAATTATTCATACTAAAATTGACAAAGAATATTTATAAATTACAATTTTAAGATATGTTTAAATTATTAAAAAATACTGGCTATTGATTCCTGAAAGAAAGAAATTGAAATGAACGAAACTAATTCAATCAAACACTCATTAATGACATTCCCTAAGAGAGAAAATTAAATACAACACTAAAATTTTATTTTATTTTTTTTTTAATGAAACAAATCTACAAACTCAATAGTTTAATATTTTACTTTATAGAAATTTGAATCACTAAGGATCTATAAAATTATTGTTTTTATACAATAAATGTCTAAAAAAACATACAACTGAAAATTCAACATATTTTTAAATATATTCAAAATATATGCTCATTTCACTACAAAAGTTTGAAACTACTCAATTACACTGTTGGACTTTTTACAAAAAATACATACCCACTAAAACATTATTAAATTTCATTACAATTTACATTACATTGTATACAATAAATTACAATTTCTTAAACAGTAACTTGTTTCAAATTGCATGAACAGCAGTGACGCAAATAGGGGGACAAGCCTTCCCCCTAAAAAAATAATAAAAGCAATATGCATATAAAAATCCTATTCTGTTGACTATACAACAATCCTGATAACAGTTAAAATGTAATCACTTTTTAACTTTAAATTTAAAATGTTTTCATATTTTATTTTTTTTCATGTTTTATTTTTGCATATATGCACATCAAATTTACTTATTGTTTTGTACAAACAAATTGTACATATTTTTTTAAAAAATTACATACTCATAAAAACTAAATACAAAACTTAGGACAGAAATATTGCAAAAATTAAGATTTTTTTTTTTACATCTGAGGACTAAAACTCGAAATTTTTTTCTAATTGCATAATGCAATATCATCATATTGCAACACAAATTACAGAATAATTTATACTTATTTTTAAATAAAATACCAAATTGTTTATATATTTGATACCATTCATTACATTGGATGTTTAATAATTAAATTAATTATTTTTTCAAAACACATTTTTATATAGGTTTTATTTCGGGTTTTAAACAGGTATTTTATTAAAAATATACATTCCTAAGTTAAATATTCAAAAAATTATAAATACACACAACAAGTTTAAGCTCTAATTATCATACTTGAATAATTTCTACAGCTATATTACTTTTCACTAATGTAGCTAATACAATTATGATTATACTTATTACAAATGTTTATCAGTTTATTGATCAATATTCTGCATACATTAAAACAATAATCACACATGAAATGTTTTGTTGACAATTGTTTAATGACCTTAAGAAGTATTTCATAGTATATTGTTTCTTTCAATGAACATATTTTGAGACAGAATTAAACAAAGAAGTGAGTATAAGACCAAACTGCAAAAATAAAGCAATAAAATATGCAAATATGCAAAGCATAATTGCATTATAGTATTCTAAAATTAAATGATTTATAAATAAATATGAACACAAATCAATCATTTTATTATAATGAGTAATTATTTAATAAAATAGGAGCTTTGCTTGGTAAAACAATATAATTTTTATTTATTATTGAATTGAATGAAATAACTTAAACATTACCTACTTTTCAAATAGTTATACATATTTTGATGTGTATATACCATGTATACATGTTTATATATCTGTGAAAATGTATGATATTTCTATAAATCATTTGTTTGTTTAATACTCAACAACACAAAGTAAGCACTTATATTTTAATTTATTTACAAGTTTTATAAGTGTCACTGTAAATTAAAATCTATTCAGAACATAATTTTAGGTAAACAATATTGATTAGTAAGAAAACACTTCTGACACTGAATATTTACTATATCTTAAAAACTAATACCATGGTTCATATAAATAAAACAGAAAAAAAAAATCCTTAACAAAATACAAAATATATAATGTAATCATAATGTACATAATATTATAGTTTGTTATATTATAAGAGTTGTGCCGCAGAAAATATTTCTTCATAATATTGGACTAGACTGATTAATTTAGTTAGACTGATTATTTAGTGATAATTAACAAGCAAATATTTTTCAACTGAAACTTATTAGAGCAACCAATTGTTTAACATAAAGTTGTAACTATTTAAAATACATTAAGCTATTTCCTAAAAAAATGATTATTTAATTAAGCTCATTTTATTAGTCCGAAATCAGTTTGATATTTCAATATACACAATAACTTTCATACATCAAAATAGTTGACATATTTTTTACATCACATAAATATGTTTAGGATTTGATAAGGGTACTATTATGATCCATGATTAGTATTATATACATTAATTTACCAGTTAACACTTTAAATTTAAATAAGAAAATTTCAGTTATAAGTAGCAAATTTGAAGTAATAATACACCATTACCTCATGATAAATCACAATTAAAGTTGGAATTATTTTATTTATTGAGTACCTACTTGTTTTAATACGAGTTTTTTTTAATACAACAAGTGAAAGTTTTTGTTGTGATATTAATTTATCAAAATATGTGTATACTCATTAGGTTAGTATAGGTTATTATAGTTATTATAGTAAATATCTACACAACTAATCAATGATTAGACTAATGAAAAACAAAAAAAAAATAGATGTCAGAGGTCAGTTTGTACATTTTTAAAAGGATTAGTAAGAAAATCCTTTTATCGTGACTTCGAATCTAATTTAATATATTTTTGAAAAGTAATCATATAACTTTAAATGTGTATTTAAGTGAATAGATCATAGTTAACAGAGCAGAGGTTTTAAATTTTACTAGAAAAAATAATATTCAAACAAAGTAATAGAAAAAAAACTCAATGATAAATAAATAATAATAAATACAATTATAAATTGTTTATCTAGTGAATACATAAATGTATTAATACATTTTATGCAATAGGTATTAGAATAATTTTATAAAAATTTGTTGTTTAAGTTATAATTTTTATATGTAACTTAAAAAGTCAAAATATTAATATGAAAATATTTGTTCAATTGAAAGACTATTAAACTGTGGTTAAATCAGTTCATAGTTAAATAAAATAGTTTTAATATCATTCATTTATTTTAAAATATTAGATGAATATTACAATCAAGTACTAAAATAATTATTACATTTATTATAATGTTGTTTTTCACTTATTATAATTTTTTTTTTTTTTTTTTTACTTAGGTAAAATGTAACTATCTAGAATAAAACATAATTCACATGAAAGAAGAGAGTATTCACAGACACCACTTTAGATATAGTAACAGTACCTTTTGAAGCATACTATGAATAATCAATGTTACACAAAAAAATAAAAGATATTTGTTTACAAAGATCATATCTACTTAGTCATAAAACGGTAGTTTCAAATATTGAATTATACAGAAACTTTAATTGTTAGAACAGCTTACTAAATATTAACAATAAGTATCTAAATTAATAGAGAATGTTAATATAATAAGATTTCTACCAAGATGGAGTCAAATAATTTGAGTTAACTTGTTTTAAATTCACATATTAATACTTTTGAATAGATAAATAAATTTTTTTTAAAAAATTTTAATAAATTAAACATTAAAATGTTTGATAATAAGTACCATTCATTCTATCTAGAAGTCATAAAATGTCTTAACATAAGAATTAATTCAAATTAAAAATTAAATTCATTATTTTTAAGGCTTAAGTTAATTGTATTGCTTCCATAACAAAACCAATTTTTTCTACTATCATTAACGACCCTGAGCGTGTTAACAATACTTCAGGGCCAATACCAAACCCCACAAATACTTCTAAAAAACTGTTATGAATATTCAACCGTTTAAAATTGTATACTTAGTTTAATATTAAATAAAACAACGTTTTTAATAAATAATCTTAGATAAGATAGGTAAATTAAGTTGTACTAGGCATTCTTTATATGTTTTTGTATTACTTATGCAGTGATAATTTACAATAAACAACTTAACAAGTAAATGCAGAAGTACAAAAATACTGTTGATTAAAGTTATTCATTACAATAATATCATATAAATATTTGTCAATCAAAATAACATAATAATAATAATAATTTAATTTAAAAATAAAAATAATTTTATTTCAGTGATAGATAATAAGAGAGGTTAAATGTTAGATTATTAAAAACAGTTACACTACTCGAATTTTATAAATGACTGGTAAGAGATAAAAATTAAACATCTTTTTCTTCCAATGGCTTTATATTCACAAAACTAATTAAAAATAATAACTATTTTCACTATAAATTTATACTTCATTTTAATTCTTAACCTACACTATTTTTAAAACCACAAACTTTACAATTTTTAAAAATTAATGAGTCCGACAAGTTTCTAATAAATTGCATTTTACATTAGTTAAATAAAAATGCATATAATATATACATAAAAGATTTGTTGTTATAAAAGTGTTAATACATCTTTAAGTAACTTAATAATGCTTTGATACTAATAAATTTTAATATTTTAAAATCTATCATACTAGCATAATATTGTACAATTTAAGTTATTCTAGATATAATTATAAATATTAAATATTATCTTCCTCCATTCAAATCTTAAGAACAAAAATGTTATTTATTTTAAATAGAAACATAAATTATTGCAAAACTAGTTTATATCTAATAGGTATACACAATACCTCACTAAATATTAATTTGAAGAGCAATGTCAATTAATAGGTAGGTTGCAACTTTTGAAAGTAAGAAAAAAGTAATCAATCTCCTAACTATAAATGTAACTTCACATAAACTGTCAATATAACTAGATATTTTTTAGATTAAAACAATGTTTTACAGAGCAACAGAATAGTAATGAAGATTTTCTAATTGTTGGATAGGTACTAATAAAATACTTTTGGAGTAAATAAAACTAATTTCAAACATTGTACAATACTTGAAATTAACGATAAACAAATCATTTATCAATTTAATTATGTCACATGAATATGAAGTATTAATGTTAATAATTATATAATTACCAAGTCTTAGTTCACCAAAATTTCCACAGCCTATCTTCTTGCCAACACGAAAGTTAGGGCCAACCATGAGTACACTAGAATTAGCTGATGATGACAAACCATGTCGTCCGGCAACTGCTGAATGCATTGCCCTCGATCCGGTAGATTTTCCACCACGCTTGTCATCCTTGCCGTTCTGTTCCTTCTCTCGGTCCCTTTTCTGCATGGCGCCTACTTTTGGTAAAAGTTGCTCCGAGAATATATGCCAATTTTAGCTCATTTTGGGCTAAAATTAATTATAATTTGCTTGATGTTCACACGTTGTGACCCAAGACAATAAACACTGTTATCATCGCATTTATATTTTTAAGGAATTTATTTTGTCAAACCGAAACAGGACGCCGGTTTTAAGACTGCATTTTTCTTACTGAACTATTAATTGATTATAAAAACAATAGTTATATTAAAAACATACGGTTAACTATGTTGAAATTGAATAAAATTGAAAAGGAAACAATTGCAGCTGAAACTCTCCATTTTTTTGTGACTGATTAAAAAAAATATATACATATATTCTATTACATATATACATTCACAAAACATGTGTTTCAGTATCAATTGCACTAGAGCGCAGTAGTGTCGCAGAATACAAAGAGAATACAATTTATTGTATGGATTACCATATAGTACATACCCCTTTCGCTGGACTCTGAGGAGTGAGGACTGAGTGAGATTGTCAATTACGAACGACTATTACTTATTACTAGTTAATACTAGTAAATACTTATTACCTATTACTATTTGTCAGTAAATATTATGTTCTATTTAAATATTCTTTACTTAATCATTAATTTAATTAAGTTTTGTATTTCATTTATCATGAATGTTATAACTTCTCTTTTTATATCTTCGTTTATTATACATTCACTGTTGAACCTAAAATATTTACTTTATCCTATGCCTCATATATTTATAAGCATAATACGATGAGTGTATTTGTAATATATATTAATTATACGTTTTATTTTCTGATTTGAGAAAATACTTAGGATTTTATGTCCTAAGTTTATTTTAATAAATAATAAAAATAAAATAACATATTATGGGTTTTCAATATCAATTTCACTCTTCATAAATGAAATATTGATCCAACGTCTAAAATGAAACATTTAGACCACTTTTTTTGTTCAAAATTAATGATACTGAAAAATATGCCAAACTAATGCATTTTTCAAGCAATCAAATGGGATGAGAAACTTTTCATATTCTTTATCCAGCAAAAATGTATAGTTTTGGGTTTTGAAGTATAGTTAAATCAAAATAATAATAATAATAATGATATCAACCTAATTAAAATGCAAAACAACTTTCAGTAGAGCTTATTTGTATTTAAAGTAAATACTCCTTTATTGAATTAATGTTTTATAATAATTTTAACTGCTCAGAGAATATAAATGAGATTTCCTTTTTTATTATTTTTATTGATTGAGTAAAGAAATAATATTAATGAAAAATTTTACATACCATGATATTTGTATTAATTAACATTTAATGGCTTATATAAGTAACATTGTATAACAATTTCTAGGTCATTAATATTTTGTGAATTTTTCTTGTAAAAATAAACAAGGTAATAAGGTTTTAATACATGAATAATGTGTTCTTACATTTAAGTGTTAGTTTTTTCTTAAATATTTGTTAAGAATTTTAAAAAACCATCTTTAATAAATATTAAAATTAGTTATTTTTTTATTGATTTTACTTTTGAAAATTCAATATTTTCAAGGAATATCAAACTCCATTAATGCAGGTATGATCAATATCGAATTAATATTGTGAGCTTATACAAAACAAATAATTTAACTAATAAGAAGAAAATTGATCTTTAACTTTTGATAAGTATTTAATCAATTACATATTTAAATACATAAATAATAATCGAAAAAATAGTAGTTTCTAGGTTTAATAAGAAATAAAAATTAACTAGGTGTATACTGATAGTTCACTTTCCTCAACAAATTCTCTCTAGCATTTTTTTTTTATAATTGCCGAGAAAAATGCTTAGAAAATAACTTTTAAAGTTTCATACATTGACAAAACTAGTTTGAAAAATAATTTCAATATTGTCTTAAATACATAAAGGTTTATAAAACATAATATGCTTTTAATAATAAATACATATTACCATTTTAAATTATGATTTATTCAAAACAAATTATGTATTCGTTTAAACATAAAAAAGTTAACACAATTTCTTAAATTAATATGAAAAAAATCATCAATCAATGACTAAATATTAAAATCATTACCTGAAAAGCTCTGAAGTTTTTAAACAATAGTGTAATTATATATTTGGTATTAAATACTAATATATCTCTGCTAATAAACATAATAATTTAATAACCAATAGAGTATCATAAGATTTTTTGATAAAATAGTTTTACATAAAAAAAAAAATTCTCAAATTTAATCAACCATACCATTTGTTTTATAACCAATTGGGTAATACATATTTCATATTTATTTTCACATATTACAAATTATAAAATAATAATTTATTAAATTTTTAAAAACTAAAAGTTCACACCAAACGCTGTATTCTATATAATGACATCAAAGCAAACACAATGTTGCACTACTAAATTTCTTGTAAATTATTGTAAAATAGTTTCAGACTGAATAAAAAACATAAGTAATTTCTAAATATCTTATAATACCATTCATATAACAAATAAAACGAATTGCATTAATTTAGTCAAAACATACATAGTTTAGGATGCTAAATAATCATTGATTTATTTAAGAACAACAAATAATGTTTATTTTATATAGAGATAAGGTCTACAAATCTGGTTATTGTGGCACCAAAAATTAAAAATTGAAATGCATAAATTCGTAGGATTGAACCAAAAACTATTTTTTTTCTTTTTTTTTTTTTGGATTTACAAAAATTAAAATATGTATTATATTTATCTATTACTTTGGAATGTTAAGTGGACAATTGTCCACTGTTAAGTAGCCGTTCAACAGCGGCATTTATATCTCCAAATGTTGCAATTAAAGCTTGTAAATTAGCTTCTCGATTGACAAATCCCATTGCAGACAATTGTTCCAGTTGAGAACTGTATCTTTCTTCTGGAGGCTGAGCATTTGCCACCGGATTACTGTTATTGGGCAACTGTGATAGCTATAAAGAAATAAAACATCATTTAACATTTTCAAACAAAAAAATAAAAATTGCAATTAAAAACACTGGAGAATAAATGCTAACAGACACATGACATAAAATATACAAACAAAATAACAGAAGATTTTTACAAATTAAATGCATATTTATTAAAAAAATAAAAAATAATTTTTTAAGGGAACAGCATAGACCAAAACATACTGTAAATTGGTACTTTTATCAATACAATTATGATATTGGAAATAAGAAAATTAAGTAATGGTACAATTATTGATAAACAACACAACAAATATGAATGTAGAATAGGATATTCTATACGGCCATAATACAGAAACAGATAAGTGATATTTAAAGAATACATTATTATTTAAAAATACTCTAAATAAAATTTACCATTCTTCTCATGAGTTCAGCAAAATTATTATCTTGACCCTCAGTTGTTGGTACATCATTAGGTACAGTTGAATCCGCATTAGCAGTTGTATTGGCATTAGGTGTTGGAAAAAATGATTGACCACCCAATGATCCACCAATATTTGGCATATTCGTACGAAGAGCTTCAAGGCCTCGTTGTATTTGATCAAGAGCAGATAAAACATTTGGATTAGTGGACATATCTTGAACAGCAGGATTTGACATTTGCTGCAGGAATGCTGGCATCATACTACGGAATTGTGACTAAACAAGAGAAATTATTTTTATATAAATATAGTTAATTGGAATAATAATCATTGAATTATTTCTCTAACCTGAAGTTCTGGATTATTAGCAAGCAATGGATTATTACTTAGCAAGTTATTGGCCATATTAGGGTTACTAGTCATGGCCTGTAGAGTTGATTGGAAATATGGAGTATTCATTATACTTTGCATAACTTGTGGATTTTCAATCATTTGTTGCATCATAGAATTCATAGTATCACCGTTGAATAATGTACCTGCTGTTCCTCCCGTTGGAAGATTACCTGATGTCGGTGCTGATCTCCTGTTTGAAGAATCTGATTGATTAGTTCCGGTAGAACCACTCCAAGGGTTTGGCAAAGGATCACGATTTTCTTGTCCTTGTTGGGGATTTTGTTCTAAAATATGTAAAATAATTTGGATACTATTTTAAGTTTGAAAGCAATATTAAATTATTATATTAGAAAAATGGTTTCAATTTAAGTTCAGTGGATAGTTGAATTTGCAGGTAGTAAGGTTATTTTAAGTAATTCAAAACCTTAGGATAAATGATTAGTAAAATTTTATGGTAAGTATGCAGACATTTTTAAATAATAACAGGATAATCAAACCATACAATCAAAAAAAAATTAACCATTAAGTTTATATTTTAAACCGAAATCAACAGAGGAATGAAACCAATTTTTATATAAGTTTAAATTTAAATGTGAGTGTGTTTGTGTGAACAATTTTCTTTCATGAATATGAAATAATTAAAATTGTGTTCTATTTATTATTGATTTACCTCCACCACTTTCACTTGGAGTTGCAAATGTATTTCGACTAAATTCTTCAGACGCTGCATTCATAAATGGTTCTTGAACATCCCTATACATTCTTTGTAAAGCACTAAAACCACCAGGTATTGATTCCAAATTTGATAAAGCTCTATCTTGTGTACGCATTAATTCTTGTAGCATTGATGGATTGCGGGCCATTTCCATTGTTTGCCGTAACATTTCAGGATTGTTCAACATATGGTTTATTTCTGGATGTCTCTGCCAAAATTAAATAATTCAATAGAAAAAAAAACTAATAATAATTATGTTGAATTACCTCAACCAATTGTTGCATTTGAGGATTGGCCAAAATCAATTGTCTCATGTGAGCAGGATCACTCATCATTTGTTGAACCATTGGACTATCAACCAAATTGCGTAGCATGTCAGGATTGTCAAGCAATTCACGCTGCATACGCTGTTGTAACTCCATAAAATTAGCTGAACTAAACCCCATTGATTCCATACCAGGTAAACCACCAAGCATACCCAAATTAAATGGTGAAGCATTAATATCAGCTGAAATAATTAAAATTTAAATTTAAAAAAATTTGAATTAAAACTAGTGAAATTTTTTAATAATACCAGGAGGCCTTTGGGTTTGAGCAGATCCTGTATTGGTTGAAGAAGTTGTTGTTGCATTATTCTGAGGAGCATTAGTCTTTATAACTAAATGTACTGTCAATCCATCTTTAATATTATGAGTTGCTAATGTATCTTGATCCTTCATGATTTTACCAGCAAATATTAAACATAGTTGTGATGGTTGAGCATTAAAATGTTTAGCAACTTCCTCCTTAAACTGCAACGGAAATGTATAAAATATTACAAGACTGAATTAAAAATTAAAAAGAATGAAGAAATTTTGTAGAAATTAGATATATTGTCATATATAAGTTGAAGACTAAATTTACATTTTCGGGAGTCCAGGACAAATATCTGTATGCTCACATTTGATATCATCCTCAGAAGTCTAAAGTACACAACATTTTACTGAAGATGGGACACCTGTTTTTAAGAGTATCTTAGAAATTTTTGAACTCAAAAATGTCATTAAAAAGTATTAAAAATTATCCATAATAATTTTGGTTTTAAAAATCTTAAGTTTTATTTTATTTAGAGTAAAACTATAGTAATATACACACACACACACACACACGGCAATTCCTTGTATAATTCATTCTTATTTTCATATACCTTAAATTACTATTATAAATCTTTGTCAACTACACCATATCATTGTCATGGGCTCACTCCCGTTTATACTTATAATAAATAAAATATTACAGCAATAAATGAATTCTGAATAAATTGTTTACCATACAAATCATAAATTAAATAATTAAAAATATGTTTGATAAATGTAAATATTTTTCTTTAATTTTAAATTTCCTACTAGAATAGATTATATGAATTGAATATTTATACTTAATACAATATAAATTGATGTAGTTTACATTGAAAAGTAGGAATTAAAGATCATTCAAAATTCAAATTTATGTCTCAGTTTCGTGATTTCAAAATCTGGCAACCCTAAATCTAATTGGTATTTAATTGTGTGTTAAATTAAATACATATTTGATTTTTAATTTTTATTCAAACAAATTATTTTAGACACAATTAAGATTTATTATTTTTTTATTAAAATTATATTAATGTATGAATTAAATTTTAGAATAATTGCATTGTTAGATATTTTAAGTCTGAATAACAGATAGTTAATTTTCACTACATTTCTAAAAATGTTGAACTTTTCGTTATTTTTGAAATTCTCGGCATAAAGTAGAATTAAGTTTATGACTATCACATTTTTTTTTTTAATGTTTAATATTCATACTTGTATTTATATCATATCAACTTGATATTCAAATGAATTTTATTTTATTTACATATGATAGATTACTCAATAATGTCAGGAAAATATTTACTAAGTAACTATCAATAAAAACAATAGATAGATAATGATATAATTATCTTGAGATGAATATTAAAATATTTTACAGTATATACCCATCTTATACATTTGAAAATACAAAAAAAAAAAAAAAAAAATTATAACCATTTAAACTAATAAAATTATTATGAATATTTATAATTTTTTTCTTTTTATTGAAATTAAGATCATGAATTATTAATAATGATAAATCTAGAAATTCTTTAAAATGTGTTCCTTGGACATATATTGACATTAAAAATTGTTAAACATTGAAAAATAACATTGAACACTAAATAATATTTAATCTTATTCATATCAGTTGAAACATACATCTTCCAAGTACTTTGAGTTCTCTTATAGGATTCACTTCTAATAAAATACATGTAATGTTTTCTTAATATCGAACATGTTAGATATAGTTTATAAACAGCAATTTGTAAATTTCCCAAACAGTAAAAATTTTGATTTTAAGAAGACAAATTTAGATTATTGTTGTTTGGTATAAATTGTTACTATTTCTCAAATGATATAATCTTTAATTCACATAAAATTTTATTATTGAATGCATAATTTACAAGTAGGTGACTTAGTCATTTTTCTCACAAAATATTTGCTAATATGTACAGTTACACTGATATAAATTCATTATTCAAAACTTTAACAAAGAATTTATCAATGAAAGGTGTTTGCAGAACATAGATTGGTCATAACTTTATATTAAATCAAAATTATTTTAAACATACATCACAGAATAGACAAAAAGAACTAACATGTTGTGTACGAAACAACTTAAATTTACCATATTTTCCATACTTATTATTCAAGGAATTAAACTAAAATTATAATAAACTATATTCACAAATTACATTAATATTAATATTCAACAAATTATTTTTTTGGGTTGTATACAAATTTGAAATTGTGAATAATTGATTATGGAGTATATACTGTATATAGGTATATTATATTTGAGAGATGTGTATTAATTTTAAATCAATAGAATTAAAGAAAAAATTCAACATAAAATATCAGTTTGATTATATTATATTGTAATAATATCAATTATTATTTACTAATGTTTGTATCTTTTTTAATAATTTATAACTAAAACATCAATATCTTGCTTGCGACATGCTAATATTGCTAATTACCATACAGGTTTTTATAATAACTATTAAGGTATTAATTAGTCACATATTAAATATTTTAAAAAGATAATAAAATGAGTCAGCTGAAATAGTTACATAACCTTAAAAACGCGTTGAATAATTATTTTTATTAGCAAATAGTAATCATTAATGTTGAAAAAGATCCAATATATTCATTATTCAAAGGTATGATGAAAATATGTTGAGCACGTACATACCCTAATCAGTATATTACTTCAGCATATACGTGTATAATGTATAAATAAATACACTTACTTCACTAATAGTTGCGTCTTTTTGCACTTCGACTGTTTTCTTCTCTTTGGGCGTTTTTACCGTCACAGAAATCTTTACATTTTCTTCAGCGTCTGACATTTTTCTGAACTTGATTCCTTAGGTGATATACAAATAACTCAAAAATCACAACTATTGATTAGGCGCGTACTGTGTCAGTGAAAATGTTTGTCAAATTTGGACGTACTACGAACGAAAAAATAATAGTAATTCATAATGATAAAGATAATAATGACATATATAAAGATACTAGATCTTGGAATAAAAAACAAAAAACATATGAGAAACATGGAATAAAAATAAAAATAGTATGATATTTTATACGCCATGATAAATGCCGGTTTTCATTATATAATTATTTGTTCTGTGGTTTCCATGGTATTTAATATTGATAAAGAATCGCGCTTTTTCGATAACGCATTAGCGACGACCACCGGACCACGATATTATAGTATTACCACAGGTATTACACTATAACTACACGAGGAACGGAGAAAACTGCCGAATTTCATGTAGTTAGTCTCATTGTAGCTTTTTATAGTCGATTTCAGTGTTTTTTGTTTTTTTCTGTCTATTTATTAATTCTGATTTTCGAAAACTTTTCGTATATCAGTTTCTTTAAAAACTCGTAACCATGAAAATCGAAGAAGTTAAAAGTACTGTGAAAACCCAACGTATATCTAGTCATAGTCATGTGAAAGGTTTAGGACTTGATGAATTTGGCGAAGCTATTCAAATGGCTTCCGGCTTAGTTGGTCAAGAAGATGCTAGACAGGTAAAATAATATTGAAGTTTTAATGTTTATTTGGTTGTTATTATGACATATGTAGTTATTATATGCAATAATTTAATTAAGTTACTAATACATATTTGTTCAAATATCTGATAAAAATGTAATTTAAGAAATATCAAGTCAGAAAATATATTATGTATCAGTTTTCCTTCTTTTTTTTCTAAGTTTTCAAAACTAAAGAAATGTGGTAATAGTATAATTAGGTAAATTAAAATAATTTAGATAAAAAGACTCATTGGTAGTTTTGAAATTTCTATGAAATGAAAAATAACTAAGTTTTATTATTTTATTATTTAATATTTTTAATTTAAGTATTTGAAAGATGCACACAGTCCATTAACTGACTGGTTAAATCACCTTTATTCAAAAATGAACAAATAACTTATGGACTATTCCTATACATAATCCATACTTCAGACAGATTTTAAAATTTTATGTCTAGATATTATTCTTAAAAATATGTCCAATTTTAAACTCACTTCAAAAATTAAATAAAAATAATTAAAGATTGGCTTGGTTTTACCTTTTGTAAAATCCTTATGCAACTCAAAACTAATATTTCATTATTCTAGCTGCTTAAAACCTCTATGGTTATATGACATTGAAATAGGGTCCAACCAAACCATCAATAATTTTAAAATTTTACTGTTTATAGCAAATCAAGCTATACAAAGTGACATACTAATTAATATATATATAATTACTTTTGTACTTACCTTAAATATAAACCATAATCCACTCCTATTTATATGTAAATACTTAATAACAATTGTCTCATATATATGTATATATTCATAGTACTTTTTTTTTTTTTTTAATATTCAACTCATTATTTATTATCAATTTTAGTAGTAAATATGTTTTTTTTACCTTTGCAGTTAGTAAACAATTTTGAAAACATTATCACTCATAGTTAATGTTAAAAAAATAATATTTTAACTTTTTGGGCTTAAGTACCAATTAGGCAATTGTCAAAAAGCCAATAAATATTGGAAGGTCATCTAGGATGATGGACTAATTGCTATGTGTAGGATCTTGGAAAACTGATTTAAAGCAAAGCTTGGTTGGTAGTTTTATTATTACACTAAGAATAAAGGAATTTGTTATGTATAATATCCAAATACAATATTTTATTTAAAAAACATGCCATTTTATGCCTCTACATCCCAAAGATACAGTAGGGTGCATCTACTCTACTTACATCTTTTATTTAGTTATATTTATGATTGATGATATACCTATAGTTACTAATTATTTCAAACTCCTAAATCTTACATTAAATCATTTAATGAGTATTGAATACCTTATTATCTAAAAAGTATAATTGTATAAAATATTAACATATTATTTTATTGATTTTTCTTGTGTTGTACACTTTGTATCAAAATGCTATAACTTATTTATATTTTTATGTATGTATTGTATTATTTTCATGATATATCAAAATACTAAAATGTTTAGGCTGCCGGTATTGTTGTGGATATGATAAAAACAAGAAAAATGGCTGGTAGAGCTGTTCTAGTTGCTGGACCACCAGGCACAGGCAAAACTGCAATTGCACTTGCTATTGCTCATGAGCTTGGAAACAAAGTATTTACTTGTTTTTTTTCTTATTTGATTAATGATTGCATGATATTTGTTAAAATAATAATTTTTGTAATATTAAATATTACATTAATAGGTTCCATTTTGTCCAATGGTGGGATCTGAAGTTTATAGTTCAGAGATAAAAAAAACTGAAGTCTTAATGGAAAACTTTCGCCGTGCTATTGGTCTTCGTATTAAAGAAACAAAAGAAGTATATGAAGGAGAAGTTACTGAAATGACACCAGTTGAAACTGATTCTACTGCAGGAGGTAAAATTAATTTAGCTTAAAATATTTTTTAAATATATAAATAACTTGAATAATTTTAACTATAGGTTACTCCAAAACTGTATCACATGTAATTGTTGGATTGAAGACAGCTAAAGGTACAAAACAACTAAAATTAGATCCCACAATCTATGAATCCTTACAAAAAGAAAAGGTTGAAACCGGAGATGTTATTTACATTGAAGCTAATAGTGGAGCAGTTAAGCGGCAAGGAAGAAGTGATAGTTATGCTACAGAATATGATTTAGAAGTAATTAATATTTATTTATTTGCCTCAAAAAAATATACATTTATTTTTCAACCTGTATAATTTTAATTTTAAGTAGTAAATTTAGCTATTCTAGATTTTTAGTTTTATATTACTTTAAACTGTGAAGGTTTTATAAGTTTTACAATGAATTTTTATTAGTAGAACTACTTTTTTGATTTGTAGACTTAGTACAATTTTTTTTAATTAACATTGATTATATCAATTGTAATTTTAACTACCAATAAAATAGATTAAAATTCTCAACTACATTAATATATACAATCAATAATTCACTGAATTTCTAATTAAATAATTTGAACATTTTATTTGTGTCACATGAAAAATTGTATTTCTTTTTTAATGTTGATTATGATTTACAATCCATGAATAAGTTTATGCTTTCGGTTTTTATTCAATTTTAAACGCTTCTAGTTACTTCATTCTTAACTTAAATATTTATTAAAGTATTAGATTGATAAATAAATAAATTGCCGTTTTCCTTGATTACTTTTAAATTGTAATATGAATAGTAAATATTGTATTAATTATCTAGGCAGAAGAATATGTACCCTTACCAAAAGGTGAGGTCCATAAAAAAAAAGAAGTGATTCAAGATGTAACATTACATGATTTAGATGTTGCTAATGCTCAACCAAAAGGTGGTCAAGATATACTGTCTATGATGGGTCAATTAATGAAATCTAAAAAGACAGAAATTACAGGTAAATAGTAATACACATAATTTATATACTTTACATTCTTCAATTGTATGATTATTAATTTTAATATCATTTTAGATAAATTAAGAAAAGAAATAAATAAAGTGGTTAATAAGTATATTGATCAAGGTATTGCTGAATTAGTTCCTGGAGTACTATTCATTGATGAAGTGCACATGCTTGATTTAGAAACCTTTACATATTTGCATAAAGCTTTAGAAAGCACTATTGCACCAATTGTTATATTCGCTACTAATCGAGGTCATTGTACTGTCAGGTTAGTAAACAATTGTCTATTAGTTACTTATTATTCTATAAAGAGTTTTCTTAAGTAACATTTTATTTTATTGTATTTTTTTTTTTAGAGGGACAGATGATATAATTGCTCCTCATGGAATTCCTATGGATTTACTTGATAGATTACTGATAATAAGAACGCTTCCTTACAATCGAGTAGAAATGGAGAGTATACTGAAACTTAGAGCTCAAACTGAAGGCCATTCAATTGAACCAGATGCACTTCATTATCTTGCTGAAGTTGGAACGTCTACAACTCTAAGGTAAAATTCTATTTTCAATTTAGTATAAATTAAACAATAAATCAATTAAAATGTCAAATTAACGCCATGTCAATTCATAACTAATTTTTTACAAATCTAAAAACTTGTTAAATTTATTGGACCTAATTTACAAAAATCGTAATGGTGGAAAATGCTTTTTAATTTTGATTAGATATGCTATTCAGCTGTTGACTCCTTCATCACAGAATGCCAAGATGAATGGACATAGTTCAATATTACGAGAAGACATAGAAGAAACTACATCATTATTCATGCATGCTAAAGAATCATCAAAAATCCTAAAAAAATGTGCTGATAAATTTATGAAATAGTTTGTTATAAATAAGTTTGTATATATATATTTACTCGTCTATTTTTACATACCATTTTCGACAAGTACTGATAAAAAGAAAAAAAAATTATTATGAACTATTGTTCGTATCAACATTTCCAACCTATAGTACAAAATTCAATTTAGTGCTTATTTTATTTTGGTATAATTCTATAAATTTGTAAATAACTCATTTCAATTAAAATATTAACTAAAATTGACTTAAAAATTATTTAGTGTTAAATTATT
This sequence comes from Therioaphis trifolii, assembly GCA_027580255.1. Classification (NCBI taxonomy): domain Eukaryota; kingdom Metazoa; phylum Arthropoda; class Insecta; order Hemiptera; family Aphididae; genus Therioaphis; species Therioaphis trifolii. The sequence continues at coordinate 11,881,101 of CM050411.1, forward strand.
TTTATTTCATGTGTATCATTGTTCTCCTTGATACAATATTAAAATTAAAAATGTGAATGAAAGATGGAGAATATTAAATGGTTGGGTTGAGTCAAAACAGATGCCTAGAATATTTTTTGGAATCTGTGGTTAAAGGTCTATATATTTTTTATTAATACTTAAGGTAAGGTTAAAAAATGACTCGTATGATGGTGAAACTGCTTAGGATATTCTTGTTTTTAAATGGTTTATTTTTTAGGTTGTAATAAGTACAACCTCAAGTGTATTTAAATACTGCTATAAGAAATTAAAATTTCTACGTATAGTGTGTTATATGCATGGATATGTGACAATATTCATCGGCTGCAACAGTGTTTTATTTTAATGTAATATGCCTGTATTTTAGTAATAAAATAATACATGTAATTATAACTATGCAATTTATATTAAACAGAACAAAATTGTCATTTTTTACTCTTCCTGAAGTGTGACAGGAATCCTTGCTGGAGAACTATACCATAATGATTTGGATGCAGTTAACACTCCAACTGAATATGTGGATCCCGGTTTCAGACCTGTCAGCTAAAAAAGAAAATATAATTTTATGATCAATTTATACATTGATTTACATTTAAAATAAAAATGCTTTATATTATCTGATATCCATAATATATTTAATTAAATTAAACTTTTATTAAATAAAGATCAGCATATAAGTTTATATGATAAAGATCAGCATATAAGTTTATATGAAATATAATATCTTGGTGATAACAAATTGTATAAATATAATATATATATATATTGGGAAAATGATAAATAAATAAATTTAAATAATTTATAATTTAAATTCTGAGTTATTTTGATCCAAATTAAATTAAATTATTAAAGAAATTAATCAAATTGTCATTAAGTATTGATGATTAAATAACAGTTACTAATAGAAATGCTTATAATACCACCTATGAACACATATTTTTATTGATGTTTGAAACTTTATTTAAAAAACAAGTAGTATCATGATTACCAACTAGTAATTAAATCAAATAATAAAATCTGCCTGTGTCAATGGCGTATCCCCATTATGGACGCCCTAACCATATTTCTTTACAGAATAGAGATAGACTATATACGTAATAATCTATTCTGTAATTGATTACACCTATGACCAATAGATTCTTTGCTTTGTTCAAATTCTAATATTCGACACTAAAGCATGTACTTACATTAATTTATTACTTAATTTACAATGATATTGAGCCTGAAAATACATGGGCAATGTATTATTAATCAAATACAAAATCTAAAAATTGTTTTGAGCCAACCTTTTCATAGACTAATTCTTAGATACTGGACTTTTTGATTTAAGAAATAGTTTACAGGATGATGGAAGTTGATGGTTAAAAAAATTGATCGAGTGTTAGAGACTTTATGAACATTTACAGCACAGTAGAATCTTTGTATTGGAAAATAAAAGTGATGAATCCAAGGAGGGGCAAAGGAGCATTTGCCCTCCCAAGCTATTCATAGTAATACACTAAGGCCCAAAATACCTAATTTTATTAATAGAATATTGAAAAATATTTTCACTTATCATACTATATTGTTGTAATGTGGTCTTGGTCATTGTTATTCATAGCATTGGCACTCATAGCTTTTTCTCATACCTATATTCAGTAAAATTATATCATACTTATGCTTTCCCCCCAATTAATTTCTGGATCCACCACTGGTATACATAGGCGCAAATAGTGTTTGCTATTTGGGGGGGGGGCTAGAGCTCAGGATAATTTTTTTTAAATACTCTAATGTGTAGTACATTAGCGTACTATAATAATGTATACATAAGCTTGGGGGGCAATATAAACTAGTGGAGGGGGGACTAAGCTCCCTCTATTTAAGTCTATGTACGTATAGTTTTGTACTTGTATACAATGTCAAAAATACAATTTTTTTCTATTTTTGTAGAAAATTAAATGCATTAGGTAGGTACCGTAAAATTATAAGTAGGTAGTTCTTCGTCGAAAGGAATTTCTATTGGTGTGATGCTTTCACAACACGTGTTCATGTCCAATGCTGATATTTCTTCGGCGTTAATAATGAACATTTTCAACGCACCGTTAAATATCCACGGAATATCCCATTGCAGAGTGACATAAGTATTGCTAATTTCAGTAGTTATCACATTGGTAGGTGGATCAGGCACTGTGTTAAATTACAAAAATACATATCGTATACTATTATCATTTATCCAAACAAATTGTTTAAAATGTAAATATTAATTATTTATTATTTAAATAGGTATGCTATAAATAAAAAAAATAAGCGTCGATTATTATCAACTCACAGCCATCGATGCTGTTGAAAGAAATGGACGACATTACACCACCTTCAGGATTGTCCAGTGACCTGGGCGATATCTAATACAAAATTATAAAATATTGTACACGAGGAGTCATAATGTCACGCGATTGTTTAGTGCCATCGTCCGATGCGTACCTTGAACGTATAGGTGTTACTAGGAGCCATGTTGTAAAAAGTATGACAATAGTACTCTGGCCACGCCGTACATTTCTCGGGTGGAACGAGAGTGACATTTTTTTCCTCTTTAAACGCGTTGCCATTGTACGAAACGATAAATCCGTCCATGTTCGTATCGTTCGCGTAGCTCCATCGAAATCCTGCCATGCGGTTCTTCAGACTCTTTTTATAAACCATTAAATCATCCACCGGCTTCAAGTCTGCGTTTTCAGCAATCAAACATATTATTATAGGTACACTCGTGAACATTAATCGCACGGCACGCAGGCGGGTATATTAAGTCAATCACGGCGCTGGCCGGCTCGCTACTAAAGTACGTATAGTTTGCAACAATAGTCGGCAGTGTTTATGTTAGGTTTGGAAGATTCGTGCGAAGATATTCGACCCCGAGCCCGAAAGACCGAAACGGACCGCGTAGGAAGCGGATCGAGGCTTACAAGGACGACGTAGCTCCCCCGGGGCCGATGAGAGATGAGCGGGTACGCGTACCGGCGAGCGTCGTGTCGCCTGAGGGAGGAGGGAGTTCTGGACGCGCGACTACGCAAGAAGCAGCAGTGGATAATAATTAGAGCTCGGTTGAGATCGCGTTTTGTCGGCTGAAGGGGTCGAAACCGGGTGGATAGAGACCACACACATTGCCATTGTACTTACGTATTATGTATAGTTATTATATGATGTGATTGTCATAGCATACAATAAACGACGTTGGCGTCACAGCGACAACGTGGAAGGAACGTGTCGTCGTCAATTCGAAACGGGGAAAAATAAAAATAGATATAAAGTTTATTTTTTTTATTATTATTATTATTATTTTTTTTTTTTTTGAAACTGTGGTTGACAAATAGTCTCGACAGTTATTAACATGACTATTTCATATAAGCAGCCCAGATTTTAGAATAAAAGGAATAGTTGCTAAAATGGCAAGAGGTGTACGCGGGATGATAGTATTTGATGATGATCAAGAGGGATGTTCAGGGAGTGAAGGAGATGGAATAGGCGTAGGCGTTCAGCTGAAAGGGCAGGACAGTGAAAAATGACATGATTGAAATCATAGATGGCTGGAGCATGGGAAAATGTACAGATGGGTGAGTCTTTGAGGGATAATTTGAAGGAATGTGAAGGAAGAAGGTTGTGTCCAAAGCGAAGACGGGAGTATGAACATATTACGTACTTTCCTAGAGGTGTAAAGTTATCATCACAAAACTCACCGGCATGCTTGGTTGTAAAACGTATTAAAAGAAAATGTTCCACATTAAGATCAACGTGTGTTTTGATAAACACTTTTACTTCATAAGCAGTGTTTGGTTTTAGATCATCAAAAGAGATGTGATTCCGTGTCGTCTCTTTTGTTTCAAATGTGTTATTGATAATATCCTAATGGTAAATAATCGGTTTACTCAATAACCAAATAGGTCTATTGTATTAATTTACTTTTAATTCTATGAAGAATTTCGAGAAAAAGCCATTTAGCTTTGAACAGCTCTCGGGGTTGACTTTCCATTGAAAGTTTACGGAGTTGTTGGTAATACGAATTGGATGCTCATGGTCGATAATCGGTTCCGTTTGTGGAACTAACAAAAAAACATAAGAATTAATATATTTTTATATGATTCCGTGTGCTGCTTTAACACATTGGTCGGTTTGTACTTGATGGTGGTGTCGTCACATAAACAGTATCTTGCTGAACAGAATAATTTATGTCTTTTTCGTTGGTTAAGACTTGAATGCCATATTGAGAATTTGGTATCACGTCGATTATTTCGTAGTTGGTTTGGTTAAAAACTTTAACTGACGTCCAGTCGTTCATCAATTCTCTTTTAGAACAACTCAGAATTCGTTTAAGCTAGATCGTGTTTAAAAATTAAATAATTTTAATAGGTAACGTAAAAATGAGTCAACATATAGTTCAGTAGGTGATATTCAATATACATATCGTTGAAATAAGTTCACATCAGGCGCGTACACAAAAAAATATATATTTGGGGGGAGGGTTAAGGTTATACATTTTCATACTTTTTATACCAAATTATGTATACCTTCCTTATTGAAAAACTTTCCAGGCATTGAGGGGGTTTAACTCATACCCCCGTGTGCACGCATCTGGTTTACACTTTACATACACCTATAAAATCCTTTATAGTTTAGTATAAACTAAAATCTAAATATATATTTAAGGTATAGGTAAAACACGGATTTTCATGCACTAAAAAGTTTTAAATATGCCATAATTATATGCCGTGAAGATCGTTAAAGTGAGTGTGCAATAATATTTTACGAGAAAAAATTGCTTTAAATAGATAATTTCGTAAACGCATAACTAATAGGCACGTGATTCAAAATATTTTACTTTATATCTGATGACACACGTTACTGGATCACTTTCTATGTCGTTATTTTTATGCGGATCTACTGAATTCCAGTTTATTTTGATTCTACCATATTCATTTTTTGTAGTCACGTCTCTTATTTTGATGTTACCTATATTTAAGGTCATAAAAAGATGTATGTGCTTAATTGATTGTTTGTAATATAGGACAATACATTTTTACATTGTGGTGTGGCGCAGTAAATTTAAATTAATTTACCTACCTGTTGTCAGAGTAGTGATTGAATAAACAGGCGACGAGGGCAGTGGTCCCATGATTGTTTTTGGAGTTAATTTTATGTCGTACGGAAAATCGGGTAAAAGACCATCTATAGAGTGACCAGTCTCTGAGCTTACTAATATTTCTTGTGCGTCGTATATTTGATTATGCGATTGATTAGACATTAACGTCAAAACGTATTCAATGATATTACATTCCAGTCGATTAGGAATAATCTGCGAATTCAAGTAGTAATATTATTATTACAGACTACAGTTAATAATCAATGATTTGCTTTATTCAACTACACAGTATTTTATCGAACGGCAAAAGAACAATATCGTTATGACAATACTTACTTTGTCCCATGTAACGTTGATACCGTTTACTTCGGCTACTAAACTAACGTTAAAATTAATATTTTGTGGTTCTGAAACATACAATATTCCACTTCAAAAGGTTAAAAACTTTGTGATTGTTAATTGATATTTTAAAAAGATTTTTCCGTTAATTAACATAATTTCTTAAATATTGTTGAAATAATAACACAGCAATGTTCGTTATTTGTTGACATATATAGATAGTAATATTTAATATTTATTGGTTTTTTGTCCTATGGGTTACAATCCATTTAAGCTACTTTCTACCAAAACTCTACTTCCATCGTTTCCCATATCAATTGCTTATATTTGCTGTTCCTCACCCAACTTCAATTTTCTGTACAACTCCTTTACGCTGTCTTACAGTCTATTTCAAGGTCTTCCTTTTGGTATTTTTTCTCGATATTCCTCTCATTTAACCTGCTATTGCTATTTTCATTATACTTTTATCAGCTCGATATCCATGGCTGACTCATTTTAATTTTGTTTCTTTGATAAACTGGACCACATTTTCTCTCTTTTATGCATCTCGTATAGTTGGACGTTGATTCTGATTTCACATTTTTTAAACTCTATTGAACACTAGTCTGTACATATTTTCCTAGGCACTTTTCTCTAATATATTCTTATGCCGAGTTTGAGAAAAAATCCAAACTGTACTATTCAAGTGCAACTCAGCAATACAATTTTTTAATTAATTGCGTAAAATTAAAAAATATTAGATACTTTTAAACGAAAATTTGAAACATTATGTCTTCGTATAAGCCTTACTATATATTTTAATTTCAAATGATTAGATTATAGTTAGAGTATTCTACAAGTACGGCTTACGAAGGACGTCCAGAAAGTAAAGTTACAACACGTGTTAAAAATAAAAAATGCGTAAATTTAAATATAATTTCCGGGATAGGTATCTATGCTAAATTATAAACATTATTTTTCCATATAATCGCATGAACTGATTGACACGTTCCATTTTTACCATTAGTTACCGTTCTACATGTCAGGTATGCTAATTTATAAAAATATCCTTTCATCCTACACAGGCCTTGTAACTTTACTTTCTAGAGGTTCCTTGTATCTCTTAATTATCTTAAATCCGAAAATTATTGACAAAATACTTACGTTCACATAATGTGATAAATTCACCATAAACTATATCATTATCGTTATAATTCAAATCATCTGTTATTAAAAGAACACCAACCATATATTTAGTTCCTTTTTGTAAATCGGTTAATTTTTCTTGAATTCTGCTGTTGGATTGATTTATTAATCTCATTCCAGAAGTACTAAAATAATTGGTTTCATTTATTTGCTGAAAATATTAATTTTTTATTAAAAACTTCGATCAATGACCAAACAAATTAGAAAAAGTAATAATAGTACATATCTACATAATATTAATGATTATTACTAATTTAAAGTATATATTTCCGATTAATGCTTATTAATATTCAAGTCAATTCTTATCATTTTTTTAATTTACACTAGTTTAATTCCATATATTTTTATATCAACACAATGTACGTATCATGGAGGATAAGATCTTTTTCTTTATTCCGTATGATATACATAAACTAATTTTACTTAAAAAAAAACTAATAATAATAATAATAATAATAATAATTGCAACAAGATATACAGTTTTAGTGTATGTTAAAGACTGAAGAGTATTAATAATTTATGCTGAATATCATTTGACTTTTTGTTGCTAGTAATTATAATGGGAGATATTATATGCTATTACCTTATTAGAAACTCATGTACTCGTAGATTATTTTATTTTATTTATTGTTATTGAGACATCAATCGAAATTCTATTTAAGTCCATTTTATAATATCATAATCGCAATTAAAATCAAAAAATTATATTATGTTTACTTCAATAACTTACTTCATTTACTTCATTAAATAATATTTGATAATACTTCAAAATTTCGTTTTCACCTTTTACATTGTTTGATTCAAAATTGAGTTCTATTTGAATTGTTTCATAATCTACTGAAACCAGTGCTGGCGGATTAATGAGATATGGATATTCTATAAAATAAATGAATTATATATTCTAACTCATGCATTTATTTATTATTATTGTACAACACATAAACAGAAGAAATCAATAGCCCGTTAAACTGAAATTTGTAATTAAAAATAAATAAAAGTATCATTAATTAATAAAAAAAAAAATTATAAATAATTATTATTGTACTGTCGATGAATTTCGATAAAAGCAATTAATTTTGAAGGTTATGAAATACTTATTAGATTTTAACATTTTTTTCTCGGTATAATAGACCTTTCAGAGCTAAAAACTTCTTAATACCCTACTTTGTCAATCAGCTTCTCTACGAACAAACAGTGTCCCAGGATTAACATTTCATTTACAAATTACGTCCCGATTATGCAATTGTATAATGACTGGTACTGAGCGATTATGTAGCCGACGGTCAGAATCAGTGGCACTGTGGCAGGCAATTTCAGCCACTTATTTAAACGGACAAAGACAATTTTCACATTGTATTTTATTTTTACATTCTGCTGGCAGCCACTATTTAACTACAATAGGGCTATAGGGCCCTACGGGCTATACGACTTTCTATGTGCGCGAGTGCACCTATTTACGCCTAGCGACCACAGGGCTAACCCCGTTCTCCCATGATAAATATACGCTTTGTAAATTACGTTCGAAAATATTTTACTAAATGATTAACGGTATTTAATCATGGAGTTGAGTTATTTTTAAAAACGACGTTTAGTCACGACGTCATGCACTGTTTTCGTGGGTTCTACATAATTAATTAATAATTGTCTATTTTTTGAATTAATGAATTCAAATATCCAATTTTCATATGCATAAAAATTCTGGCCCTAATCATAATTTTTAACCACTAACAATTATCACTCTTATACATACGATCACAGGCATCCGGTGGGGAGCTAGATGGGTATTCTCTCCTGGATTTTTAAAAGCAAACATAATAGTCATTAACATATTAGTCAATATTTTAAATTAAAATTCATAATACAAAACATTTAAAGATTATTATTATGTTAATTGCTTTTTTCTCTATCTATATTATAATATTATTAATCCATAAACGGCCTATTCATCCGTTTGTGAACACGTTGATAAGAATTTTTTAGATATATTTTACTAGATTATAAATACTACATAATGTGTGATTTTGTATACACTTGGGCATAATACGTCATAATAAATCTTACTTTCTCGACAATATGGCATTTTGTATCCCGGTAAACATCCATTTAAACAAACACCTGTGTATCGATCACAAGTATTTCGACAATTTATTGAGCAATTTTCGTCACAGTCCGCTCCGTACGTACCCGGTCTACAATCTAATAAAACAGAAAGTAACGGGATATGATCAAAATATTTTATAAAAACTTTTTTATCATTATTTTAAAAAGATCTTTCGGCAGCATGACCATTAAAAACTGTTGTAAATTATATAAGTACAAAAAATTTAATATTTATAATATAATGTATTATGATGCTTAGGTACAATAAAATATGAAATAGTAATGAAAAAAAATTTAAATTATTTGTATCATTAATTTCATAAAACTATTATTAACAGGAGTTCCACAAACATTTGCACTATTATTATTTATTATTATATTATATATTAATACATATAACATGTTACTATTATTATATGTATATATAATATGTTTTCTTTTAGTTTTCTGTTGTCCGAATGCTTAATTTTAATTTTTAAATTTTTTCTTACATGTTCGGTAATTCCCTGTTTAATATAAGCTACGGAACTATAAGTCGTGAATTCCCTGCTTCCAGCACAAGCATATAGGTTAAAGGGAATTGGAAAATAGGTATAGATAGTGATGTAAAATTACCGTAATTATTTTTTGAGAGAATATTCTCTTTTTCTTCGATAATTCATTGATTAAGCCCATATAGGAAAGAGAATAAAACCTAACTACAGTCAACACACCCACATCATAAACATTATTTAAATAAAAGCCTACCTATATGTTTTATAAAGTATACACTATACGTTTATAGTCTACACAGCATACATATGAAGGAAGTGGGTATTATCATTATATAATTCTTTGAATCTTGGTATAATCATTGATTATAAATTAGTATTTATAATCGGAACAAATGCACTTCACCACGCCCCTCACGAATTTCAATTTTTTTTTTTTTTAAAGACGTGTTTATTAACGCTGATTTCGGAACTGCTTTAATTTTTTGCGGAAACCATTATTTTGGAAGTTATAGTCTTCCAAAGTTTGCGATTTTTTGTTTATACGCATTCGCGCCACACTACTTCCGCGCGTTTAATTATATGCGGAGCGCGTATAATAATTATTATACGCGCTCCGCGTATACTATAATTACATTTGTATTTTTTTTTATAGATTGTTTGCGCTATTTTGACATTGAGCGTCGCTTCGCTCCACAGCTACGTTCGCTTTGCTCACTTCCCAAAACTCCCCTCACTTGCTCCGCAACCTCGTGTCGCACCCCGAGCGCTTCGCGCTCGGCATTCAAATCGATATCAATTATCAACCCTCGACTTGCTGTGCAACGTGGGGACATTTCGGCTTGATAATCGACTTATTATGCAAAAATTCCCAAAAAACGCTTGGGAGCTAAACTGCATTTATGCCTCAGTTCTATTACCTTTTGAAAGTCTATCTTAATAGTAATCTTAATAATAACAAAATAAAATAATAATATAATTAATAATAGGCGACAATCCAATGCGAAAACGTAAGAAAGCAAAGTATACAGCGTTTGGCGCATGCATGCGCGTAAATGCGTTAAATCGTACGCGCTCCGCATATTATAATTATACACGCGGAATTAGTGTGGCGCGCATGCGTATAAACATAAAATCGCAAACTTTGGAAGGCTATAACTTCCAAAATAATGGTTTCCGCAAAAAAATTAAAACAGTTCCGAAATCAGCGTTAGTAAACACGTCTTTTTAAAAAAAAAAAAAAAAAATCGAAATTCGTGAGGGGCGTGGTAAAGTGCACTGTAGCCTTTATTTTTATAATCAATGGTATAATTAAAAAGTAAGAACTATAATAATTATTTAAGATAAGTTAACATTTTAATTTAATAATCCTCCGAATCTTGATAATCAATAAATTATATACGTTTTGTAAACGATAAGCATTGTCATTTGCCATTGACTGTTTGATTTTACTAGTTCTACTTCTAAAAGTACCCACCCGGAAATAATCTTCAAGATAATATCCTCGAGAATATTCTCTTGTCGCGTCACTAGTAGGACTGTGCGATTATTTTTATTAATCGATTATTATAATCGATTATTTTTAACGAATGATAAATAATCGAATGTTCGAATAATCGAATAATCGAATAATCGCATAATCGATTAATAATCGAATAACTACAATCTTAAACAGGAAAATATACGAGTAAGTATAAAGGGGGTGTTCAAACTAAAAGACGAATTCAAGATGTTGAATTTATATCTGTATTTAAGCATTCGTTGAATAAGTCTAAAGTTTTTAGCGTTTACATAAAACAATATGTCCATTAAAAAGAAGTAGAAAATCATAATAAAATATTGTGTTTGTATTATTTATTTTGACTGAAATTAATGAATCTAAACGGAGAAAGATAGAAGAAAGTAGTAATTGATGTTTACCCGGACGAAGAAGAGTGACGAGTAAAAATATAGAAACATTTTATAACAGAAATGTATTTAAAATTTGTATGAATAAATTGATTAACCAAGAATTCGATTGTAAATTATAATTCGACGATTATTCGGTTAATCGATTAATCGATTACTATTCGAGTATTCGATTAATCGAATACTATTTGAGTATTCGAATAATCGTACAATACTCTCAAAATATTCGATTAATCGATTATAATCGAAAATCATAAAAATAATCGATTATTATGGGGAAAAAATAATCGCACAGTCCTAGTCACTAGGTATCGAACAATATACCTACTTTATAAATAATTGTTACCTAGTTGAAATGCACAATACTTGTCGACGCCAGGAAACGGCATGCCACCCGACCGAGTGTCGTATAAACAGTTTTGTATTATTTAAATAATTATGAATTGTCTGTACGCGTTTGTATGCCAATATTGATATGATTATTGATGAGTCGGTGGCACTAACCGATCGCGTTAGGTTAGGTTAGGTTAGTGTTAAAAATCAACATAGGTCTACACTCGACAAAGGTCAGCGAGTAACTGATGTCGATGGGCGGGGCTTCACGCGTTAGAGCGATAGCACACGAAGAGCGGATGTACCGCGCACTTCCGCACGTCATTTTATGACACAGCGGCATGCAGGGGATGGCACCAATTATTGATGGTGGTAGGCGTGGTCTCACGCATTAGAGCGATTAGAGATAGCGGTAGGCGTGGCCTCACGCACCACAGAGATAGCAGACGAAGAGGGAATTTACTGCGCACACAATTGCACGCAGGGGGACGGCACCAATTAGAGACAGCGGTAGGCGTGAACTCGAATGCTCAAACCAACCAGAAACTACCCTGTGTAGTGAAATCGACGAGACGAGGTCGTAAATAGATGTGCAGCTCGTAAGAGCGAGCAGTCTTGAAGTAGCAGCTCGCTAGAGCGGACAATCTTAAAGACGCATTAGTCAATGTTTCATTTCTTCAGTCCTTTCTCGCAGCAGTCGTGCAGTATGGGCAGTATTCACCGGTCAGATAAATAACATGGGTTCGGGCAGTTATTCAGTCTCGGAGTCCTACGATTGACAGTCTGGCAAGAGCAATCATTCTCGCAGTTTATTAGTCATTCAATTAGTCACCAAATTCAGATCCGTATAAGAACAACAATTAAAATATACAGTCCACTTAATAAAAAGTAATTCCTGCCGTAACAATACTGTACTACTTTTTTTTTTAGTTTCTAGTAAAATTCAAAAATAATTAATACAATTTATATACCTTGGTCACATAGTGGACCGGTTAGTCCTACTGGGCACGTGCATCCATAATTTGTACACATCAACATACCACGGCACATTTGTTTACCATTTATTGAACAGACTCCATTACAATCAGCTCCGTATGAATTCATGCCACATCCTAAAATTGTATTCGTATTAGGTTGTGCATAAGTAACATTCATAAAAAAATTAAACTTGAATGGAACTAAAGTAATTCCATAATTTTTAGTAGGTACCTATGCAATTAAATGGTTGGTGTTTGTGAATTTTGAATGGTGAGAGATTATTTTATTATTATTTTATGTCTGGTTGATATCAAATAAGTCGAGTGTATCATCCAGAAGACCAGAACAATGAAGCCTTTCTAATAACGTGTAAATAAAAAATGATGGCGTTTTAACTAAATAATTAGAAATTAATAACTATCCCTAAATCTTAATTTCAATAGGAATCAATATAGCTATGAAGAAGGTATTTTATTACTGAATATGAAAAAATAATTTATGAAGGATAAGAAAAAAAATTCTTGTTTAGAAAATTGTCTTGATATGAATTAAAAAATGAAGAAATACAAATAATACAATAGTGGTATAAAACTATAGAAATATTTTATAAACAGTCAATGATGAAGATCGGTAGGGAAGTGGGTACCTCTTCACAGTGTCTTGTATTGAGAATAAAATGAAATCAAATATTTTGATATTCTAATAACCATAATTGCTGAATTAATTGTATATATTCTTGTTATCTACATGAAAAACATTTATAATTATTTTAACTAAAAATTTAAAGTCGATAGTAAAGGAATAATTTAACTGTTATATTTTAATAAATTATGTAAATTTATTTAATTAAGAAGTATAATTTACGTATATTTAAAATTTGGTGGTTTGAATACTTTAAAACGGCAAAATTTATGAGTAATAACATCATTACTTATATGTTATGATGAATTTATATTATGAAGATCAACTTGATATTTTTCAAAAATACATTAACCTGTCTCACACAATTTTCCTTTAAAACCAGGAGGACAATAACACATTTTCTTTGAACTATTCGTTTTATATCCACCATTTAAACACGAATATGTTGATTTGTCCGCCACAAATCTTTTTGCAGGACTCGCATCTATATAAAATATAAAGTAGTTAATTAAATGTCCACAAAACTGATTTATTTTGTTATGTAATAATTTAAAACTGATTAGTTGATTTATTGTTTATTATATTCGCATAAGTATGATTCATTTTTCATTATGTTGGTTTTTCAGTGTCAAAATAAATTCCTTGCCAGAAATAGCGTTGAGGTAAACACTTGAAAAATTTAATGAAAGTAAGCACATTGAGGGTAACGCTATATTAGTGTGAGAGCTTAACAACGGATTCAGCTAATGAGTCAGCAATTAGAAACCGTCTAACTGTAGTTTTGCCGTAAAATGCTTTAAATTGTATAACACCAGTTAACATTGTTATTATTGGTTTATTAAAAAGTATTCAGAAAAATCGCATCTTTAACATGAATATATTATTCATGTGAATAATCGACATAGAATCGTATGTAAACAGCGTTTAGACGCTGTATGGAAAACAGTCCTGACACCGCGTTTAGACGCCGCTGCAGGGAAAACGTACCTTAAGAGATATGTATCTAAGTGGCTAATAAATTCTCGTTTTAAGTTGCGGAATAAAAACTGTTAACTTTTACGGGATACCCCATAGGCCTCGCTTCTGTGAACTCCACCTTTACTATAGGTAGGTACTGACCTTTAAATGCTCATGTTTGTTAAAATACTAGTCCAATAATAATGTTATCAAATAAAAATGTAAGTATGAAAATTTTCAGTAATGTGTAGCCCGGCTTATATATTTATTTTTCTTTGAAGAGATTAAACACAAACCTATGTCCCAATAAATAGCTATTTTATTGTTTTGAAATAATATTAGAAACTATTTAAAAGTAAAGAGAGTTTTAAGTTATGTTCTAGGTAAGTATACATATTTTACATACCGCCAAGTAGTTTAAATTCTCTTGGATAACGTAGAGCGTTGAAATCATCTGTAGAAACAATCCGTAGATCTTCATCTATGAAAAACATATTTTATTTAAATATCATTCAATAATAATATTCACGTCGCAAGTTTATATTAAAAGTCGAAACCAAGAAGTCGAACTGAATGGGGTAACGATTGTGTAAGGATTTTAAATGTATTTGTAATAAAGTATATGTCTATTCCGGTGATTAATTATGTAATATTATAGCTTCATTCAAAACTTCTGGTGGGTCAGATACGGTTTTTATAGGTTCGTAGAGACAGAAAAACCAAAAAAAAATCAAATGTAGGTAATACCCATACGTATATCTATATAGTTTATACTTTATATTGTATGTATGTATGTGTGGTTTTTTTTATTTTAGCACATTTGAAATAATTTTGTGTTTTCGAACACACTATTGAGCGTTAAAATAGGTTGTATCACAACGCTTTATATTCCACATTGACACTACAGATCGTTGTATATAGAACGTCTAAAATTTCTTTTCTAGCAGCATAGTTGGTTTAAAAGAACTTCATTCTTTAAGAAGCCAGTGGCGCCGAACCCTATATACAGGTGGGGCGGTCGCCCCACCTTTGAAAGTGGGTGGGTGGGTGGTTGGTGCTAGGTGGTTAGGGTTATTAAAGTTAAATTGTTGAAACTTGAAAGTGTTTAATTTCAAAAACTGATTAATAAATACCTATCAATTAAATAAATAATACAAATTAAATAATAACTGCGTTTGTATTTTA
Organism: Therioaphis trifolii; assembly: GCA_027580255.1. Classification (NCBI taxonomy): domain Eukaryota; kingdom Metazoa; phylum Arthropoda; class Insecta; order Hemiptera; family Aphididae; genus Therioaphis; species Therioaphis trifolii. The sequence continues at coordinate 11,896,347 of CM050411.1, forward strand.
TTCATCTGCACTATTATATAAGATATAATAATTTAGTTGAAATATTTAAACAATACTTCCGGTTTCCAATGTATATTTTCGTCATTAAAGTAAACACGACATTTCAATGTTTGTCTGTTATAATAACATATATTTGAACCATTTAGTATACTGTATACACTGTTATTGTCAATCCTTGTCAAATTGGTGGCACGGTGAGGCAGTATAATTTTTCCATTTTGGGCAGGTACAGAAAAACGTATATAGAAGAATATATAGAAGAATATATATATATATATATATATATATATATATATATATATATATATATATATATATATATATATATATATATATATATAAGGGGCGGGGGTGGTGGGACGGAGAAACAAAGAAAAATTTGATGACCATTTTTTTTAAGTTGTGAAAGGGTTAGGTAAAATTGTTAGGTGTATGGGTGGGGTAGGTATTAATTTTTGTACTTTGCCCCACCTATAAAAATTGAGTTCGGCGCCACTGTAAGAAGCTACAACTCAGTAGATCTGACGAAGAAACAATACGTTGAATTAACAATTTAAATTTTAAAACAAAGAGAAAATTAATTCTAAATTATAGAAGGATTAAAATATACCCGTTCAATTCATTTTAAGTCCACCTGCTGATGTCACGTGTTTGAATAAATCAAAGTTTCAGCAATTCATTTCTAGTGAACACTGTCAACAGTTTAGTTAAGTAATTCAGGTTTATACAATTTGCAGCACATCTTCACTTATACAGTTACATGTACAATTTGACTAACCATTAACCACTACAAATCGTAAACTGAAACGGTTTTCTGGACTCAAGATGAATTTAACTTGGGTCTTAAAATAATCTAAAAATGCATCTTAAAATTATTAAATTATTTTTAAATAGGTACTAAAGAGAAGGTTTCTATTCGAATGACAGTGCAAAAAACGTTGAAAAAATTTAACGTGTTCGCTAGATTTGCAACTAGTAGAAACGGAAAACCGGAACAGACTATAGTTTTTAGTGAGTTGATGTATTTGACATTTAGATGGTTAGTCATGTCAACAGATATAAAATCTCATATATACAAGTCGACATAATTAATGAATATATTGTTGGTTACCATAATCTGAGCATTGAGCAATCTGGTAGAGTCCAAACCAAGGAGTATGTGAACTGTAGTGATTTTGGGTCAACATTTCAATTACCAATTTATACTTTTGATTTTTCATGAAAACCATGTCGGTAACTTTCACCGTTTTTATATCATAGTTCTTCTGTAGTAAAAACACATACAACGATTAATGCTAAGTCAGAATTTAAAATGAGGTATGTTGAACTCACGTCTTTTTCTAGACGCAATAATGTGATTAAAGTATTATTTTCATTGAATATACTCATTAAAATATCCAATTTAGATGTCACTCTATGAATATATGTCATTGTTAAGCATTTAGAATCTATATCAGGTATCCAATGTAATGAAAATAAAGTGGTATACTCATATAGTTTTCCAAATAAAAAGTAATAACTGTCATATTGATATTCTAAAGTGTTATATACTTCGTTTTCTGGAAATTTACAAAATGTATATTGTGTGTGTTATTACATGTTTGGTTAAGATGCCTTGTATAATTAGTTAAATTCTAAATTAATCGAATAATTTTCATAATATTTCTAAAATACACAAGTTATTTTACAAACATTATAGTATAGTTTAATCTGACAAGTATCGAAGTATCTATAAAAGTAATTATCAATTATGCATTATTAATAAATGATAAATGTGTGATATACATTTTTAATCTGATATATACTCCTGCAATCATATTACGTTTCTGATTTATAAAATACGAATGAGTATTAGAAGAAACTTTGGTTAGTCTTCTATTTTTTGTTTTGTTTCCTATACTTAAAAATGCTTATAGTTTTATTCAGAAAATGGAAAATAGATACACTTAGATATATTCTTTTAATTTATATTTCTGTTATTTATCTAACTAAAATACCTAACTAGATAGTATATTTATAAGTTATTTCCTGTTATAAATTGGTAAAGTTTGTTGAAATGTAAAAATACCCAATTAAATATTAAGTACTAATACTTAATAAATATTAATAATACAAATAAATAAAATTGTACAAACAATACAACACAAGTATACCTACTATTATGATTATATTTCATATCTTACCATTTAATCTAATACTTCGTTCCTTCCAGTATGTTGGATCATAAGATATATTCATGTTACTATTATTCTGAAATGATCCGATTGATTCGGCATTAAATAATTCTTTTACGTTTGTTAGTACGGACGTATAGTTATTTTCTTGGATTGGAATTCCAATAGCATTTGTCCTTGAACGTATTTCAATTCTATAATTTCCATTATATTTGGATAAAAAATCCACATCCCTAAATCCTAAAATAATTTATGATTTTAACTTTTCAGAAGTGTTGAATTTTACACATAATTAAAAAATTATGTAGTATTATTAAATTTGAATGTGGAATACATGAAATAATATAAGCCATTAGAGGTACATAAAAAATATACAAAAATTATAATGCTTTTTCAACAAAATATAGAACTTTATAAATAACAGAAAAATCTGGTTTTTAACCCACAAAATTTTAAATTGTGAATATTTTTAGAAGTACATTTAAGAGGGTGCAACACCAGTCGTTTTGTATTGAAAATAGTGCGTTCGTATTTCAAATGCTACGAAGTCAATAATAGTCGTAGATAATCATAATTTTCGCAAATAATCGTTATCTAGATACAATAATTCATCGTTGAATTAAATAAAAATTACAATGTTGTGAGATAAGTGAATCGATTCTTATCAACTTCGAATCCTTATCAACTTGCTGGTACTCCGCCATTTTCGGACAAGTGCTGATGTCCCGAACTAATTCTATATTGTAATATGGTCTAATGAGGTTTTTACACCCACTATCATAATCTTATCAGCTTTTTTATATTTATTAATTTATTTTTAGATTTTAAGTGAAACGATGGAAATGCCTGTACTTTTATGGAACTTTGAGTTCATTTTCTCTCCTCTCAATAGGTAGTTTTTGTAAACGCGAGGAAAAACTACCGAAAAACTGGGTGAAAATGGTAAAAATGGTCTATTTTTATTACCATACAATTACAAACGATATTTTTTCAGCATTTTAGGTTATGTTGCATTTTCAAAATAATAAGCTATCTGTAATATTTTATGTTATATTCTCAAATATTAATACATTGAGGCGGCACACATCTCAAATAGGTACTTCATCGTATTTTACATGTCTGGCATATATTATATATTAGTTCAAAACTATAATTTACAAACCATGAGAATCGTAAGGAAGACGAATTTTATTGGTGATTCTATAAATCGTTGTTATGTCAAAATCTTCATTTTGTGCTAAAAAAAAAAAAAAATAGTTTTACAATACAGAATTATATTCCATCATAACTATAGAGTATATATACAAAATAAGTTACAATGGATTCAAAGTCGAAAGAAAACAAAAACCATTTTGAGTTAATTATTTGACAATTTGCATAGATGTTAACATTAAAATCACTTAAAAATTGTAATTGAATAGAAATATTGTATACTTAAAGATAACCGTATTGTGAAATGAATCAATTGAAAATAAAATAATGATTTTTAAGTATAATTACTAATTTTTTACTATTTTGAATAAAATTATTTTGAATCATGTAAAACTACACCCTTATAGTTTGTATGGTATTTTAGTTAGAGTAAAATATGTGAAAGAAATAAAAATACATATAAATTTTGATCAAAACAATAAATACCCTATTATAAGAAATTGTATGAACTATGATTATCAATTATACCGTAACTTATTACAATATAATAAATTGTTTTAAATATCCTAATGATTATTTTAGCAGCTTTAAATTTCTCCATAATACTATCTTAACTTATTTATGATTACGCATTTTAAATTTATAAGCTCGTATTACAATTTATACTTATCAGTTTAATAATAACATCAAAAAATTGAATGTCCACATCCTATACCAGGGGTGGCGAACCTTTTCCGAGTCGAGTGTCAAAATTTTCCAAACAAAGTTTTCTAAAACTGTTCGTGTACCCCTCCCCCCACTCACACACACACAAAGGAAGTTTAATGAAGTCAATATTTGTGTAGGTTATTTTACAAATTATACATGATATTCTTGAATCAGATGTCAATATTGAATAATCGTATTAAAAATATAAATATGTAATTATATTAATTTAATGTGAACTTTTGTTTCTTTTTTTCATGTTAACAATTTTATAACAGAATATCTAAATTTCTAATTTTGGTAAAACTTGTAGTTTTTGCTTTGACTTGAAAAAATTCACTACACATTAATAACTTTCGACAAAAAATGAAAAAAAATAAAATAAAAGTAAGCGAATTGCATGACTTCCAACATTTCGATGTCTGTATTTTTCACCACGTTTCGATATAGACGATTTATTTGTATTTGTGATATTAGTAAAGGATAAATGTCTAAAGGAATATAATTATAATTAAAATCTGAAAAAATTGTTTAATCGCATTTATTTTAACTACGATTTCATAAATTGTATGATTCAAATTTTTATGTTTATTAAAATTTCGATAAATTCAATTTTTTCCGCGTGCCATTGAAATTTAGCTAACGTGCCACTTTTGGCACGCGTGCCATAGGTTCGCCACCCCTGCCCTATATAGACAACATAATGAATACACATTAGTAACGTATTATTTTTGATAAATTGTCTTAGTTTGTCTCCACATTACACTATTTATTTTAATTGCGTGAAAACTAATAATGCTTTAAGAACAAAAATAGAACTAATTTGTTTGTTGGAAATAAACTACTCGAACTAAAAAAAAAAATCAATAAAAATTCATTTAAGCTTTTATAATTGAAAATGCACCACAATCTTTTTTTTAGTTATCCATGTCTTCAATTTTGAACTAACCATTTCAGAAAAAATGAATTTTCCATCTTCATATTATATGATCTTCGTCTTCCTACCGGAAAACATACTCTTTAATATTGTACTATCAAGTAAAGGAAATAGTATGAATAAGAAATGTATGGTAATTAAATGGAAGAACATACACTTAAAAAATGAAACATGCATATTATGCCGAAGTGTTACCTAGTACAAAACTGAATACAGATTATTCCCAAAAAGATTGTAATAGATTTCAATAATTACTATCAACATGTAACAAAACAATAATAATAATATAAACGTAATAATGATCGACAAATGACATATTTATTTGTTGATAGAAACGGGTTAATCCAATGACGATTTGTGAGGTACAATCACATCAAATGATTGAAATTATTAATACATAAATTATAATGATTAATAAAATTATAAACAAATAGATAGATTTTTAAATTGTTGGTAAGTTATATTAATCTGATTCAAGAAGAATATTCTTACTATAAAACTACGTTGGAATGGTATATCAAAAGTGTCAACATATCTGGTAAATGACTAGGGACTAAAAACATTGATTCGGATAATAATTCTGAACAGAAAATAAAACCGTTCAATAATTTGTTTAGAAAACAGAATATATCTTGAATTGACGATTGAAATTACATACAGTATGATATATACTCTTATGTCAGTTAAAAAATTTAGTTTTTTCAAATAAATAACAAAAATGCTATGTAGGACTATACATTTAAAATTTATTTTAAATATCTATATTCTATATACTTAAGTATTAAGAACGTATAAATCTGAAATCATTAAATTTTCATACACTGTTTGGTACTTACCATTATCATGAGAATATATTACAGTTTTTATACTCCAGACGTGTAAAATTTGTATACAAAACAAGATAAGTACAGAGAACAACATATTGTTTTTATAAATTATGTTAATTTTGTACACCTTTAAATTGTTGTTTGACAGGTATGCGAAAAGTATTTATAAATTAAAAAATCAACTATGAAGTTTGCAACAACTTCACTAACTAACAAAAGAAGTTTTTATAATGTCTATTGTCTATATTATGTTATTTTATCGCAGGTATTAATTGTTATTTTCATAAGTTAATATCAAAGGTCATTTTTTTATTGCAAATTAAATGTGTCTAAGGTACTTATCATGTTTGATACGTATTATATTTATACTTATACATTCATGATAAGTATTTATAATTGTTATTAATAAAGAGCGGATTTTTAGGTTCTTAAAACCTTAAAATATGATGCTATATGCTTCAAAAAAACCTTAGAATATTCTCTAAATATTCTTTGAATTTGTAAATATGCAAATATGATTTTTTTTTCTAAAACAGTTCAATAAAAACAATAAATAACTGTTAAGCGCCATTCTCTTGGTAACAGGTAAATTATTGAATAATTAAAAATGTAAATCAGTTGATACATAGCTATACAAATCAAATAAAATTTAATTAAAAAAAACATAAGAGTTTAATAATAAATAATAAATAACTTTGCACCATTCCTTTGGTAATAGGAAATTATTGAACAATAACAAATGTAAATCAGTTGATACAGAGCTATATAAATATAATAAAATATAATAATTTTAAAAAAAACATAATGGTTTAGTGAAAAATAATAGATAACTTTGCACCATTTCTTTGGAACATAACCAATTCGATTACAGACAAGTAGATAATTGAATGATTTTGAAATTTTATCACTCTTTAATCAAATTATTTTTTTTCCTAGAAAAAATTATTCCTGACAAAATCACATTTCGAGAAATTAACAAAATATACGAATTTTTATGAAGAATAATAGAATATATTCTAAAATATGAAAAATAGGCGAAATATTCTCTAATGTCCAAAATATGCAAAATTAATTTTTTCTATGAACTCTGTGATGGATAAATCGTCCACATTTTTCTCCCTCGTAAATTTGCATAAAATCAATAAAAATATGTAAAAACCTAAAGATCCGCTCTTTAATTATTAATATTTACCTGCAGTCATAACAAAAATTTAGTTAAAACTGAATTGAAATTCTAATTACTAAATAAACCAATTAAATAATATTTAATAGATACAATTAAATGAGCTGAGGAATAATTTGGAACAAAATCGAAGTACGAACAAAAATACATTTTTCAGCTCTTGCAACTTTGAAACAAAAAATTCACAAAAGAATGACAGATGAATTTACAATAAAAAATAAAAATGTTTACTTAAATAGTTAATTAGTTCAACAATAATATTCAAACTGATTATATTTTAAACTGAACAATTTTTTTTTACTATTCCTAACTAAATTCGAATATATCGTAATAATTTATAAATAAGGCGTGTACTTAATATTTAAATGTTATTAATCTCATCAAACATTATATGGAATTTTCAATCGAAAACATTTCAAATTTTATGTTTTTACTAGTTATGTTATTTTTATTTTTATTTTTAATAAAAGTGCGTTTATAAAATAAAATGAGAAAACAATTCATTTTCAAATAGAATATCACGTGCAGATGTCAACTAATTTACTTGTGCTTGGGTGTGAATGACATCGCGTAAAGGTTAGAGTTTATTTATTAATTTAAAATCGGGTATACATACATATCCCCTACCAAAAAATAATGTAATCGATTATTTCAAATAAAGAATAAGTACCTACATAGAAAAAATCCTAATTGTATTCATTTTTATATTTATAATTTCTTTTTTACGGGCAGAAGACCACGGCACCCGAGGGCTAAAAGATTTTAATTTTAATAAAATCAATTATACAATTAATCAGGAAAAGGAGCAAAAGTTCACCAGCATTCCAGGATTAAATGATTTTAATTAAAGTACAATAAATTAAACGAATTAAAAATTTGAACACCGGTCTAACGGAACTCGAAGGCTAAATGATTTTAATATTAATAAAATGAAATATACAAATTAAAATTTAAGCAGAGGTCCACCATCAATCCAGGATTAAATGAATTTTTATTTGATAAAGTAAATTATGGAAGATAAAAATTTGAGCAGAGGTCCTCCGGCGCCTGAGGGCTCAATGATTTTAATTGTTACGAAACAAATTGAAGAAATTTAAAATTTGAGGAAGGGCCCCTGGCACCAGAGAGCTTTATACGATTAAATTTAATAAAATAAATTATAAAAATTAAAAATTTGAGCAGAAGTCCGTCGGCGCCCGAGGGCTAAGTGATTTTAATAAAGAAAAAAATTAATCAGCTTTAAAATTTTAACAGAGGTACCCCGGCGACTGAGGGCTAAAGGATGTTAATAATATACGCATATGGCTTCGGCATTAATAAATAAATAAATAAACAAAACAGGATAAATAAATAGATAAATAATAACAGGAATAATAAATAAATAATAAACAAATCGGTAAAAAAAAAAAAAAAAAAATCGGTGACTAATTTAAAAATAATTAATTCTGTAAAAATTGTGTTATAATTTATTTTAACACATAAAAAAATGCTGTGTCAAGATTTTTAAAAATTTTTCATTAATGTACGTTTTCCTAGGAGCGCGTTTTTTGCGCCGCAGAAACCGATCACGTCGACGTGATAGCTGTATCACGTCGGCGTGAGCGCAAAACGTATTACGCGGCGTATAAGTGTTTTCCTATAAAAGATAGTGGTGGCACGTTGAAAAAATTCAGTTGACTACTGAAAGTGTGATCAGTGTGTAGTGTTTTTGTAATAATTTATTAAGTAAATACAATATTACCCTTAAAGTATTATTATTAATTATTATTATATTATTATAATTATTAATTAATAATTTTTTTGCAATTGCAATGAATCGTCTTGAAAGAAAGAAAAAACTCATTGCACTGCTTATTCTTCGACATTTAACAATCGATGGCGAAGATGAAGAATATATGCTCCATGAACATAGTAATTTAAGAAAGAAAGTCAGTGAGATTTCAGATTTATAATAAACGAGAAAACGAGGGTATTTTCAAAATGTTGATAAATAACCACGTTGTCGATGAATGCTAACAAATGATATCAACTGATCGTCGTCGTCACCCAAAAAACCAACGCTCAGCCCAACACAACTACTTTTTTGCATTTTGAAAACACTTTAATATAATATAAAATAGCAAAATAGAAAACCACAATTTCTACAAAACGCTGCGCGCAACGCAATAGACTGCCTCTCTCGTCAGTCGGCGAATCGCGTCGAGCTTATTGCGCTGACACGCAACGTGTTGCGCTCTGTAGGAAAACAGTGTGATTAATTTCAAAAGAATAAGTGGATGACGTACTGCGCTAAGCGTAATACGTCATATACGACGCAAAAAACGCGCTCCTAGGAAAACGTACCTTTATCGTTTATTTTATTTCAAGAATTAAAATTGTTATAAGGAATAAACTTATGAAAATGAAGTATTTTTAAAGGTCCAATTTTAGGCCAAAAATTATCAAAAATTTTTGAAACTTGTCGAGTAAGTAACAAAATGTCAATGATGTATAATGAAAATTTCAAGTGTCTAGCAACATTACCTTTTGAATAATGAATAAATAACTAAAAATACCGTATTGAAAAATGGCAAATTTTACCGTTTTTAGGGCAGTTTTTCTTTTCGTTTGAATAAACTGTTGAAAAGAAAGAAAAATGAGCCCACAACGGATCTATGGAGTTGCTGAATGAAAATTTAGAACAAAGTTTAACATCAAAAAATGTCTCAAGAAAAAAAATATCATTGTAAAATCAATAGATCCTTTGCTTTTCTTAGAATCTAAAAAAGCAATATTATAATTGGAAATTTCTGAATTTCAGTTAACAGTTATTTTAACTTTAACATCAGTTTTTCCTCAAAGTAGAGTAATCCTTAAGCAAAAAGATTATTAATTATCTAAGTATTTGAAACTTATTAATTTTTAATCTAAACAAAATAACTAAAATAGATTTATTGATTAATGAGGAAGTATGATAGTAAATATAATTATTTTTTCATTTTCCTTATATCTATGATAAGAAAAAGTAATGAACATTGTGAGAATCCAAAGTATATTGATATCTATTAAAATTGATAGTTTATTATTATCAATAATAATATTATTTTAACATTTATCATAACAACTAAAAACAATACATTTTTATAATACACTAGCTAGTGAACATAATATTTACATGCTATGTATTCAACATTTATTTTTTCTTTAATATCGTATAATAACTAAGCCCTGAATAAACATAGTACAACCAAGTTATCAGACTATCCCAGATGAATTAGTTAATTATTCAACTATACGTAATCTCTCTCTCTTCTCTCTCATAATACATCAATAGTACCTACATCAATAGTTAATAAAATTAATAACTACAATAAATACAAAGATGTTTTTATATATTAAATATACTACATAATAATATTACCTACTATAAATTAAATCCATGGATTTCAGTCATTGACAATTTTTTTTAGATATTATTTAAACTCAAATTATTACACAAAATACTTTTATTTGACTTAAGTTATTTGTGTATATAACAATAAATAAATCAACTAAGAATTAAAATATAAGTCACCATATTCTATACATAACAGTCAACTATAATATTTAACCAATTTAAAACTAAATTGGTATAGTATAATTTAATGTATTAGTAATTTCAATAAAATCAACAGCAGAACATTTAATATGATAGATACTAAATAGTGAATAATTATAACTAAGTACAAATTGTCATGTAAATAAGATGAATTATTAATAATTTTTGTGGGAATCACAATCTACTGGGTACACATATTTATGGCATGGTTTTAAATTTCAAAATCTTGGTATTTATATCAAAATAACCGTTATGAAACATTTAATAAATGTCCTAATATTATATTTTTTATATGAAAAATGCAATGTTTTAAATACCTAGAATATATATTTAAGTAAATATTTTATTGCAGTAAAAACAATTTCTAAAATATGTTCATACTAATAACAGAAACTTTTCTAATATAAAAATTAAATAAAAGTTTAAAACAGGGTTATACATTTGGCCTTATTATTTAAAACTAACTAAAAAAATCTAATATTAATAAAAAAAAATGCCATAATTAATTTCAATTGTGTATTTCCTATAAAGGAAGATTTTAATCTTTATATCACACATAAGTTATTACAACTAGATCTTTAATTATAACACTGATATAATAACTCTTAAATATTGTTAACTTATCAAAAAAAAAAAAAAAATTGTATAAATAAAAATAAGAAAAAGTTTATTATTGTCATGCACATCAAAAAATATAATGTAAAACAAATTCAACTAATTCAATATTTATTAGATAGTAATTTTAACACTCTACATTGTTCAACAATATTCTTGAAGATAAGAATAATAGCAAAAATAAAAAAATGATGATCAATTATGTTAAGAGGGTAACTCATATAATAGTATAGTACTGTTTACAATAAGGGTTCAAAAACAAAAATAAAAATATTGTAACTACAAACAGAATAAATAATTTATCAACACAATATTGAGTAAACATATAATATTTAAACTAAAATATTAAATCAACCTTAAAAATGTAACAACAAAACAATTACAATTATTTAATGGTTGTCATTTTTTTTTTTTTTTTACTAGGGTTCAATAGCTAAAGCATCGGTAATTGCTTCAGAAACATAATTTATATTATTTAAATTCAATCCGCAAATATTAATACGACCAGACCGTAACATATAAATATGATATTTTTTTCGTAAGTATTCAACATGGTTCGCTGAAATTTCACAAATATTAAAGTTTATTAGTTATTAGTTTAAAAAATTTATACTTTAAATAAATTAATAAATTCAAATTTTACCAGATAATCCTGTATAGGAAAACATTCCAGTTTGATCAGTTATATGGTTCCATGTTCCTTTTGTACCAAGCTTTTCTAAATTATCCCGTAAAGCTTTTCTCATGGACTTTATTCTGTCTGTCATTAGCTTTAAGGAATCCATCCTAAAAATAAAATAATTGGGTGTAATACATGATACATATAAAATTTGAAAAAGGTAATTCAAATACTTTGAACAAACCATTCTTTTTTTAGTTCATTATCATTTAATATTGTACTGACAATACGCGCACCATGGTTAGGTGGATTTGAATACATTCCTCTTACAATCATGGTCACCTGAGATTTAACAGCCTTCACATTTTCGACAGAATTCAGAACAAATGTTAAATTTCCAGCTCTTTCATCTTAAAATTACACAAATAAAAACCCAAAATAAATTAAATTTACAATGAGAATTTTAGTATAAAATTTAATACACTCACTGTATAAACCAAAATTTTTAGCAAAAGACTGAGAACATAAGAACTCAAAGCCTCGACTAAGGAAGAATCGAACAGACCACGCATCTTTTTCTAAATCTCCAGATGCAAATCCTTGGTAGGCATTATCAAAGAATGGTATTAATTTACGTTCCTAAAATTTAAAACAAATTTACAGCTTAAATCGAAATATGTTTTTATTTCAATTAAAATAAATTTTAAAATTAATGTGTTTCAATGTTTGTAACAATTTATATATTTTTTTTGTATTCCTTGTTTCTACATGGTAATTTAATTTTTTCAAAATAATTATTGGTACATTATTATATAGAAGAGAAACTTCCTTATAATAAACTACTCCTAAAAAATTATTTTTGGGAACCATTTAAATTTCACTACATATGTAATTCTATTAAACAAATTTTTCTACAACACATATTCCCTAAGAGACTTTTAAATATGAAAGTTTCATAGTACATATATTTTTTCAGAAAATCTATTAAGTTTCTATTTTTTATAATTATCAACTAACTAGCCTCCATAATATCTGCAATTTTTTTCCACTGATCTTCAGTTGGATCTAAACCAGTAGGATTATGGGCACATCCATGCAGTATGATTACTGAACGTTCAGGCGCTTTCGAAAGATCTTCAAAAAATCCATCACAATCAAGAGCTCTATTTTTTTCATTCCAATAGCGATAAGTTTTAGCTTCTTTAAACCCACTATTGATGAAAATTAAATGATGATTTTCTATAAAAAAATATATATAAATAAGTAAATACATTTCATGTAATGTACAATAATGACATTATCAATATATTCAGTAATAAAAATAACAAATCCAAAAGGTTTTTCCACCAATTTAATTGAGGGTAAGTTCAATCAACATCTTATATATATATATGAGTTTTTAGGTGTATTAAAACTAGGACCTAGAATTTATATGTATTAAAAAAATGAAAAATACGTAAATATATATAGAAAAAATTGCATTATAAATAATTACAAAAATAAAAATATGTTATTTTAATAATAATTCATGATATATTTATTATAATTAAAGAGCGGATCTTTAGGTTTTTACAAATTTTTATTGATGTTATGCAACTTTACGTGGGTGAAAAATGCGGACGATTTATTTATCACAGAGTTCATAGAAAAAAATTAATTTTGCATATTAAAGCATATATTGGACATTAGAGAATATTTCTCCTATTTTTCATATTTTAGAATATATTCTATTATTGTTCATAAAAATTTGTATATTTTGTTAATTTCTCAAAATGTGATTTTTTCTAGGAAAAAAAATAATGTGATTAAAGAGTGGTAAAAATTCAAAATCATTCAATTATCTACTGGTCTATAATCGAATTGGTTATGCTCCTAAGGAGCAAAGTTATCTATTATTTTTTTATTAAACTGTTAGGTATATTTAAGTATATTTTATTACATTTATGTAGTTATGTATCACCTGATTAACATTTTTTGTAATTCAATAATTTACCTGTTACCAGAGGAATGGCGCTTAACAGTTATTTATTGTTTTTATTGAACTATTTTAGACATTTGCATATTTACAAATTTAAGGAATATTTAGAGAATATTTTAAGGTTTTAAGAACCTAAAAATCCGCTCTTTAATTATAATTTATACATAATAAATTATGTAATTATAATATATATAACTATTGCTATCTCGATCAATGATGGGAACTGATATGATGGGACTAGTCAACAGGTAGGTATAGAATAGTTACAAAAATGTAATGTAGTTATGCGTTATACAAAAATCAGACAGTCAAATGATCCAGTTATATATGTATACATATATATATATATATATATATATATATATATATATATATATATATATATATATATATTTATTTATTTATTTATTTATTTATTTATTTACTTTATTTATTTATTTATGTAAAAAAATATCATTATCACACATAAATTATTAAACTGCCAAATTTAAAATTATAAAACTTAAATCCATGGCGATCATAGATTGTATTTAATTATTAGTATTACTTTAAATGTAATAATACATTATTTTTGTTTTTATTATTGCAAAAATATATAATAAATATTTGTTACGAAATACATAAAAATATTTAAGATTAAAGTCAGCTCATTTAGTAAAAAAATCTTTTGAAATAAATTTAACAATAATAAAATTAAGTGAATTATACTCTCCAAAAAACATATATTTACAAATAAATCTGAGTTCTAATTACAACTAATAATAAGACCTTGCTAGTCTGACTTACATGTGTTAAGATTATGAGAGTTTAACAAAAAAAATAAAAATAGTATTATTAAATATATTACTATAAAAAGTATATGTGTAAATTTAATTTATTTATAAATTTAACATTAAAAATGAGTTGTATTATAACAATGTATGTATTTTTTACTAGACATATGTGCATATTGGTATAACGGTATGTAGTATCAATTAGATCATGTTCATAAAGGACTCTTCTCATAATTAAGATACTGAATTCAGTATAGTAATTATACTATGACAAATTGGAAGTTAATGCTGTGTACACAAAGAGTAAAGTCTAGTTTTTTTTTGTTTTCTAAAATAGTTTACATTATCTGATCTATACTTAGAAAAGCCGAGTTAACATTAAATGTTGTTTTAATGATTAAAGTATACCTGTCACAATATCTAAAGACAAAAATGTTTTTAAATTATTATTATTGTTTTTACTGTATCCATAACCTAATTTTTTTTTAAACATATGGCGTATAACAAACAAACACTAAATAAATTTTTGTTTTGGGGATCACATAAGCTTCATCATTTCAAAGATATTTTAAAAAGTAATATACTAAGCTCTTCATTTTTATAAAAAATAAAACAAAATACACTAACAAAGAATGTTTTTTTTTTTACTAATTAGGATGAATAAATATTTTTAAGTATAATAACTTAAATTAAAATATAATATTACTTGTAATAAATATACAAAATCTAATTATTATTTCCCTTTTCACGCATCTATGCAATATAACATATATACATACATGTGTGAGTGTTTGTATATATAATATGTGATCATAGACAAGAGTTATTTAAACTATATCGAATAAAAAATATGATCAATAGTATCATAAAACAATTATGCTAATATGATAATAATAATAATAATAATAATAATAATAATAATAATAAAATTATAATTACACAGTTACAATCATTTGAAATATTATTGAATTTAAGTCACTAATAATCACGTGAAAATACAATATTAAGTCAATTAAAGACACTTAAAATTGTTAAAATATAGTAAGACTGATAATTATTATTACTAGATAATAAAATCAATATTCATGAGCTAATTCAAGCCATGGCATTAAATATTAAGAGCATAATGGATTAATCACATTATTCACAAAAACCGTGCACAATTAAATCGCATGCATTTAAAGTTCAAAGAAAATAGCTGATAAATAATGATAAAAAAGTAACTAGTAAGGCTATATTTAGAAATCAGATCAGTCAGTCATCAAAAACTAGCTATAGAGTAAACAAAAAAATACTTTTTACTTGTACAATTACTTAGTAATTGTGTGTATTAAATTAATTATGTAAAATTAGTGTATAAATATTTCAACAACACACATACCTAAAAACCAATAAGATAAAAATAATGAAAGCAATGTTCTTACTTCAAGTTTTCGGTTCTTAGACAAGATATATGTGATGGATACATTTAGTACAGCATTATTTTAACGATTTATAAGCACATTACTAATACACAATACATTATTTATATCATTTAAAATTTAAAAGGTATTATAGGTGCAAATTTAAAATGTCAAATCTTATCATTTAATTAACTGGAACAATATTATTTAAGTAAATTTAATTGAAGAAATCTACCACTATTTTATTGGAAGACAATCAACAACAGTAAAATACAGAAGAATAGAGGTACGCGTGTAGAGAGAGAATACTTTGTTCATTACTTATTATTTTTAAATCATAATTGAATGTGTAATTTATATGTAAGCTGTAAACAAAAATTTTGTAAAAACGTTTTAGTATGCATTTTTATTTTTCTTTAACCGTTTTGCAGATTAATTGTGGAATTCACTTGTCTGGAAATAAACTCATTTTTATAGATTATCATTTGTCCACTTTATTAGTCAACATTATTATATTTTCATAGATAGATACTAGAATGATTAATAACAGAAACTAACTAACCTGATATTTAGGTATTTATAAATTTAGAAGTATAAGTAGAAAAAAACCTAATAAGTTTATAGAAAATATTCAACTCCATAAAAACAATAAATTGCAAATAATATAAATAGTTTGAAAATCAAAATCAAAACCAATTCAAGCTGATTTTAAAATAATTTTAAATTGTATTTTAAAAAAAATCAATTTAAATTTGTATATTTGACTAAAAAAAAAAAAAAAAAAAAAAAAAAAAAAACAGTAAAATAACTTTTATTTTGTTCATTAATTTTGTCAACATTTTTAATAAATATACTAAAATATTGTGCGACAATTTTAAGAAAAAAGTAATTGCTTATCTATATGATTTTAAAGATTTTAGTTTTCTTAAATATAACCTCCACTTATAACATAAGTCTAATTATTAGATTGACATTACTGGATCAATTGTTGAAGAGATATGTGTTTTATGTTTAAAATAACGGAGTGAATAAGTAGGGGCACCCATAGAAATGTATTACCATTACACAACAGCTTTACACATTAAAAACTTCTATTTCTTAAACTGTTATTCCAACAATAAAAATGTTATACTCAAATTTCTATAAACTTTTCGCTTTTATAATATTATATTATAAATAGTGTTAACTATTAATATAAATTCTAGAAAAAAAGTTAAAAATTATATTTTTCATCAAATTATAAGACAACAGTCTAATAATTAATTAAATTAAATTTTGAACATATTGAATAAAACAAAAGTTATAGCATCATTACTTTTTTCAAATAGATTTTAAATACCCTTAAAACAAAATGCTGAATAAATAATATCAAGATCGCTAAAAAATTACAGTAGAAATAGTTAGTACAGCATCGGTTAATATGTCGTATTAAATAATATGCACAACATAGTAAAACTCAACTGAATTTCTTATGTTTATAAGGAAAAATAACTATTATTGTATGACTTTATATAACATAACAAAATTGGTTAATGCATCTTAATTAATATGTTTAATATAGATGCTGTTACATACTAATACAACAGGTTTTAAAAATAACACTATTTTCAATTAGTGTTACAATCTTATTTAAAAGGCCCAAACAAAAATTGTTAATTTTTTTTAACAAAATGTAAAGTAATTGAAATTTTAACGTATATTTATCAATTTTTATATTTCTTTCTTCTTCTTCTTCTTCTTAACTGAATCCATATTAAATATTAACTATTTTTTTCTTTTTAATTTAATGAATTAAGTGCATGATATACAATGCATAATTAAATTAAAATATATTATTTTATAGTTATACAACATAAATTATTTACTTGATATATGTAAATTTGAATATATGTACATTTTTTATTATTTTACACAACCTATCAGTTAATACTACAAAATTACTAACTCTTTTTGATGTTGTATTAAGCAATGTCTACCGTAATTTAATATAATTTTCATATAATTACCCCAAGTTGGTACTGAATAATAAAAAGTGGTGCACTTCAAATGCTTGGCTAAGAACTCTGCACCTACTCTGAGTGCTCCAGAACCGCTAATAGATTGAACTCCAAAAATCTAAAAAAAAAAATCAGATTAGGTTTTAAATATAAAAGTAAAAGGTAATTTTAGATCAATTCTAATAACACATAAACAATTTTAATAAAATTATTTATAAAAGTACTCTTAGAAAAAAAAAACCATTTTATTATATTATCCTATAATTTTCAAATATGTTTTTTTGTTTTCTAAAAGCATTTCAATTCACAACTTAAATTAATAATTTCTAAATCTATTATCTACAAAATATATGTTTTCTAATACAAAAAAATATTAAAAATATTTACAGTTCCTTCTTCTTGTCGTTTAGTAATATCACCAAGTAATAGTTTTGATGCTGCTTTGGTGAACGATTCCAAACCCAATATAGGTAAATACTCGTGATTGGCAGTACTCTGAAGTACCATGCCCTCAGCCTTTTTAACGACAGGAATATAATATGGTTTACCTTCATCTGTCCTGTACGCTGTAGAATGTATAATTAAGATGTAAATATTTAAATTAATCAAATTGACATTAAATGTAAATATGTAAATACATACCACCAACGGTCAAACTAACTTTAGATGAGTTATTATCTTCACTAAATAATTTCATCAAGTGAAAGACTTCAATGGGTAAAGCTTCTTCGACGTTACTGAAAATACTCATAATGATGCAGGAGAAAAAAGTTTTAAAGATTCAAATTATTTTATATAGTAAACAATAATATTTTATGAACAACAGTAAATTACAAATTGAGGATACAATTCAAATAAGATATGACTAGCTGTCAACAAATAAAGGAACTATATATATTATTTTAACTCAAGGCCGACACTTCAGAATCTAAACTAGGTTCTAAGTCCCGACAGTCAACACTCAATAGCTACTAACTAGTAAGTAGTAACTATTCTAATATATTAAAATAAGTTATTAACTAAAATATAATGAGCACTATCGATCATTTAACAGTAATCACACAATTACAAATCGCGTCAGTGTCAGTGTTAAGTGTTAACTTGGTACTATTGTACGGCGATATGTATTATCAATAATAATAGTGTGATTGTGTGAACAGACAACAGTTAAAAATATAACTGCGTTATGTATTTAATACTTAATACTTATGTGTGAGACCACTGAGTTGAGAGTTGAGACCCACTACTGGTGGGAAACTAGACTACAGAAGTTAGACCTCAGAAGTGGTTCTCGTTTCATATTAGATTACTATTTTTTTTATAAATGATCCTATGATGTAATATTATATTGTACTATTGTGTTCCTAGAGTCGAGACTCTAGTCATGAATTCAAGACTAAGTAATTTAATCATGATCATAGCTTATAGTTTGCATTACATTTTAAACGTATGAAACTAACCAAATTGTTTTCATCATGGTAGTCGTAGTTTGTTAATTAATAATTTAAAACGTACGATCTAAAATATAAGTATTACATACCTACTCCTAGACCCCTTTAAGACTAAACGTATCGCTAAAATGTATGGGTGACTAATCAGTTATTATCTTAAATTATTATAAATTATTTGATAAAATTGTCCAGGTGTCATGTAATCCCTTCATTAATATCTATTAACTGTGGGTTTATATTTAGTATTGTATTGTGTAATATAAGTGTGTATCCCCACACTTTCCAAAAAAAAAAACACTTGTGAATGATAAATACCTAATAAATCACTAGTTCTACTATTTTTAATTTTCTTCAAGCACCAACTTTTTATACTTCGGTTAAGTATCAAAGTTTTACCATAAAATACATGATTTAGTAAATACTTACCAACTACTCAAACTTTAGACGAGACGTATTTAGTAAAGGCTCAAATAGTATATACAATAGTAGTGTGTAAATAAGGAAATAGGCAATATAAAATTAAATCCTTGTTAGGCATTTAGATTGATACTCAAAAAAGTACTCGTATTTTTCATACAACTTAAATTAAAAATTTCTTAATGTTTCATTTTTATTTATGAAACGGAATACCTTTTTGATTTTTATTATCCGATGTTCATACTTAATTGAAAAAAAAATAAACGTATTTAGATTTAATTAAATTTGGTATCAACTTCAAATGATTGATACTAAATTTGGTACTAAAACTCAATACTTAATAACAAAAAAAACCATATAAACCGATAACACCATTTAATCGTGTTATTAGTTTGATATTAATGAACAAAATTGTCTTTAATATAAAACCTGATTATATATCAACAAGTAAATTTTACTTTATCCTTTCTTTGTGTTTTAGTTTTACCAAACTAAAATTAGAGTATAGGTAATAAACGTTCGGAAAGTTTTATATCAGTAATGACAGTATATAAATCTAGCAACTACCATCCACTTTTACTGTAGTTAATGAAATTATTGACTTACCTATAATTTAAGGTACCTAATAATATGTATATATTGTGAATGTCTAAATTTTATGTAAGTACATGTGTACAACTGGAGATATTTTCTAATTCATTTACGACTGCTTGATGATTTTAAAATTAACTTCATCTACATATTGACCTCCACCCATGCCCCCATACAATATTATACTATGTTAATATAGCTAGATAGGTACTAATAGTAAGCTAGTACTTGAATATTCAATAATAACCGATATATCAAATATTTAATTTAGAACACAGTATTTATTGTGTAAATAGGATAAAAATAAATATGTTCTAAGGTTGAGCTAATAATAGCATAATCTATCTATCTAGGTACATTTTTATCCTGTTACTCAGAAGTAGATATACAACTAGTTGTTGAGTCCTGAGTACGGATATTAATTATTTTATGTAATATCTCTATAGTTTTAAATAATAAACTTACACTACTAAAATATAACGAAGTTAAAATAAAATTAACAATAATGATTTAGCTTTTAGCAGGTACAAATGGTACTGATTTTTGTAAGACCAAAATTTCGTAAAGATCACATAGCAACCTAATTTTCAAAAATGACTACCGATTAAAAAAAAATTTTAATTATATTTTTTCGAATAGATATATTCTTATTCAAACACTTATTTTGTTATATCTACCTGCCAATAAGAAAAAATAATGCAAACATCAACTTTCTCTTTTTTAAATTAATCATTTCAGAGATTTAATGTAGATACCTACCTAATTGGAATAATAATTGTTCAATAACATAAATGACTGAATTTAAAAGTAGAGTGTAGTCTGTAAAAGACTAGCTAGGTACTTACATAATATAGTGCTGCAAGATCTAAGTATTTTACTACTTGTAAATAGTGTTTTTTTTTTTTTTTTTTAATCAAGTGATAATTATTTAAAGTGAAAAGCGTATAACGTTTATAATATAATGAGGTTTATTTGTTATAGCTAACTGATTTTTAAGAAAAATATATTTTAAAATATTTTTATAAAATAAAAAATTATATGTATTAATTTAAAAATGACTAAATAAATAAAATAAATTTAGACTAACTAAATAAATTTACATATTGGAAAAAATATAAAAAATATTATTTGAAAATAGTTAAGAACAAGATTATTAGTTAGTAATTATAGGTACCTAGGTATCAAGCATAAATTATGTACAGCTTTAATAGTATTTAATACATAGTTACAAAATACCATACCTATCAATAATCTAAATCTAAAATAAGTAGGTACCTAAACAAATGGAAAAATACAATTTCTATAAAATGTATAACATTTATTATTGTAATACGTAGGTATATGGTGTTTGAACAGTTTTTAAGGTAAAGTAATATAGATATACCTATTCAACTTATTCAAATAATAGCATTTACCACATACCTACATTTAAAGCTCCAAAGCTGATAAAAGATAAATAAAAAACTGATAATGCTATAAGTAATTAAAATTTTGATCATCAAAAAATAGCAATAGATTTAATAAAAAATAATAAATTTATTTATAAAATAATAATAACATTTTAAATCTGTTGATAAATTATGTTAAATGAGTTCATAAATATTTCAACAGCATATTTACATAGGTAGGTACTTAAAAACCAGCAAGATAAAGATAGTGGAAGAAGTTATCTTTAAATTTGTAATTTTTATATCATATCTTATTTCTTATAGAGCCTATATGATATTTTTTAGCTCACTTGTATGTGCTTGTGTTTATAAATATTAAAGAAATGTTATCCCGTACACAATCGATTTTTATGAACACGAATACGCACAAATTATTTTATTTTTGTAGTTTGTAAATAATTTGGATTTATGTTCCCTTAAATAAAATGTTTTAATGTTAATATTTTTTTCCTAGAGTCACTTTTTAGCACATTTAACTTAATCCAAAATTTTCACCCAGTATCTCTATAGACCGGAAATTGCATGAGAATTTGTCACTTTTCTCAGTAATTTTTCCAAGTGTGAGCAAAAACGGTACAATTTGCCGTAAACGATACTTTCACTAAATTGATTTCAGTTATTTAATCATAGCTCAAAAAATAATATTACTTGAAATTTTTACCATGCATTAATGCCGTGATTGTTGAATATTCAACAAAAGTTTTTTTTTATTTACAACTTTTGAGCTAAATATAGAACTTTGAAAATAACCTTTTTTTTTTAAGTTTATTTCTAATAAAATTTTTAATATTTAATAAATACTATAATATATTTAATAATAAATAGTTTTGGAAATTTAATATGACCTTATTCATATACTAATTTACAATACTGAAAAAATTTCAAAAATCATGACTCAGATTTTTTTTTTATATGCGTTTAAGTAAATTATCATACGATTTTTATGGAATAGGCTTACATCAATTTTCAACTTAAAGTCTTAAAATGTTAATTAAATAATTTGGTTTATCCAATCATAATTAAACTTTGAACGTAGATAGACCATGTTTTCAATATTTTGGTTACAAAATTGTCTCCATTGGACATTAACAAACATGAAAACTTTAAACCAATATGAAAAAAAAACACCTACAATTAAACGAAAAATGATAAAACATATAAACGATATATTTTCATACTGGAATTTTGCTCCGAATCGTTTAACTAAAAAAATGATTCATCGTTTCTTTAAAATGTAATACACCCATCCTCATTATCTTGTCAGAGGTACAAAGAATACCCACTGTCATTGACACAAATAGTGTTTGATATTTGGGGAGGGGGCCGGTGCTCAGGTAAAACTGCATACTTAATGTACCTACTACATAAGCGTTCTTTACTATTGTATACATTAGCTGGGGGGGGAGCTATATATAGTCTTGGGGGGCTTAGCCTCCCTCATATTTGTACCTATGCCCACGGTGCAAAGTATGTCCTGGCTTTTTTTCTGGTGTTATACCAATAATTAATAGTTTTGGTATAATGTTAACTATTATATTTTTGAATAAGGGCTAGTGAACTTAACTTGTGTTTGTATGGAAAATTAAATTATCAAAAATTTAGTGTTTGATACTTATATAATATAATTTCGTTATTACGTTATTCATAATTATTTTATATAGGTTAGCTGTTCGGAAGTTGGTTAGAGGCTAGAGCAGTGGTTCTCAACCTTTTTGCTTTCGCGGACCACCTAGAATCTAGAATCTAGATTTAAGTAGGACTACGGACCACTAATACACATCGATTTCCAACTCTACACTAAAAATAGATTAGAAAACAACACAATATGGACCGGCATCTTTTTTATCGCGAACCGGTGCCGGTCCGCGGACCGGCGGTTGAAAACCACTGGGTTAGAGTATTGAAATATAGAACCAAGTATTCAAATAATAATTAATATGTATTTAAATGTAAAATGTTTGCGGTAAATTCGAATGAGGATAAATAGTATACAGAGAATTTTTTTAAGCGTAGTTGTCTCATTTTAGATTCTAAGAGAAGGGAATAATGATGTTAATTTCTTCTTTCTTTTCTTCTTTTGAAACACTTTTTGGTACCTTAAAATTTCTTTAAAAGTTTTATCCAGCAGCTCTATAGATCGGAAATTGCTAGTAAATGTTATTTAGAAGGTTCATTATTCTTTCTTCTCTTTTTCAAAGCTTAAGGATAAACTGCCGAAAAATCGAGAAAAAAAAAACGGTAAAATTTGTCGTGAACTACTCTTTCACTAATCGAATTTAGCGAGTTAATTAAATTCATAACTCCAAAAGTTGTGTTGCATAAAACTTGATATTTTCACCATATTATATTGACGACACGTTGTTACATAGGACAAAGGTGTTCAAAAAATAAAATTCAATTCACTGATCACCAGTATCTTAAGGGCGAGCAGCAAAGAATACCCTATTGCGGAGTACGTCCTTTTCTTATTTTAATGAAATGAAAAGATTCATCGGTTCTAAAGTAGTAGTTTTCATTTTTTGTTCTTTTTAGTGTGAAGTCACTTTTTTGGGTAGTTGAACTTGGTTCAAAAGTTATGTTCTCCTCTAATTCTTAAAGATCATTTTGTTTAGCTGGTATTTAAATTGGGCAATTTTTATCTATTCTCAAAAGTTGTTCTTATATTTGGATAAATTTACAGAAATTTTAGTAAAAACTTTAAAATGAAGTTGATAAACTCCTATATTAAATATTATATTAAAGGCGTACCTATGGAGTATGCTGATAACATAATTATTTAAAGAAAAAATGTATCTATATAAAATAGTAATGTAACGATGAAAACATTTTGATGTTGAAAACAACATGATTTGTATCTACTTATTACAACATGTAAGCACCTTGTAAATAGAACCCTCCCTTATGGATGAGGTAGGTTTAAACCGTATTATATAAATTAAAAATTTATGAATAATTTTCAAATGGATATAAAAATAGGTATTGTAGTAACCAACATTTAACATTTTTGTATTGACCATTTGATTTAGTTCAAGAAAGGTAAGAGATGGATAACTTCTGTTTTTTTTTTAAATATCTTTTATTTTTTATCAATATTTTCTTATAAAATTGAATTTAAAATATTTTCATCAAATGTAACTAATATAAGTATAAAGAGGAACATACCGATATTATTTTTGCGGTTAAAGTTCGGTTTATCGTTTAATAATAATTATCGATTTTCCCTCTATCCTTCATCATTCATTACCTGCCATGTGCCTTTTCTGGTAATCTAATCACGCCATGGCTATCACATCCTACTATATAGAAGTTTATATTGGGAATACCATTTTTTTAAATAAATTTAGATTTAATAATGAACATATTAAGACAGTTGAAGCGAAAAAGCGATTAAATTGCCCGACATCAAGTTCGTGGTTTGAACTGTGCTTACTGCTTAGTATTGTTTCTGCCTCCTGGCTTTTCTTTCTTGCTGTTCTCTTTGCTTTTTCTTTCGTAATTCAATTTTAACTTAATAAATTATACACAGTTTTTTTTCTTATTTTATGAAATTCGTTTTATAAAAAAAAAAAATTGTATTACAATTTTACTCGAGAAAAGTTTTAGGCCATAGCCTTTGGGCTTCAACCTTCTAAAATCTTAGTTATTTTATTTTGTGATTTAAAACTTCACACATCAACTGGTCAGTATATTATTTGATTTTATTAATTGTAAGAAATAAATGTTAACAGTACTTTTATCACGTACCTAGAATTATAATTTTTTATGTTGATTTTTTTCTTAAATAAATGTCAACATTTTAACATACCTAGATATTATTTATATTTTAGGCCTACAATCCTTTATTAATACCTTCTGTTTTTAATTACTAATGATTATTTTAAATAGGGTTTTTTGTTATTAATAATTATGTACTTATTTATTTTGTTTTAATATACATTTTTAAGTTTGTATTTATACATTAAGCAAAGTTGCTGAAAAATAAGAAAGAAAAATATATATATATATATTATGCATAAATATACAACATAATTTATAATCTGTACCAACAATTTAAATTACAATGAATAAATTTAATAACAAACAAAGATAAAATTAACAGGAATAACATGTTGAGAAAGCAACCCATTGGTAACACCTCTTTAATTTAATTGAACTCTACACCATTTTCGCTTGAGTCTTTGTGTTGGGTTTTTTGGTAGAGTGAAAGTATACGTTTATGATATGAGTAAGTTACATGTGCATGCTTAAATTTTGAGGGAAGCGCGCTTGTATATTGTTTTGGCTAGTTCAGTGGTAGTTGTTGGTTTAAAGTCATTGTGTAGGGAAAGATTTGAAACGTGACAAGCAGTATGTGTAGTAGCCTTAAAGAAATTGACTGAAATGCCTAGATTGGCCTTATGTTTGACAGTTTAGCAGGACTCCATATTGCTATTCTATAGGAGCAAACTGGTTTTATAACTGTTTTATAAATAAGTAATTTATTTTGAAGTTTAGGAGAAGGAGTAGGAGATGAAGTCTATTTTTAGCTGATTTTTGTTTTTTCCTTTAAAGTATTTTATTTCATTCTGACAGGTATGGGGATATTATTCATTATTAAATAACGACATTCTTCAGGGCATTTGTTTAAAGTAAATGTAACTTTGCAGTATTTATTTTGATTCTCCATTGTTGTTAGTCCCATGAGTCAATTTTGTTTGTTTGAGTCTGGAGGGAAAAAAATCAGAATACCTATAGTTGTTTGGACATGATGGATAGAACATGAAGTGTTCGGGATGAAGGAATTACCCATTGGTATTTGCTATTTCCTCATATCCTGTTGGTACCTAGTTAATAAGTGTTAACCCTTAACTGGTATCCTTATTTGTACTCACGTAACTGGTATTGTCGGGTCAAAAATGACCCGAAATTTGAATAACTATGTTATTCAATTTCTTTTTTTTTTTTACTTTTTTTTTTCATTATATTCTATGAATTGGAATGAATATTTTTTTATCTAATTACATTTTTTTTTTCATAAAATATAAGTGTTTTATACAAATTTATTTTAATCTTGCAAATTTACATGGTTATTAATACATTTTTGAATAAATTAATTTAAAAAATATATTTACATTCAAATTTGAATTACCCATTGGTTTTTCGTTAAGTTTAGAATTTAGATACAATAACAACAAAATAAAATAAAATTTAGAACTTAAAACATTTATTTATATAAAATTACAAACACTTATTGTACCTCTCAGGACGTTTTTTTATGTAACCAACTACAAACAAATTTTAAAGTTTAGGTATTAGTTTATTATTCAAGACTTGACTTTTTTGTATGAAATATATTTAAATGTTAGTTAATTAATGAAATTCAAATAAAAAAAAATATATATATATATATTTGGAAAGTTCCTTACATTATAAAATAAAATTAATAAAAATGTTTTCTTACTCCGTATACATACAATCAACACATTTCAATACTTGAACGCCGTGTGTTTTACAAACCGTTTTTTTGCATACAGAACAAATATTTGAATATTTCGTATCTTTAGAACTTGGACACATGTTAAATACCAACGCGTAATGGAGTCCGAAAATATTCGTCTCAAAATAACTATTATTTTCGTGATGGCAAATTATAAGAAAAAACCTACTTAACTGGTATCATCGGGTCTATTATGACCCGAAACCTTTATAAATAGCTTTTTTGAACGAAATATGTAATAATTGTTGATAACGAAAGACGTAATACGTTGTTTGAAGTATTGTGATAAAATACAATGCATTCTACAACAAAAAAAAAGCGCGATTTATTGTAGAAAAGTTAAAAACAAAATGTCGTGGGTCTTTTTTGACCGGACATACCAGTTAAGGGTTAACAATAATGTTGTAATAATTGCACTATTCTGATTTGTATTTAATCTTAATACCTAATGAAAAAAATTGAAAGATTTTCATTAATGAAATATCATTAAAAATGTAGGAGTAAATATATAAAAGTATTAAAACTATTAAAATCAAAATCAACTACTTATTGAAACTTGAAAGATTCTTAGATTGATTTATATATTTTGTATCTTATATTTTCTATTATATTAGGTATGTAGAAATGTGAGTAAATACTCTTGTAAATACCTAGTTAATTTGGTACTTTTATGTTAAAATATTTGTTTCATATTAAAAAAATATTTGTTGAATCAGGAATAAATAAATGATTTTTTGATGTCCCTCTTATTTTTTAATTAAAATATTGTTTTTGGTATCTCATATTTATTATTTCAGTGGTTTTAAAGTAAAAAATTGCTTTTCCATAAATTTTTTTTAACAAATTTATTTGTTTAATAAAAGTTGTAATAAGTATTTTAATGAGGTTGATGGAATTAGTCACAATTTATATTTTAAGTTTAAAATTTACCTATTGTCTACCTAAAAATTGTGTAATACCTATATACCTACTCAATTCAGGTTCTTAAGGTATTGTATCATTAAATACCTATTTATGTTTAATAAATTAAAATAAATCAATTGTAATTCAAAACAAAAAATTAAGAATATTTTATACAAAGTACTTAAAATATTTGTACCCTTAAGTTATAGTAGTCAGAATAGAGGATTACCTATTTATTTTTAAATATTCTTTTTGATTTGTATATATATATATTTTTTATTTTTTTTTAGATGCATGCTAAATTCTGTATATTCTAAATATTCATTGTAATATTCTTTATTTTTATTTATTTATTTATTTATTTTTTTTATTAAAAGGATACTTTGTTAACAATTAGTTTCGATAATTATAGTTAGAAATATATTACATAAAAATATATAAAATTAATGACAGAGATTATGTTACAAATAAATTACATTTTTAAGCCAATCTGGTTGATAAAGGATATAAGTAAGGTAATTCTTTAAATTTACCCTGGGGTTCATAATATTAATAGATATGTACAAAATCTGTAAGATAATGGTGGTGGAAGTTAGTCCTTCATTCCTTTGGTTCTTGAAACAGATAATAATGATGATGAGTATATTTAATTTTAAAGAAACAATCTATGTTTCCTTAGTTGAATAATTTTTGAACTAATCTTTCGTATAATTTATACTGTTAGCACATTTTATCTTTTATAGGTAAACAAATTATTGGTGGATTTTTTAAATCCAAATCTCACTTTACGAATTTTGGATCTAGTTATAATTTTCTTTTACCTGAAATCCAAAATATATTTTTGTATCCATATTGCAAGTTTTATAAAGATTATATGATTCATAAATTATTTTTTATTTATATTTATAGTAAAAACAGATTATATTTAATCTGTGGTAGAAATTTTATGTTTAAAAACAGTATTCTGTCAATATTTTAACAAAAATCTTGAATAATTTTTTTTTATAATCAGTTAAATGTTTCAAGTTTCTAGCAACTTTGTTTTTGGAAGTATTTCTAGTTTACCAAAATTGATTTAATGAAAATCTCATCTACTGCAAATTTTATTGTTATTATACAATTTTTTGAAGTTTTTTCTTACATTGGAAAAACTATGGAAAAACTGTTGAGAATTTAGAAAAAATTACCTGTATAAGTACCATTTAGATTAAATTTCAGATCCATACTGGAGCTAAATGTAATTTTTGGACAAAGTCTATCCAAAAAAGTGATTTTGGTCTTAAGAAAAAATATTGAATTTTTTGCAAAAAACTAATCATTTGATTCTTTCAGAATTAAAAATGTATGATTAATATAGGTATTTTTTTATTTATTGTTTTACCTTGTTCAAGTGAATATTTTTATACCTCGGTATTCCTTTATTTATTGTATTTCAACTAAACTCATTAATCATGGTAGGTACTTATCGTGATTTATGGATAGGTTAAAAATAAAGTCGAAAGTTAATAAACAATTCATTAGTTTATCTGAAAAACTTATTGAAATTTTTAAAGTAAACTAGTCCTGTACGTAACAAATTATATATGAGTAAATATTGTTCATGAAAGTTATAATGTACCTGATTGTCATTTTGTCAAAATGTATTTTTTAACTTTTTACTAAACCAATTTTTATTTGATTTGTTCAATAATTATGGTTTTGAAATCATGTGTGCTATTTAATGACTTAAAAAAAAGATATTTTTTATATATTGATATAGATATATTTTATTGTGAAAATATGAAAATTGAAAAAAGAGTTTTATGATATTGATAAATATTATTTGTATGGTGACGTTTTTATTTTAAGTAATTATGTGATTTAAATCATGTTATTATTATTTGACTCATAGTCCATGTGATTATCTATAAAATTAGTAAATAAGTATTTAATTATTAATTAAAAGAGTAAATTGAGGTTTGATTTGTAAATTTAAGTTATCGTAATTTTCTATAGAGCCTTATGTGTAATATTATAATAAATATTTATAGACTTATTAGATTTCAAAAAACATATAAATTAATAAATATATTAATATAAATTGATAAATATACATGTTTTTGAGGTATCTTTTATTTTCCTATACTACTGAATTTGTTAGAATATTTTTTATGTACAGGGTGCCACAGAGATTTACACATTAAAATTTAACCTTAGAATCAGCGTTTCTCAGCCTTTTTCATTCGCGCACCCGTTGATCTCTCACCACTATTTTACATACCCCGAAATATAAATTTGGAATATAATTAATGAAAAATATTAATATTTCAATTATATTAAATTTCACTTTTCCGCCATTACTCAATTGTTTTTTGTGTACCCCTTGGGGTACGCTTACCCAAGGTTAAGAACCGCTGCCTTAGATGAATTATAAATTAGAATTATTTTTTATGTATGATTTCAAAAACTATTAGAATTAAATTTTTATGAAAAATATTGTTTTTCTGTTGTTTGTTATCTTCATTAATATTGATTTTTAGTTTTCTTAAACTTTACTCTTATTTCTTTCATAATTGTGAAGTGAATAATTATTTTTAAAAATTTTATATTAAAATATTTATTATCAAACCAGTCATTGGAGAAAAAAAAGTAGTTCAAGTTTTGAGTGGTGAGATGGAGAAGCAGTGATATCCTTGAAAATATATTGCTCTACTCTGTTGCATTAACTTTGTATACTTATATCGCTTTAATCATTGTTTCAATTTTACAAATTTAAAAATCAAAATTTTCAAAAAAATCAATCGATTTTATAATATTTTGTTATAAATTATGTTTGCATTTAAAAAACTTAAAAATCACTTGGGTAAAAAATTGTTTTGCCTAAAAATTAAGTTTTATCAGTATTTTAAAATTTACATCAAAAACATTTTCAATTTATTTATGAATTTTACAGGGTAAAATGGTATAATGTAAAGCTCTCCTAGAGACACTTGAATTTTTTTCATAATTTTAATCTATGACATTTGTTTTTGACTTTACCTATATACAATTAATTACAAATTAATTGAATAAATATCATCTAAGTAGAACATTTATTGTAAATAATTCTTTGAGTACTTCTTGTTTTCAATATTAATAATTGCATGTTATATTAGCTGTATATAATATATATATTATATTATTATATTTATAGTTTTCAAAAGTTAATGTTGAATTTTTTGAGGAATCAGTTAGAAGTTGTATCATCTGTATAAGAGCCTTGTTTAATATGTGTAAATACATTTACTGTAAAGTAAAAGTATTATGTATTTTAATTATTGGTAACGTAGTATATCCAGTGAGCTTGTGATGTGATATGATGAGAAAATATTAGATTTTAAGTTTCCATAATACCAGGACCTGGATATTTTAAGGATCCTTGTTTAATTGTACGGTTTATATAAGATAGAATAAATTAATATAATAAATCAATGAACGTTATTTTTAATTAAAATATTTAAGGGGATGTAGTAAAAAATATTCTTATGAGAATTTAAAATGACAGGGTTCAGTATCTAAATAATTAGCATAGTGATCTTAAGTTTGAAATGAGGACTGTGAAATTACAAAATCTATACTTTTCTATTTAATATTTAAAATTTAATCCAAACAATTTATTTTTCTAGTTATTTTAACTTATAGGTAATGTATTTTTGTTGCAGGACAAAATGACTTTCCCTTCTGTCGTGAAAAAATCTGGCCCTATTACGATTTCTAAAACTAAGCCAGGATCAAAAACATCAACAGGATCACCGAGATCCCCTTCATCTCCTTTAAATGCACCTATTAAAGTTACGTCTGTTTCTCCAGTTAAAGCACCGCTAACTAACAAAACAACTGAAAAAACTAATGTTGAATCTCCTATTAAATCACCTCTTACTAGCAAAGCAATTGAAAAAAACAATGTTGGATCTCCTGTCAAAAAATTATCAGTTCCTTCAAAGAGTCCAGTTGTCAAGTCTGTTACTAAACTTGTTGCTAATGCTATACCGGAACTTGAAAAAAAAGTAGCTTCTACTATTAAAGAGGAAACAAAATCTGTGATGAAGCCTCCTCCACTTAAGCTGAATATAAAAGCAACAGACTCCAAAGGGTTGAAATCTCCTGCATCTACCAAGTCTGTTCCTAAAACTCCAACATCTCCATCTGTAAAATCTCTGAAGCTGACTAAATCTCCTTTGCCAACTAAGTCTACATTAGCTACTAAATCTCCTTCAGTGTCATCTGGAGTAGTTAAATCATCAATTTCAATTACTAAATCATCTCCGGCATCAAAAGTTTCTTCATTGGGTGCAAAATCTCAAGTAACTTCTGGAACTAAGACTTTAACTACATCTTCACTTGAAGCAAAATCTGCTGTTGTATCTTCACCAGTTGCAAAATCTCCATCATTTGTTTCTAAAACTTCAATGATGACTACAGTTCCAAAATCACCACGTATATCTACTAATCTTTCAACTCTGTCTGTAAAATCTGTTTCATCGAAAGATCAAGTGACTGTTTTGAAGCCTACAACCCCAGTTAAAAAAGCTGTTGTATCGTCTTCTAAAAATGTAGCAGATGTTAAAC
This sequence comes from Therioaphis trifolii, assembly GCA_027580255.1. Classification (NCBI taxonomy): domain Eukaryota; kingdom Metazoa; phylum Arthropoda; class Insecta; order Hemiptera; family Aphididae; genus Therioaphis; species Therioaphis trifolii. The sequence goes on from CM050411.1 coordinate 11,929,160, forward strand.
TTCCAACGACGTCAATGAACAAACCTCCAGTGGTTCCTAGAAGCCCAACTATAGTTTCTAGTACAAAATCAAGTTCTGTTAAGATTCCTGCTTCTCCATCAAAATTGTTAATAAAAGAACCTAGTGTAGGAAAAATATCACCATCATCAAAGTTGATTGTCAATAAAAAATCTAATGTTATTTCTAAACCTGTAACAAAATCTAAAGTAATGGTTCAAAAAGAATCTAGTTCTTTATCATTAATATCAGTTAAGTCATCTTCAACAATTAAATCTGCTTCAGCAATGTCAATAACTTCATCTCAAAAGGCCAAAGTTGCTACTTCAACGCCAGTTTCTAAAAGTGTAGTACCTAAGTCACCTTTAGCAAAAACGCCACCGTTAACAGTCACAAAAACAATCCAATCTTCGCCTACATTGAAAACTCCGTCATCACCAGTTGTAAAAACTTCAACGTCTTCAGTAGTAAAAACTAAAACTCAATTAACACCAATATCAAAAAGTAGAACACTTTCATTATCCTTGGAAAAATCACCCTTGTCACCAACAATTAAAAAAGCAGTACCAACTAAGTTGATACTAAGTCCTGGCTTATCTAAGACCAAGTCACTTTCGTCTTCCAGACTCAGTTCTATCTCAACTGAAAGTTTATCTTCAAAGTCATCTTTAAAATCCCCTATGAGCCCAAAACCTACCAAAGATGCTGCAAAAAATCTTTCCAGAGTAATTAAGAAAACTGAAGAACCAAAAACCAAAAGTATTCGAGGAGGGCAACCTCTTAAGAAGACCATTGATATTCCAGGAATAACTGAATTACCATCTAACAATGTTTTAAACAAACAAGAAACTCTAAATGTTGAGTGCAAATTAGAAAATACAGTTCAAAATATTTTAAAAGAAGAAGTAGAATCTACTCCTCTAATATCATTAGATCAAGATTTACCGCCCAATAATGAATTAGAAACATCAATAAATGTTATTAATACTGATAATAACTCTAAAGTAATTTCTGACTGTGGCAAAGAAGATGCATTGTCAAACACAATGGACACTCATAATGTCAATAATTCAACGATTGTCGAAGATAATAATTTACAAACTATTGAAGAGGACTCGATAGAAGAACCTACATCAATAAAATTACCCGAAGAACAGAAACAAAATGAAAATTTAGACTATTGTAGTTCATTTGACTTTGTGATTGTGAAAAAAGATGACTGTGAACCATGTTTAAATAGTATTTCTCAATCGCCTAATAATTGTGGGATAGTAATTGATGATAACCATTTTGGTACAACAGATGGTAATGTTATTTTAAATGAGTCGATTGCTACAGAATCATTTATTTTAGATATAGAGGATAGCTTTGAACCTATGAATGATAAATTAGTACTTGGAGACGTACCATTTGAAACAGACTCAAGCCAAAGTGATATTTCTGATAATGAGCATACCGTTCAAAAAGAAATAATAGAAAATGAAAACAGTAACATAATTAAAAAAAATAGCATAGATGATGTATTTTTATTCAGTGAACACGATTTATCTATTAATAATTTTAATAGAACTGATAGTACAGAAAATTTTATTCAACAATGTATGCCTCAAGCAATAAATCATTCTGAAAGTGCATCATCTATTAGTACAGATGACGGAAGTCTTAGTCGGAAATCTTATTCAGAAGTAGTTTCTGGAACATCTAAAGATGGCGAGTATTATTACGACTATGATACTGACGTGGTTGATGATTGTTTGGAGTACGAAGATGAAGATACACCTGTATTTGTTGAAGTAACAGAAAAAGAATTTCCTGAACTTAAGCCTAAAGATTTGTCTGGTAAAAGAAGAAAGAACAAAAAGCAGAAGAACAGGAATTTTAGTTACAGAACAGGATCTCAATCAGGTAAATATAATTAATATAAAATAATTTATAATTTATAATGTTCAACAAATATTTAATTTACATGAATTAATGTTTTTTAGATTCAAATATTTCTGATAATAATTACGATCCTGAAAATTTTGATGGGAATGAATTTTGTCATTACATTAAAATGATGAAAGATTGTTCATTTTATCCGAATGGATTGTTTTCATCTGATACAGTTAAATTATCTACGTCATCATCTTTATCATGGTTAGACATTTCTGTTCGTACCACCGATGATGACTTAATACCATCCACCGAGTCCTTGAGCACCTATGAAGTCTTTCAAGCAAGTAATTTAAACAGAGATTTTCTAATGTCAATCATTGGCTCCACTCCTACTATGAATTCAACCAATGAAACTTCTTGGTTTTGGAAGTCCATCGAGGGTAGGCATCAACCCCACAATAAAGCAAATATAACACTGAGTCTTAAACCAGGACCCAAACACTTAACCACCCCTCGTTTTATGACCCTTTTGGCACTCATCAGTGAAGCTAAAGGTTATGAAATTCAACCATCCTTATCTGAACATTTTGTGACTACTGAATGCATGCCAAGATTTGATTTTAAAATAAGGCGGCTTATGGTTCAAGGATTTTGGTTGGTTGGTCGTTTGATAAAAGAAAGTTTGTCTGAAGACGAAAAAGTGAATTGTGGAAATCCATTTAAGTTCATTGACGGTGACATTGGTTTCTGGTGGGCTGGAATAAATATGTTAGATTGGCAAGAATACATAAAAGAAAGTGATAAAACCCAGAAACTAATAAATTGCTATGACTTTGTTCTGCAAAACATGGAAGAAAAAAGAAATAATTTCAAGAAAGCTGAATTAAGTATGAATGCATCAGAACCTGATGATTTTATGAGTGAATTGGATATGGGCAATTTCATTCACACTGTGCGTAATGTCAAGTACTACTGTGGAAACTGTTTTGTCGATAGTGAGGAGCAAAACGAAGAAATTATCGAAACTTGTGATGATGATAATTTTACAGGATGGGAAAACAACTCTAAAGAACAACATTGATAAGGTTTTTATCGATAAGTTTTTGGTTATGTATAAGTATTAAAATAAAAACATTTTTAAATAATGATATAAATATAATAAGTTGAATAATTATGTAGAATTTATCAATTAGTTAACGTACATTACGTATTTCATTTAAGTTTATAAGTTAAAACTATTGACCATGTACAATTATTGTGTTGTAACAATAATTTCATAGAATTCATTATGTAATAACATTTTGCATGTTTAATATTTACCTAACAAATGTTTTTGAATATTGTGATATTTTGAATGATTAAAATTTAATAGCATTAATAATGTATAAAATAAACTGTTTATTATGTTTAATACTGACATGTTGACATTTACTTAAAAACTATCTAGGATACCATATTGCAAGATGAAGAAATAATATAATATTTTCACAAGTAAATAATTTAGAAACAATTGTAGAGTAAGAGTAAAACAGTGATATTTCAACCTAAAAAAGAATTTTATGTTTGTTTCTTAATATTTTCTAAAAATAAAGTAAAAATTAAAAACAGGTTACAATGTAATAATAATATAAAATATTGTTTGATTCTATAAAACAACATATGTATACACTTACTCATAAACATATAATTTTTAACAAGAATAATAGTTATTTTTGTGTTAAAATAAACTTTTTTACAAGTAGGAAACATTATTTTAGTAAAATCAATATTAAAAATAACACATTAAACAAATACATTGTATTGTAAATATGAATTAAAAAATTAATTTTCATATAGCAATTTTTACAGCCAGATCTTTATAACATTAACTATTAAGTAACTGTGTTAGTTTGTTGTATTTGTAATTAAACATTTTCTTTATAAAATTAATTTAATTTTAACAGCAACACTTTATGGTAAAATAGAAAAAGATTCTTATAAAATAAATGTTTAAAAAATACAATTCAATACTTGATTACTAATATAAAATGTATAGTTAATTTTAGTAAGTAAAATGTATTAATAAAAGCCAAATACAAGTGATATAACTCAATAACATTATTGTGTAATTCACATATTTATTTTCAAGACTTATTTGCGCAAAAGCTTTAAAAAATCATTCTTGTCATCCAACACCATATAAGAAGTTCAATTAAATTAGAAAAGATGTATTTAAATTGACTATATTGTAGCCATTACATTTTTGAGTGTACAACACAAATATGCTTAGAGGTGTCTAGATTTAATGTAAGTGCTGCTGAATTGTTATGAGAAAAATAGGTCACTACTTAACTATATAAGTATAAATAAAGTCATCTCCAAAATATTTGTTTCACTCCTAAGTGTTAACATATTTTTGATGAAAACAAATTTTTACCTTGAGACTAATTGATAACATAATAATTGAAATACACACCAGGAATACGGATAAACACATCTAGGCATATTTTTAAATTTGAGTTACAATTTTTCTTTCTAAGTTGAAAATGCATTATATTGTATAAATAATAATACAAATATTTACTACGAAAAATTACAGAATTTGATTATTGAAATTATATTTCATGAGATTCTTATGGAGTATAAGTTTATTCAGGTTAAATGTTGATTTGATTGTTTTTTAATTACATAATTATTAAAATATATACTTTTAGAAATATTTTATATACAATAATCTTTTTGATAAAGACTTAAAAATATGTATAATTATTAATCAAACCTATGTGTGATGCATTAATAAAAAAAAAAAAAAATATAATACATTATGAGGGCAATATATACAATTTACAAATATATTATATATACTTCAAATTTATAACATGCTCAAATTAATGCATTTTTGGTTTATTATTTATTTTTACTATTCATGCTCCATGATATAAATATGCATAAACAGCATTTTTTTGAAAATAAAATATCAAAATACCATCTAAGCCAAGGTTAGTACTTTTTCGTTTTAACATGTATCCTCATTGCAATATATTTCAATTTGTAATTTAATAGAATATGTTACAGAATATGTTACTGAAACAGATAATGCACAAATATAATTTTAACTAATAACACAATAAAACATTAAAAATATTTTTGTTAATCACAAAATCTTGAGAAGTAAGATATGTATTGAAACACACTTAAAGTAAAAAATTTAATTTTATTGTGTAAATATTTTAGTCATTATTCATCATAATAATGTTGTCGATGGTTAAAATAATAGTAAGTACAAGATTGCATTACAATTTTATAAGTGACAAATTACTTTAAGAATTATTAGCATTAATAACATTTTGAAGAACTTCAATGTTGTTTGCAGTCTGTGTCTGAACATTTGATGATTCTGTCTTGTACAAAATATCATGGCACAATGGACATCGATCCTAAATAATACATTTTAATTATTCACAGTTAGTCTCTCTGTTAACTATTTATGATATGTAGACATACAATTTCCCAATGCTGTATATGAATTCAGCAGCATTTTTAAAATTCATTTCATCAAATGGGAAATTATTAGCTCATAATATTAGCAAATAAAATCTCATACATATGTCCATTTCATGAATTGAGTAATGATTAATTTTATAACTGGGGTAATATGTTAAATAAATGCATGATAAAATTACGGAGTAGGTATTGATTAACTTAATCATTTAATTTAACAATGTGTTACATTATTTTTAGGGTTTTGATTTTAATAGGATAGATATCAAAACCATAAATCTTTTTTTTCTATGAATTACTATTTAGTTTTTTAACTTTTTTGTAAATAATATCAGAGTTCTTGTTCAGTCAGATACAAAAATATATTATACAAGAAGTATGTCTAAAAAACCAATTCCAAAAAGAATTATGTAAAAATCTACGTAATAGTAAATTAAATACACAAATATATTCAAAAACATGCATTTTTAAATCAAGTCATGAAATACATTTGAGCTTAATTAGTAGCATGTCATGAAATCAATTAAAATAAATATTCAGATGCATACAAATCAACACTTCTTTTTTACCAAAAATATAAATAAACATGTAAATAGCATGAACATTTAGAAGGTTGTTGATATCATGTAATATTTATTCGAATTTATAGGTACATTTTCTAAGCATTACACAAGACCAACTAGTTTTGCATAATAAGTAAATGTGATAGGTACCTGTACATAGAGCCATTTACGTAAGCATACACCATGGAAATAATGATTGCATTTAGTAATTTTTGCTGATCCCATATTTTGATAACATATGGCACAAACATCATCAAGTTCGGCCAATTGATTACTAGTAGCTTCTGGTAATGATTCAATTTTTCTCACAGCCGTACGGCGTTTAATAAATACTCTCCATCCATCTCTAGCATCACACCAAATGTTGAAATATGCATGTATACACATCATGGATGCACGGACTGCACCACCAGATACAAATATCATAATATAAACTCCATTCAGAAATAAAAATAAGCCAAAACAGAATTCCACCTGAAATAAAACATCAAATCATAAAGGAAATGAAAAAAAAAAAAATAAAACAAATTTCAATTTTTTTTTTTTTAAATTACCGTATTCCCAAATGATTTTATGTAATAAACATAATCGTCTAATCTCTCCCAAAATGTTTTGCGATAGGCATCTATTAAGAATAATGAATATACAGCTAATGAGACTAATACTTTAATAATAATTTCAATGTTGAAAGAAGAAACTGCTAATAACCAGGTACTAATTGAATGGTAAGTCCACAAGTAAGTCAACATTGTTATTGGAAACACTATCAGAAATCCACAAACCAAAAGAGCTCTCAAATGCCTACAAAATGAGACAAAAATTAGTTTTGAAATTCTGACAAGTAAAAATTAGTTATAATATACCTATTAAGTGAAGGGTTATGTGAAGCACTCAAAGACATTAATAATGGATTTACAACATTATGAATATAATGCAATAAGGCAGCACAGAGTAAACAGACATTTCGATAAAGTCGTATAAAGCGTTTTTCTGGTTCTAGAGATGTAAGCCCAGTTTGCAGAGCCAGTATATAAAATAATACTGCCGAAATTGTCCCGATACTTTTATCATCAACATCATTAGTCAACAGCACCTGGTAAATTGATAAATAAATTGTTAGTAATACACGAACATTACAATTTGTATCAAGTTTTATACCCATTGGAAAAATGCTCCAATATAATGACAAAAATATGAAACAAAACTTGTCATTCCTAAAACTGCAGTGAATGTGTCACATCCTTTAATTAATAAATATTTTACAGCACCATACATTGTTTCGTTTTTTATTTCAATATCAGTTAATAGATACAGAATTTGTTCCAGTACTCTAATTGCCCAAAATATTCTTAGAACATTAGGAATGTTCAGACGACTCCATTCCATTTCGACCAAAGTAGATATGCCATAATTACTAGTAAAAAGAACATAAAATAATAAATACATAATACAATATAAATGATTAATTTCCATTAAGAACATTTATTATTAAGATCAAATTTATAGATTCAATGTCTCAAATTTAAGTTCGAAATACACATATATAAAACTAATAAAAATGTATATAATTGCAGCTTCTTACTTGATAGTTTCTCGTGTATGAATATAACCATCACGAATCAAATTTGTGATAGTAAATATATTTAACCATAATGTTTTTAACATAACAAACAGTGGCAAAAGAGTAGCTAATACAGCTATAGTATTTATAATTCCATGAGTACCAGGTACTAATGCAATAAGGGTAGGTATTATAAAACTAAAACTGAAAATCTAAAAATAGAAAAAATATATATTTATAAGTTTTAATTTAAAATGACTTTTCATTAAACTTGTCACTTACTTTATGAACTGGATGATTTGTAGTAAAAACTTGTAAGAAATCAAATACTAATGATAGGCAACATTGGAGAATAATATTTCGAAATAATATATATATAAAATCTACGACTTGTAGTTGAGTTAAAAGATTTATAATTCCATCAAAATCCCAAGTTATTACTTCAAATATTGTGTCTGTATTAAAGTTTTCATATTTTCCGGACAAAACTTTCAGCGATTGTATATTTGTCCAATAGGAGAGAAGTACAACACACACAGAAACTATATGAAAATATACCAAGTACAAGTACCTTGCCGGTAAAACAAATAAACACGATGATGAACAAAATACTGAAAAAATAAAAATTCAAAATAACTAACAGAAATCGTCTTGTCAGTATATTTTTTCAAAAATATTTAAATCACACTTACTTAAACCAGATACTATCATTTTGAAAAATGACAGAAAGATGGCCTTGTAATATTGTGCAGACTCGCTAATATCATTTTGACTATCAGAACTATTTACACTCACGAAGATATTATTTGTAGGAAATATTACATCAGTAAATTCTGGTAAACCAAAACTACTTTTAAACAGCTCATCCATAATAAATATGGGAGGCACTCTCAACAAATTACAGAGGGTCATGTTTGTTTCTATTTATATTTAATAGTACAGTGTTTTTTAAATCTGAAAATAATTGTAAGTTAAAAAAACTCAAGAGGTAATAATCAATTAAACATGATACATACTTGATCGTTAAATGTACAATCACTGTAATACAATTCAATTTATAGAATGTGTGAATAATTCATATGTTAATAAGGTATGTTTTTTTGATTAACTAAGATCTTCTTTTTTTCTTTGATAAATACATTTCGTGTTTTTAAATACACAACCAGTAAGTGAAATATACTACGAAAGAAGTATTATAAATCAATATCCAATTTCTAGACAATTAATAAGTACTAAATGACTAAAAGTTAAACTTTTTAGATATTTTCAACATTATATTGTTGTGATTTGTGATATTTACCATTGTTATCAACAGCTTATCTAACACAACACTGATATGGTATTGAAAACAATGAAAACACAACTTTCGGTCATCAGCTGTTGTAATGTGTTGAAGTGGCTCATGAACACGATTAAATGAATGTATTATCTAAGGCCGTGTCATACATTTTTCTTGGTGCCCCCGTCCTCGGTCGTGCTTGCGATCTACATCATGGTCTGAATTCTTTACTCTTTAGCATAGATGATTACTTTACCATCTAATACCTATGGGCCAAAGACCTCAAGGTTTAAGGATAATAATCCATAAATCTTGCACAGTTGCGCCAGAATCGACGGCTAGTTTATAACATACAGTTATGACTTTTTTAAATGTATCTCAAATTCTGTTTACTATCATCAATGATCGAACACAAAGCACAAATATATTATCTGTAATTACGATCAAGACTCTAATCAATGAAAAATACATAAATTTAAATTTTGCAATATTTTGTGTTGGCAACAGATTTGAGGCTTGAGCCATCATATTTTTTTGACATGGTTCCGTCTTTCTTATCTTTTTCATGGGCAATGACCGTAATGATGATAGTGATGTGATCGGGATTCTGGTATTTTTACTTATGGGTAATAGCTGATGGAGAGGGGAGTAGCGACTTATGATACTTTTTCTGGTATGCCCCCCAAGGCCCAAAATTTTTTTCCTTTAAATTTACGAAAGTTTATCTTCCAACTCAAGTAAAATCTCTGAAATATGAGTACATACTATTTGGAGATTATGTGACTATTGTGAATTTGTGACTCAATATTATACATTAAATGGTTTAAGTTACTCAAACTTGTTCTTTTTTCCTAAGAAAATAAATAATATAATAACAAATAGTGAACAGATTAAAAAGCTCTTGGTACATGAAAAATTCACTGTGAATAATAATTGAATTATAAATTGATTTTTTAAAGTAGTGTCATACTGTTGTGGCATAATATAAATAGGCAAACATATCGGATGAGTCAAATGATGCATACATAATTATTTTGTTAACATAAATTATGAAACTAAACTATTATTTTTTCAATGAGTCTTTATCCTCAAAATGCTTCAAACATATATTATTTCAACATTTACTTGCTAGTTGCTTTCATCAAATTAAGAAATATAATATGTAATAATGCAATACATAAGTTAAGAAAAATCTATTGAAAATGTAAAAAAAATTTTTTTTATTATTACTGAAGTCTGAATTAAATTGATAGAAGTGAAATCTCTTGAACATAATTTATAAGTTTAAGACAAAATACATTTTACTTAAAAATAAATTTCTTATGTTATTAATATCAATAAAGAACACTGAAAATGGTGCCTATCTCATCACAAAATATTTCAATTACAGAAGTTTGAAGTATATGCAAACAAATTAATAGCTATGCTTTGTATAGTAACAGTTAAAAATCTTTGAAAATTATATTTAGCATTTTTTTCAAATCAGCCTAAATGTTATGTATTTTATGATAAAAGTAAAAATTATAATTTAAAAATTAATTAATAGTATGACATTTTTGGGTAAAACTTTTTAAAAATAACCCAGTAAAATAGTAATAGTGGAATCTAAAGTAGTAGTAAAGCCTATCAGAAATCTTAAAATTAATTTTTATCATCTCATTTAACTTATTTATTAAACAATTTATCTTTTTACATTCATTGTATAAATGATTACTCAACCTAGGTATATCTAAAAACATAAAATTATTTAAAATAAAAAAAAATATATTTTGCATTATCACTATCCAATAAATAATTTTTATAAAAAGTAATTGAAATAATATATTCATACCTACAAAAATAAATTATCAATGTTACATATGATTTAGTATTGCATACGATTTTTATTTTGACACAATCCTAAATAAAAATTTGTTTGTCCATAAAAGTAACATAGTTGCAGAATTGTAATTAATATTATTTTATACTAAGCACACAGCATATTTTACTAGAGATAACTAAAAATAAGTGAACATACAAAATATATCATATGTATTTTATTATATATGTATAGGCTATATACCTACTGTATAGCACGTAAACGCTTGAAAAATAATAAGATACAAAAATATAAAAACAAAGAAATAATTCACAGTCTTAAAACTCAATCAGTGGTTTTAATTTTTTAATAATTTATATTATAAATTTATAAATTTAACAATACAAAATATATTTTCATAGAATATTGATTGTTACAATACTTATATCTAGATGGATTCCATCCACCTTATATTATATGGAAAGAAGTTACAATAAAATAAAACAAAATTATAAAAGAGTAGTAAATTATAAATATGAAATGAACAAAATTATGATTTAAACTAATTCTTAAATATAATTATTGGGTTAATTCCATTACAAATGATATAGACTTATATTTTCTTGCAAAATAAATGATAATTTATTGTTAACATTAATGTATTTAATTTTGTTAGCCCACAAAATTAATTCAATTTTAATAATTGATTCTAATATAATTATTTTAATAAATTTTAATTGATAAGTCAAAATATAACCAGTTCCAACCGTATTATTTTACATTTTTAGGCTTTCCAAAAAAAAAAAAATTGATTAAAGAATATACAACATTCTTAACTTTTATATACAAAATATAAATTGTGCGTTATTTAAATTAAAATTATATTACCATGTACTTTAGTAAAAATATAAAATGTATTTATAAGTACACAGTAATAATGTTTTTTTTCATCTATTATATATATTACATTAAATACCAAGTATTTATACAATTCTTCTAATTGAAGTAATTATTAAAAAAAATAAATAAATGCGTAAAAAATTATCTAAGTATTTATATTACCAGGATGATAATAATTAAATAATTATCCTAGCATAAACTTAGTATCAACAATAATACAAAATATTTAAAATCTTATGAGTTTATCATACATGGATAAATTAAAACTGTATACATAAAATTTTTTTTTAAAGAGGTGGAAGAGATTTTTAAGCACCTATTTTATGACAGTAAATGGTTATTAATATTCAAAAAAAAAAAAAAAAATTGTCATCTAATTTTAGATGTACATTATTTAATTTTGGTTACAAAAATAACTATTGATGACACTTCATAAAAATAGGGTATTTTATAATAAATGTTTCAGTTTCAACAATGTTAATGTCAGTGATAAACTTTAAAAATAAAATCTAGATGCTATGTCCTTAAGAATTGATGAAGAAACTGTAAATGAAATGGAAATGTTTAAAATATAAATAAAATGCTTCCAATAAATAATTTTATAATATACTATCATAAATATGAAGTATCTAGTATGAATTTTAAACGTTCATACCAAAAATGTAATAAAAAATTATTTCATGTAAAATTGAAAAAAAGTAAATAATAAGTACAATTGATGATTTATTTATATTTAAAATTCTAAGTTGAAATATTCAGATCATTTTAAATTTAATTTTCTTATTAATTAAAATATGACATAATAGTATAATACTATTACTAACATGATAATTAGTAATTAAAATGTCCTATTATGGCCACTGACATATTTTTAAATTTTTCGGGGGTGGGGGGGGGGTCCAAAAATACTTTTCATATTTTAAGTGACCCTCTTTGCCTTTATTGCTAAATTTCAAGTTATAATATAATAAAATATAAATATAATAAAATATATAAATAAATAATAATATAGGTAGTAAATGAATATTCTTTTCCTCTATTTTTACAAAATCAGTCACTTATAACTTCTAAATGCAATTTTATAATATATTTTGTATCTGAGTCTGAAATCTTGTAAATATAATTATTAGGTATATTATGGTATAATACATTTCAATTCAGACATAAATAAAAAAAAAATTTCTGGGGGTGAGGCAAAATCCGGGGACCGCCCACGTAAATACGTCACTGATTATGGCAAATTTAACATTTTCAACAGGAGTAATAAAATTTTTTTTAGACTATTTTAGTGAGTACAAGATCTTTAAAACTCTTAAACAATACTTGAAAAAATAATCTTGGGTAATACAATTAAAGGAAGAGAGATATAAGCACATGATTGTGTGTATACTCTTGTATGTAGGATTAATGTGTGTATTTAATAAATTACCAAAGTTTAAAATGTATAACATAATTTTAAAATTTGTAGTAAAGTAATTCATCAATACACTTTTCGGATGAAAATTTTACTACTTCATAATAAAAAAAAAATGTTTTGTAGAAGTAGAGATTCTTGAAATCGAAGTTCATTAAATATAGTATGTTATGTGTATTATGTGGTATATAGTAAAATATATGGATGGATGAAAATTTATGAAAAAATTAAATTATAAGATGGAAGTGTATAAACTTAAAATAATTATTAATTTTACTATAAATTATATTACGTAAGCATACAATGTAACACGTTCACTGTGATCATTGGAGTTAACAATAACATAACATAATATATTTTAATCTTTTCAAATAATTACATATAATAGGTAAAAATACATAGTTTTACAGATTTTAATACTAGTAATATTTTCCTAGGAATGTTCATAAAAATTATATTTTACACAAACAAGTAAATTAAATATGCATTTTTCAAGTACAAGATTATTATTTGAAACATTTATACTAGTTAGATAATTAATATTGATATTAAAAAATATATGTTAATATGTTTCCTATTATGACAGTAGATGTTTTATTAGCATAACTTATTTATGCCTTGGAAAAATACATACTACAAAGAAAAGTACTCAAAGTTTTGAACAAATTTAAAACATTCATTAAATTGCACTAGTTAAAAAAGATTTTATAACAATTATTTGAATACTAAATTATTGACATTATTTGTAAATAAATACCTGTATTTCATTGTTGCTCATTAAAATAATATTGAGTCAAATTATTTATGGCAGTTATTAATTACTACATATTAAATTTGATTTTTACTTTTAGGTTACTTTTATAAATTTACAAAGCTGTAACAACAGAGCTTTTCTTAGGAGAATCATTATTTTTTAAATTATGTTTAACTTTTGTCTCCATATCCATAATTCTAAAATCCAAAAAAATCAAATTAATATTAAAAAAACATACCTAAATGATACAATAATAAATTGAAAATAACCAATATCTTTATGTTTGTTAAAAAACATATCATTATCCAGAATACATTCATTTATAGTTTTTATGACTAAAGGATTACAAACATGTTCAATTTATAAATCAGAAAACACACTAAATTTGTCTGGGGAGTTACGATATATTTATTTTTGAATGATTATAGAATGCATTAAAAAAATATTAAAAAAGATGTATAACTTTGAATATAGAAATGGAAAATTATATACATTTTTTTGTATTTTTTCCACATAAACTTAATTCAAACATTTAAAATTAGTATTTTAAAATATACTAAAATGGTTTTAATCAAAGATGATACTGATATAACAAAATATATTTAATAATTTGGTTTAAAAATGTCAATAAATATTTTGGTTAAAGGTTAAACAATATCTCACTATCTATCTTTATGCATTGTCATAAAATAAAGAAATAACCAAGTTTCATTAAAAATATATAATTTGAATAAAAAATATCTATAAGTAATAATACACTCACTTTTGTGATTTTGAATTTTGAGCTATATATGTTTTTTCTAATTTTTCTAGTCGTTCATGTATTGATGATATTTGAGGGTTATTCTAAAAACAACACTACATTGATATGTTTTATTCATGAAATACGTTTTTTTTATGAAATTACTTACAGAAATGTTATTAGAATTCATATTAAATGAATTTAATTTTGATTCTAATGTTTGTTCCATTAATTTATGTGCTGCTCTTATTTCTTGAATAATATCTAAATATAATACAGTTCAATATTTAAAACAATACTTTTAAGCTTTAGCAATCAAAGATATTGATATTATCTAACTAGGCAGATAGTGATAAACTGTTTAAATTAAATATAATTGTTTTTATTTACTTGTTATAGATCCTGGATCCGCACAAACACAACCGTCATTGTTTTTACTTGATATATCCAATTTCAAATTCCGTAATTCAATTTTAACCAATTCTAATTCGTTAGAAAGTCTTTGGTTGGATTTTTTTAATTCTGCTACTTCATTAGCATAGCATGTATCATATGATTCTTGGTCCGATTCACTGCTAATAAGTTCAAATGTATCATCTTGGTTATTTAATCCTGGATCACTATGTGTACGTTTGATTTCAGATTCATTGTCTATCATATTTATAGGAGGTAAACTGGTAAATTGATCCCTAGATGATAAATTTTGACTAGGTTCTAAGTATTCTCTACCAATACCGACTGACACATAAGGTTGATACACAGGATATAAAGTATGGAAGCGTGGATCAACAGGTATATTAACTGGAACCGGGTACCCACAGACAGCAGAATCTGACATTGTAGGATACAAACGTTGATTGGATTGATTCCATTGAAGAGTAGAAAATTCGGATATTTGTTCATTACAATTTTGCATCCTACTATCAACCTTGGCATTTTTTGATTTTGAAAGTTTAGTTTTTTTAGTAGTGATATGACGATTTCTATTATTTGCAGAAGTTCGTTCAGCATTAAAGTCAGATAAATTGGAATTAGACCTGTAATAAAAAAAACAATTTTTTGATTAATATGTCAGAGTTTATTAATTAGAATACAACATTTAAATTATTTCAAAATTACATTACCTATTAGCGTTGAACATTTTAAAACAATAAAGTCCAACTTTATATTAAATTCATATCCTCAATCAATACATATAATAATAAATAATAGTAACAAATATCTAAAACCTAATTAAATATTAAATTGTTGTGTTTATTTCGTAACATCAACTGATAACGTATTTTTGCATGATAATAATTATTTTGATAACTGACCAATAAGGTTAGTACAAGTACACACCACAGAATAAATTCTGTGTACACACTATGTAGTAGTTTGATTTTGATACACTCATAGAAAATAGATCACTAGAATCACTAGATCCATAGAAAATGGATACACTACACACTAGACACTACACAGTAGTACAGTCTATATACTAATCTATAAGTACAGTTACAGTACACAATGCGACTTGATCACTATTTTACTAGCACAACAACCATAAAATGATTCATTGGCTACGGCTTTAAATGATTCTTAGTTTCCTTAGATTCTAGTTTATGATCTCGGTAGATTTCACCAGAATACCGATTACAGTATTTGGTTTCACCATTTCCACCTTGTCTGGTGTTTACCAAAGCTAAATAAGTTATTTAGCCATTGATGGTATCTAGAAATGTTGTACAATAAATTGTCGATTGTGCTGTGTAAACTATGTTCGTATGATCATTGATCAGTATTCATTATGAATTGATTCATCATAATTCATAAGTTTTATATGATAATAAAATGTTTGAATGTTTAATATACGGTCCAAAAAGTATTATCACTGATCAGAAGGTAAAGCCAGTTTAGGAAAAAATGTTGAAAGTTTAAAGGATATAAATGAGTCACTAACTAGTAACTAGGTACCGTCTACCAGTAAATGTGCATAGAAGCATTGAGTAATTCCATAAAATAACTTAATTTTTTCATTTGTGCTTTCTAAATCAAAAATAAAATGATTTTTGAATTAGTTAAGTGACATAGATATATAATGTTAATAATTCAAATTTCTTAAATAGAAATAAAAATGTAGCTTTCATAGAAAATACCATAGTAATAGTATGGCTAATTATGACTCCTAATATTTATCTAATGCATTCCTTCGTAATATAATGTGCTGATTACTTAAGTGATTTTCAAAGATCGTCATAAAATAGTCATAGATTGTCATTGACTTGTGAATTGTGATAATTTTAACTGCTGCAAAAGTTGACTAGTTGTTACTTGTTAATACTAGTTAATTATTTATAATTTTGTAATATATTTATAAGTAGCTAATTTATTTTACAGATAACCCCAACAAGATAAATTAACGTTCTGTTTTAAATTAACGTGAATAGTGTACACACTACAAACATTATTGCATATCTATCGGTAAGACAGACAAGGATAAATCGCAAGATTAAATAAAATAAAAATAAAGCTTATGAATTTCAGCCTTTTATTAAATCCATGGTGAAGATTTTGGTAATAGCTGCTAGGCACGAAGACTAGAAATACAGTTAGTGTAAACAACTTACACCACTAACATGTACAATAGGTAGGTATGTATAACATAAATTATAAACACATAATTATTTATGATAGGAACATTGAATATATTAAGTATTTGTAAGTTAGTCACCATGGTAACAGTTACAGATAATGATAAAACAATATAATATTCCTTTTAATAATTTCCCTCGATGATATTTTGATATTTGACAATAGTACAGCAATAAATTATTGAAATTAAACTGTTGATTATTAATTTAAAATCGAATAAGAACTCTGAAATAAACAAAATATACCTACCGTAAACTATATAATTGAATTCATCATTATAAATGTCATTTTATTGTTTAGACACATTGATGTATAAACATATGTGTATATAATTTAAACAAATATTACCTACTATTCGTTCAAACATATTTAATCAAATATCAGCAAGGTTTAATTTTGATTCTAGTAAATTATGTTCTGTTTTAATCAATTTTTAAGATTGATTAGCTTGAAGAATACAGTATAAAACTTTATACCTACAAAAGACAATTAATGAAAAAAATCAAATAAAGTCAATATTTATAATGAATACAATTTTATTATTCAGTAGGTAACAACATTTGCATGGCTGATAGATGAGATCAAAAATAATAAAATTATACAATTTTAACTAGTTACCTTAGGTAGATAGTACCTACCAAAAATATTAAATTTATAATTTACAATATTTACATACAAAAAAATCACATTACAGGCATTAAAGGTGTCTATAATTTTGTAAGTCATTTAGTTTTGAGACATTGTAGCTCAAATAGTACCACAATGAAAAAAAAAATTAACATCTTAGAACTTTGTTCTAAAACACAACAATGTGATGAAATATGATACATTCTATTATATAGTATTATAGTAAATAAAAACTAAATATAAAATCAAGTATGGTAAGATAATAGGTAACTAAAAATAAATTTGATTTAGTATAAACATTTACAAAATAATAATTTATTAACAACATATCTAATATAGCAAAACAATTAATATTTTACTCACTATATATATATCAACAAAAAAATTCTAATAATGATGAATCTGAAGGAGATTGAAATGAGGCATTTTTCCTATATGCCAAATTTTAAAATATTTACTCTCTCAACAAATGTCCAGGGGCACATTTTTAGTAGATAGGAAACTGGGGTCACCTATATTATTAATTAATTTTGATATAAAACTTCACAAAAAAAAAAAAAAAATAATAATAATAATAATAATAAAGTAAAAGTTATCAGGTAACTTGAAGGGTTTATTTCATGTTTTGCCTGTCTCTGTTAAATACAATTTAGATTTGATAATGCATCATGGTTTTTTTATGTATTACATTTTGTACATCTTTTTAACTATAATCATTACCAATTGTATTCTTATAAATATAGTTTTATTTAACGCAAAATACTATTTTCAGATTTGTTTTTTGGAAGAACATACTATACTCAGTTCTGTAATTAAATAGGAATTTTAAATTAGCACTTAGATACAGAAAGATATATTTTATGATACATTGGACAAATTATTTTTTTCTTATTATTAGTATTTTTTTAATTTAACTTTTTTTTTTAGCCAGTTTAAAGAATTAAAATAATAATATTTTAGTGGCTTAGTTATAATATTAGTCATGGCTACATTTATTTCAGTGATACAAATATAATTATACATATTAAAATAAATTAATAGCAGTGATGGATATAAGAAATAAAACACCAAGTTAATAATTACAGCACCTCAATTTTTCATAGACCGTTTAGTGGATTTAATTACTATAACTTTAAAAAAAAAGTCTTCAAACAGTAGGGTCTGGTTGTACACATTTAATATGCCTAAACGTTAAATTCACCACTAATTATATGATATACAGGTAATAATCACTAATCACAATAAGTTAGCTCTAGCATCATAAGTCACAATAATTTTAAAATATGGGGGGAAAAGTTTTTATTGTAGACATTGTATGTGTAAAATTAGAAGGTAATGTTGAAAGGTAGTTAAAAAAATGTATAGTGGTTGTCTGTATACAATTATATTCTGTATATAATAGCACATTTCTATAAGGTTTAAGATGTATAAACAATGAAAAAATTATAGGTTTAATTATTAAATATTTCATTACATATCATTCCCTTTAGAATTAGTCTATTATAGTATTCATTTAAATAAAACAATGATTGACCTGGTTTTATAACATTTATTTAAAAACCTGAAAAACCTAGAACACATATTTTAAACTTTTGTAATAGCAATGTATCTTTGATATTTTTATTAAGATGTACTCCATTTTTGTATTAAAATACCAAATTCAAAAAAGGAATCAATACATGAATTACAACACAATGTATCATAAACATGATGATTTCGTTTGATTGGAATTCTTTTAAGTTAATGATGTTTTAGGTTTCTATTACTTTATATTATAAAATAGGGATAGTATTTAGTCAATCATTTGGACAATAGAAAATACAAAATCAAAGGAATTAATCAATTAAAAAAATAATTTATTACCAAACAGATATTTCAAGTAGAATTTAATGAAATAAAGAAAAATTGTCACATCTGTTTTTTGTTTTGAATTATTTGTTATTGACTTTTCTAAGTAGGTTTATAAATTACTCAGGCTTATTACCGTTTATCAAAAGATAAATTATAAAGTATTTAAGTTTCAGTACTGAATTTGAGGTACTTAATTTAAAATTATTCAACATACATTTGTACTATCTGAGCAATCATTGATACTATAAAATGTATGATACTAAATTTAATTTTTAACTTAAATTAATGTAGTAATATCAGTAGAAAGTATGATATTTAACTTAGTTTTTTTTAAAATTTTTTGTACTTTTTATACCAAACTCTGAACATGAGCACCAAGGAGTTATAGTCTTATTACATTTTAATTCAATGTCTAACACAAGAGCAGATACACCATCAATGGAAATTTCATGTTTCTTTTTTACAGCATAGTTAACATCGTGTAATCCAGTGCGTCTATCACGTTTTCTGGTTACTTCACGCTGATTATAACACTTTGTCATATCACGTTTTCTTATTGTTCGATCATGATTATGCCTAGGAAAAAAAAATGTTTATTCAACAAACATATTTTACTTAAAGTAAAGATCAAACAAATGAATTATTTTTCATACCTGAATGTATTTAATGTGCTTGTTGATAAATTTCCTGGTCTATGTATACCTATTTTAGCTTCTTTAAGACGTAAGTAAAGCTCATCATCTTCGAGTCCCCAACCCCAATAATTGTTGCTTAAACCATTTATTTGCAAAAAGTCTTGCCTATTTAAATTATAAATATATTTACTATTAACAAAATACAGGGTTGTACGCAAAAACATAATAGATATACATAGGGTTGTCAGAAGTCCTAGGTTAAACAAGAATATAATTTATTTTAATTATTTGTCTCGCTGTCCCTTCAACTGTTTTCCAGACACCAGAATGTTTTACTTAAAAAATTTCTTGTATAAATCTTGTTTTTATTTTTAAGTGAAAAAAAAAGTTTAATATTTATACTTAAAAATGAAAAACAATCTATATTTGAGTTTCAAACGAATCATTTATAGTGGATTTCAATGGTATATTTTTTTTAGTCTAAGATCACTTTTTATAATACCTAAAAGTAGTTATAATAAATCCAAAATATGAATAGGTACGAGCAATAATAAACCTTGTTTTTTTAATTTCCATAGTTCAAATTTGATAAAAAATAGCTTTATTATTTTTGAATTAGTTTTTGAAAATTGAAATTTATAACATTTTTTGTTCTTGTATTATACGTTGAACTGGACAATTTTGGAAACCATACAATGTATTAAATAAAGTAAACAATCATATAGCTAAAACATAAATACATACTTGGTAATGAGTAGAATGCCACCAATAAATGAAGCATAGTGATACCGAGGATGTAAATGAGGAGCTGCTATATGGTTAACATGGCCAGTCGGAGGGTAATGATAATCAAGAGCAGAATTCAGAGGCAATAAATCAACATCATGCATGGCAATGTAATCAATCACATCATACAATGACATAATTTCTTTAAATCCAGCATTAATTAATGAACCTCTGTTAAAGCGGTATTGATCAACCTTAATATTAAACAAATATTATTTTAATTGGTTCAAATGGTACTGGAATTTTTGTTTTGTATCAGTATAATTACTTGATTGATTATAAATATTTCATGAAGAACATTTTGATTTTTCAGAAAGGAATGAATGTGGGGCACAAATTCCAAGAGCTCATCAAACCTTTCTTTAAATGGTACAATAATGCCAAGTTTATTACGCTTCAACATGGAAGATGCTTGCTCTTTCAACCGCATACTTCCACCATTTTCTAGTTCTCCTAAAAGAAAATTTGTAGCATGTTTGAAAATTTGAGATGGTAACCCAAAAATGTTTTAGTGACTTAATTTGACTTTTTTATCATCCCACTATTCTTAGATTTATTACAAAACATGGGTATTTAAATAGAAAGTGATACTTTTTAAGTAAATATTACTTGTAAAGTATATTCATCAGTGATTAATAATTATTACATATAATATAACATTAGAATACATATGAGGCTGATATAGGCACTAAACATTTTTAGTTAACATCTACCAACAGTTTAAATTATAATGTATGAATTAAATTTTTTATAAACTAAATACTTACGAACATACAATAGTGCCAATAATAAAGTGGTGACTAAAGTAAGTATGATTCCAATTAATAAAATTTTCGCTTTAAACATCATTGTTATGAAATTATTTTAGTAATCACATAATGATAGTCATAATTATGTTATCGGACCCAGAAAATTTAAATTGATGAGTAAATTTATCTTTATGTACTTCAAATATTTAAAAACACTACATAGGCAATTAGTCTTCCAATATAACTTCCAAATAAAGTTATAGTATAACAATCATTCAAATTTGAACCTTTAAGAAAGAACATTAAACTTAATAGTAATGATCGTAGTCCACCGACTGCCGAATTACAATGTTACATCATATTAAATTTAAATATTTATTAGGCATTTTGAAAAGTTATTTTGTTTAAAATATTAAGTCCTTCGTTATCAATAATTGGTCTTAAATGTATAAACTATAAACCATATGAACAGTTTACAAATTCAATAGTGTTATCATATTTACTATCAAAAATGATAATTTATCATTTGAAGTTAATCCTATAATCTTTAGTATTTGATTATTTACCATTAGTAATACACTAAACTCATAATACTAAAGCGTCTTAAGTATATAATTATTATAATTCATTACTCAGTTAATAATTATTAATTATCAAGTAAAATATTAAAATATCACACATATTTCCATATTTTTTGTGGGTTTAGAAAAATTAAATTGTTTTTAAAATGTCATCAATCATGGTAAGTGAAAATATTTTAAATTTAAACATTTCTTTTTTGAGATACACAAAACATAATGTTTACATCTGCTAATCAATTTGGTTTGTTTTTCCTTTATACATGTATGGTGCTCATATTCAATGTTTGAATTCAAAATTTTTTTAAATTTAATTTCACAAATCATAAAATGAAGCACTCATACTCAATGAGTAGAATACTCAATTCTACCTACATAAAAATTCCATCTATGTAATATAAAATGCTTTATTATTATTATTTTTTTTTTGGCTTCCTATTAATTAATTGTGTACCAAAAAGTTTTTTTCAATAGGTCATTTCTAAAGAATTTAAATATTTGATACTTTATATTTGTGTTTAATAATTTTAGACCGATTTTTGACTTTTATCATTTATTTCTAAATTACAGCATAAATGCAATTAGTGCAATAACTAGTGCATAGATATATCATATATTCAAAACATTGAACATTTATGCAGGTTAATTATGCAAAATATGGTATTAAAGTAAATATTTGCAACAATTCTTCCCTATACAGACGTCTTAATGGGGAGTAGTGACCATCTACAAACATTAAAATCTATTTGATGTTTCCACGATTAATCAATAATTTTGACTGAAGAATTGATTATTTTTGTGAACCTAATAAATTTTTGTAAACAATTAAGGGTATATATATATATATATATATATATATATATATATATATAATTATGAAAACTAATTACTAAACAAAATTATATTCCTATAGGTAACACACAAAACTTCTAAATGTTTAGAAAGTAGCCCATTTAATGAATACTAGTGAAATTACTAGCTAAGCCTGAAAAATCATGAGTGATTTATAACTCGTACTTTTAGTGTCCTTATATTGTCAAATTCAGAAATTTTGAGATTTTCTTTGTGCTAATTGGTAAAATTCATTAGAGGAAATTATTTATTTCCAGATGGATGATAGTGGTATTGACAGTGATACTACTAAACGTCATACAACTACAATTGAAGAAAGCGAAAGAATAAAAGTATATAATTTTTAAATAGTATTTTAAAAATTTAAATTGAGCATAAAGTAAATATTTTTGTTGTTGTTGTTGTTATTTTTTAGAATAGTGACGAAGATAGTAATATAAGTGATAGCTCAATGAGAGTCACAAAGCCTTCATTTTTTCAAAAAAAATTAGGTAAGTTGACAAATCGCTTCACATTTATCTTAATGTGGTATTGATGTAGTAAAACCAATATCCTGTTTTATTTTTATTTTGTATATTTTGTTTAGATTTTGTTTTGTTTCCTTAACATTTAATGAGTTTTCAAATTATTTTATCATGCACGATGAAAAAATTACAGTGGTAAGATTTTTATTTTTTGTAGTCTATAATTTTTTTCCTTTAATACTGATAATTATGTTTTCATAGAATTGATTAATTTTTTTTTTTAGTACTTTTTTTTTTTTTTTTTTTTAAATTTTTTTTTCCTGATATAGAACAATATGCTAAACCAAGTTTAATGGAGTATAATCAAATGGCTGTCCCTACAAGTAAATCAGCCAAAACTGATAAATTACCAGTATTAGTAGATTGGGATTCGTCTGACAGGTAGTAAAAATAATATTTATTGAAATCATGATTTAAAAAAACTCACATTTTAATTTTACACAGTGAAGTTGAAATACGCTTTTTTCCTGGACCAAAAGCTAGACAAACATTAAGTGATACTTTCAGTTTACAAGAATTTCATGGGTCTATTGAATCAGAAGACTTGGATCTGATACCTCCACAACACACCACTAAAACTGATAATCAATGCTGTACTCTAGTTTTGCAAAGGTGTACAATTCTTTGAGATCTTATGCCAATTTATATTGGTCAATAATTTTTCAAAAAAAAAAAAAAATAAATAAATAAATAAATAAAAATAAAAAAATTAAAAAAATAATAATAAATTAAATACCATACATTTAAAATATTATATATGTGTGTATAAAAACTTACGAATAAGTGTTGTGTTGTCCAGTTATAGTAATATTGACTGATGTTAGAAACTGCGATGGCCAATGCTTGGATCTTTAATGAATGTTAAACTATTGTGTTTCTTTATTTATTTATTTATTTTTTTTTTTGTCAATAAATGTTGCAAAAATATTAAAATAACTGTAATTATTTGTTGAAGTTTCAAAATAAAGATAAATAAAATTATCTAATTAAATAAATAATAATTATTTTTTCAATGTGTATTATTCTATATCAAGGGTCAGCGATTAATTTCCATGACTGTCCAGATAATTTTAAAACAATTTTCAAGGGCCAGAAAAAACTTAAATATTAGTGAGATAGTAATAAATGTGTTTATTTTAACAGCACAGTTTAAGACAAATATATTCACTGTTGTAATCTTCAATTACAGCATGGCAATAGATCAAATATTTTAATTCTATATAGAATCAAAAATGTGTGGAAAACCAATGTTTAAGAAAAATATTTTGGCGGTTCAGTTATTTCCCCTTTGTGAGCTAAATGTGGCCCGCGGGCCACATATCGCCGACCCATGTTCTAAATGATGAAAAACAGTGTATTCCTATCATTTAAAATACATTAATGTTGCAATGTAATTATTTATAAGTTTAAATGAAGGTGAAATAATAATTGCGATATTTGAAGTTAATATTTATTATTTTTGAATAAATACTAGGGCTCTCGGTCTGGTACGTGTATTGATATACACGTGTACACGTAGACTGCACCTTAAATAGTAAAATGTAAGAATACCCGTGTATTTAATTACAAATATTTTTGAAGTTCGTGTACACGTGTATTAAGAAACACGTGTATTAAAATTGTATCTACCCGTGTGTTTAAGGTCCAGTAGTTTTTATCAACTTTAAATAAAAAAAAAAATGAATAATATTGTTATGTAATACTGATGTGTGGAATACTATTTTTGTGGTATTATTTCACTGAGTTAATGTAATCTTATGTCATTTGTGATCACCCGATAATTACAAATAGATATACCAATTATTGTGTCATACAGGTAAAATCCAATGTTGATATTTTATGTTTTAAATGATTTAATTTATTGCACAAGAAAATAAAACCTTAAAATTTTTTATAAAAATAAATATATTAATATTTTTTTTTTAAAATGACATATTGTTTTAAATTTCTTACTAAAATATTTTTGTATGATAACAGGGGGTAATGTAGGGTTCGTACTTTTGGGCCCCCCCTTTTAGATCTTCAGATCAGGGTAATAGGTAGACGGACATTTCACATGAGTACAAGGGTATATGGACTCTAAATACACGTGTACACGAATATTTTAATAAAACGGGCTTTAACACCATTTCCATAAAAATTCGTATGTACGTTCTTAGATGAACGTGAAATAAAGACCTCTAATAAATACCAATATATATATATATATATATGATACACAAACTAAACGTGTGAATTCAGCTGGTGCAACTCATTTTTTTTAATTGTTAATATTTATTTAATAGATTAAAATTGGAAAATAATTTTAAATTTAAATATTCAAATATTTCATAATAATATTAAAATGAAATATTAAAAAATGATACTGCTACTTAAGTATCTGTACAAATGTTAGTAATCAATTTTTTATTGTGTAAGTATACGTTAAATATTTTCAGCCTTTTAGGGGAGAATTTTTTTTAATTTTAACTATAATATAAACAGGCATATACGGAGAAAAAATTATTTATTTGCTCCAGAAACACTCAATACCTACTTTTTAAGAACTATAGTCCCACAAAAATTTTTTTTCATAATTACTGACCAATAGTGTATGAGATTTAAGAGTCGCGAAAAGAAGATGCAGGGAAATCCACAAAAATGTACCATCTCAACTCCACTGATTTAATTTTTTCTATTAGTGTTTTAATTTTTACCAAAAAAAAAATTTCAAATTTATGCATTATCCTGAGTCTAATAACACTGAGTGAATCTTTGAGGAACACCTTGCATAATATAATTTATATTATATTTATGCTATTATGATTTATGAGGGAAAATATAAGGAGTTCCCTGTGTTGTTTGACTATTTAAGATTTCTGTGACTAAGTACTAAAATGTACCTTTTATATTTTTTATGTTTAAACCGAGAACCGGATGGGTACTATCTTGATATTATGTTCACCTGGCCTCAATTGTTTATTGAATCAAAAAACAAACAATACTAAAATAACAACTACTGAAAATTTTTTCACAATATATAGCGGCAATCGCTGCAATTCTACATTGCTATTTAGTATTTTAAGTAGGTACTATAATAAAACATATTGTGTGAAATTTTTAAAATTAAATTGTATGTATCCCATATTAAACATACTCCTATGCGTACTCGAATTGCCTATACAAAACGCCGCCTTAATAATAAATTATGAACTTGTACAGTGTAAATAAGTAGAAAATATTTTTTTCAATACCTACCTACCTGTATATGATAAAGTACGGCTCATTAATAATTTATTTACAATTTACTTTATCAACTCATGTGCATTTTTTAGTTAGATTTTTTTTATTATTATTATTTATAAAAACCAGCACATAAAAAAACATGCTTTGCTAATATGTTCTATAATAAAAGAAAAAAAAAAAAATAAATAGTTTTCTTAAAAGATAACTAGTTGATATTAATTTTATATCATTACATTACATATTATATATTTTAAAATACTAGGTTCTACTGCAAGTCCTGATTAGCACACATACAACAATCGATATGAGTACCTAAAATAAAGAAATTATATTATTTTAACATTTCTTATGTTTGTGAAAAAAATATATTACTGCAATCTATTTATAATTTCATTATTATTAAAAAAAAAAAAAAAAAAAAAAAAAATAATAATAATTGAATTCTTTAAAATAATTTGTATTCTCATATCAATATGTGTAGATGGTGTTATATATATGGTAAAATAGAGTAATCAGCTTTGTATGTGTAGAAATAGTTTCTTCGGTGTATTAGATTTGTGAAAGTAAGTATATTATATGTTTATGCGGAATGTTTAAGTCTTAACATAGTACGATGTATAGCATATTATTTTTACTTGATAAACATGAAAAATGTGAGGTATTCTTGAATACCTAGTAATGTCCATTATTGTTTATGAAATAAATTATTATCAGGTGAATAAAGTTTCAAGTGTTATTGTGTTAATCGAATAAGTACTCGATGACAACGGCTAAAAAGTGGAGACGATGAAACCGATAAAGGTACAGAAATATCGTGATCTAGGAATAACACAAATAATAACTGATTCGATACTATAATAAATCATACCGAGTGTCCAAGTATGATATAGTTATGACGAAAGGAAGATACCATTAGAGGGTCTGACTGAGATAAAAATGTCTTTTGTTAAAATAATACTGGTGCCAAGTCTTATCGTCTTTATGTGATATGGACCGGTAATCTTTTAAGAAAGAAGTGTGTTTTGGAGAGAAAAATTCAACAGAAAAGTTTTTTATCCTGAAATATTTGTTTGTTTGTGAAGGCGAAAATAATTTAAAATTACTTAATTTTTTTGAAAATTCTTTATTATTAAACCATTAGCATAAAAATTCAAAAAAATACAGCGATATTGTCAAAAAACATTTGATGTCTTGTATATAATATAACATGAATAAATATAAATGTATAGTAAATGTTTAAAACCTTATGATATCGGAGAGCTATGAAGTTGAATAAAATGGAAAAACCCTGAGTAATGTTGTCATTCTTCCGATTTTATATACTTAATTTGTAAAATGTTATTTAAATTTAAAAAGTCAATTTGAAAATGCAGCACCGAATGCAAACTTAAATAAAAAAATAAAAAATGTCTACAGGTTTTTAAAATGTTTGAGGTAAGATACAACAGTAAAATTAAAGTAAGTATACATGCTTCTATCTATCGTGTAGTCAATACAAAACAATTATTGATAAAACGTCAAGATTTATTAAAGTACGGTGCTATGTATGGTGCTATCACTTTGACCCAGTGGCGGCTCGAAGGAGGTATATTTGAATCACGTGATTCATAGAAATATTAATGGGTGGGTGGGTGTCCTATGGTTGGGAAAGGTAGTTTGAAGAATTTTCGAAAGTTGGTAATTCAATTAGAAATATAATGTTTAGCTCTACATGTGTATCAGCGTAAGTCGTACAGTAACAGCCAACATTAGGTTAAGAGACGTCGTACCCTAGTACCCGCATGTGTAAAGAATGGAATATAAATATTATATTTGTTAATTCGAAGAAATTATCGATGAAAGATAACGATTAACGTTACTCATAATAGTAGGTTACTGATTAGAGGGTGGGTGGTATAAAAATATTAAATGTGAGTCAAGAAAAAAAAAGTTCAAGCCGCCACTGCTTTGACCGACATCATATTGAAACCAATAGCTATAAAATTATCGAAAGTGTAAAATCACACAACTTAACCATTTGAACCCAAATTTTCATAACGATTGGATGGGTCAATATTTTTAATAAATATTTTATAGTTGAAAATTGATATAAAAATCAGTAATAAAAATGTAATTAAAAATATACTTTAGCAAAATAAGGTAATTTGATAGTTATATTTTTAGGCCAAAAGTGGTTAATATTTTTTAAACATTCGTTATATACTCGAATATATAGCAGTAGGTCATTAATTATTGATGGAATTTTTAAGTTTCTAGCAACATTACTTTTCGAGGAGTTATGACTAAATAACTAAAATTGATTAAGTTAAAGTGTTGTTTACGGCAAATTTTACTGTTTTGACTCAGTTTTCGGCTGTTTTTCTTTCAGATAGGAAAAACTATCAAAAATAGAGAAAAATAACCTTTTACAAGTATCAACGATATGAGATTCTGATCTAGAGAGATGCTAGATGAAAATTTTGGTGTATTATTATTAACCAAAAAAGTATTAACAGAAAAAAATATTAAAAAATAAATAAACATCAATGTAAAACCATATAATATCCTTCGCTTTATCCATAGTCTAAAAATAAACTTCATTTTAAAACCAATAAATCCTCCGCTTCACTCTGAATCTAAAGTAATTGGTAATATATAGTACAAAATATATTGATTATATTTTATATAGGGTATTAAGTTCAGAAATTCTATTGAAGTTTATTTACAAAATCTTAAGCACACAGTGTAAAAACTTAAAATTTGTTCTTTAAATTAAACTATTATAATTTTTCTTTGATTCTATCAAACTTATGGTATAAAACATATCATAGTGAAAGATGCAAATTAAAATTATTTTGTTTCTTAAAGTAAAAAATTCCAGAAAAAAAAGTATAAGAAACTACAATTTTAATAATTGTATTAATGTCTATCTAACAAAATAAAATTTGTTTTTATACATTCAATATTATCCATTGGATTCAAACTCGTTGTATGAAAATCGGTGAAGTATACACATAGTAATATTGAAATATATACATTGACAGTCTATATAAATCGTTGTTTTATGAGATATTTATAATTTTATTTTATTTTCTGTTAAATGGCTATATATCAACGATAATTATATTTGATGTACAAAAAATAACACTATATATAGAGCTTAAAAATATTTTTGTTCTGGAAACATGATGTAATATTGAAAATTAAATATTTCCATATAATTAAAAAAAAATGTTAATACATTATTTTTATTTCTCTTTTAAAAACGACTATGTTGTGTAATTTTGGAGAGCTCTAAAACTTGGATCCCCGGCCGAGCATCGCTTGCGGCTAACCCTTAATCCTTCCGTTAAATCTGGACCTATGTATATGATATAGGTATTCTTTATATATGAACCTGTATAAAATTATGTTTAGGTTATAACGGCTATTACCAAAATATATACTTATTATAAAATAAGTTGAATTTTTTAAATTATTTATTCCATCTATAAAAGCGTAAGATAAACAATAGATAATAAATCTGCGACTTTCAAACATTTATTGGAATTGAGAAAAATACTAGGATCGGTTTTCTTTAAAAGATAGGTCAGCTCAAAATCAACGTGATTGTCGGTTGATATTGTCTGGGAAAATTATACAAATGTAATTTTTTTAGTAATTCTGGAAGAAATTTTCGAGACAAAAAAGGCTTGGTATTAAAGACTTTTGAGATATACTTCTTATTATTTTATTTATAATCAACATCAACTATCAAGAAGTACAATGAACAAATTTGATAAAAAAATAAATAGATAACAAGACGTACACGATACACGATGAGAGAATATTATGAATACTCTATGATAATAATACAAATACTTATAAACATAATACTTGTAAAACTAATAGATTCCAATTGCTTTCCATAGAGCTTTAGGTAAAAAAAATCATCATTATATAAATATATAATATATATATATATATGAATGACGGCGCGGCGATAGTGCATTTGTGTTAGGTACTACGGTCGACGCGTCAGAACGATTTCGACGGCGCGACGCGACGGCAGCGATTAGGCGGCACCTGTTTGCGAGACATGTTTAATGCATGTGTCTTGAGCTTGAATTAATAGTATAAACTGTAGATAAATCCGTTGACATCGCTGCAGAATATACCGTGTAATGTATCAAATAAATTTCCTTCAAAGGTATAATTATTTCGTCAGCTGTAAAACGCAAACCAAGTAAAATGGATCTCGTATATTATTGTGTGTCGTTGTATTTGTAGTTTTGGTTATATAAAAAAAAATATAAACACGTATTATAAAATATGTTTTATATCAGTGGCGTAGATTCCATTTTTCTCGTGGGGGAGGAGTTATAATATTGAATTTATACCTAAAAAATGATTGAAAATTTTATTTTTATTTGAAATTGTTAAATTATATTATTATTTATAATATGTACTAAGTACTTCTTATGTTTTAATAAAAAAAATACTAGGTTCTATTTATTATTATTTATCTTTGCTTCTTAATTTATAAAATTCACTGTCCGCTTTATTTTAAAAACTCATCGAGGACTTCTTCTTGGTAATTTTTACTGTATGATGAATCGGCAGCCTATAGTTTATAAATTATAATCAATTGAATAATTTTTGAATATTGTAAATATTATTACACAATCTATAAAAGCATACAAAAAATCACTTCTTATATTGTTTTTTACGAATAAGTTTTTAATCTGTTTGGAGAAGAAAAATATCTCTCTTTCGATATCATTGAAACGGGATCGTTTCTTAATTAAATATGATATTAGTAACAGATAGATTAATAAAATATGCAAATTTTCACTAGATTTCCAAAGATATTTTCTTCTTTGGATATCATTATTTTAATTCATATAAAAATTTAAAATTTATTTATCAGAAACTATTTACTAAGCAATAATTTTGTGTTATTAATTTTTTTCAGAAACAACCTCATGGACTTTTCCTGGTATTTTTTTACTTAGGTATTTTTTGATGCAAGGAAATTTTTAACTAATGTCTAATTCCGAAAAAAATGCTCGAAACTATGAAAATGTACAAGAATTTAAAAATACCGTTAATTTTGTTTTCTTTTCATGTCTAAACGATTAAAGTATTTATTAAAACATTTTTTTGCATGAAAAATTCCCAGGTGAGGACGATTTTGGCGAAAAAAATTAAGAACACATACTCAATTATTGCTCTGTTAATAGTGAATGATTTAAATATTTTACTATTATATATTATATATACTGTTATGTATTCTACTATTAAAATAAAACTTTGAAAATACCTTATTTCGTCAAAGTTTATCTCTAATACAATTTTTAATATTTGACAAAAACTTTTGAAAATTTAATATGGTTATACTCATACGCTTACCAAACGATATTGAAAAAATTTGAAAAATCGTGACTCAAGGTTTATTTTAAATAAGTGTTTAAGTAAATTATTAACGATTTTTTTCGGAACTTATTTTTTGTATCAATTTTCAACTTTAAAATATTTATTAAAAATATTGACCCATCCAACTATTATGAAACTTTGGGTACAGATAAAACAAAATCATTTTGAATCTTTTGGTAAAAAAATGTATCATTTATCACATAAGAAAACTTAAAACAGTTTTGATAAAAAAAAACATACGACTATTAAACTAAAACAATTCAATCTATAAATGGTATACATTTTTTTTATACTGAAGTTTTGCTCAAGATCGTTTAACTAATCGATAAAATAATTCAAAACATTCATTACCATTATCTTGTCCGAGGATCAAAGAGTATCCCATGGTGTGAAACACAACGTTTTTTGAAATTGTTTCTGTATCGTTAGTTAAGTGTATGAGTATGAATATATTAAATTTTGAGAACTTTATGTGAAATATTAAAAATGTTATTAGAGATAAACTTTAACGAAATAAGTTATTTTCAAAGTTCTATTTTTAGCTCAAAAGTAGTCAACTTTTCGACTTTGATGAAACTTTCGTAACGTATATATCAACATAACATTATGGTGAATTATGTATGGTGAAAATTTCAAGTTTATAGCGACATTGCTTAGTGACTTATGACTAAATAATTAAAATCGATACAGTGAAAGTGTAATTTTACCGTTTTTAGTATGATGGTTAGTTTTTTTTTATCAAATTTGTTTAAAGTTTTCTTGTTTGACAATTGAGAAATGTCTTTTTTTCATAAAAATTTAAATTTGGAAATCGGTGTAAAAACAGTCGATTCCGTAAAACCGTATAATTATTGACTCAAACGCTTATAAAAAATTCTGAGCCACGATTTTTGAAATTTTTCTAGTATCGTCAGTTTAGTGTATAGAGTATATGATTAAATTACATTTTGCGAACTTTTTGTTAAATATTAAAAATCTTATCAATATATATTTTAACAAAATAAGATAAGTTTATAGCAAATTGTTGGCCTAAAAGTTGATTTTTTTTTATTTTGATTTCCGAAATTATGTACCAATAGGCAATATGCGTTTATATATGGTAAAAAATTTAAGTTTCTAGCAACATCACTTTTCGAAGAGTTATGTCTCAATAACTAAAATCGATTCAGCGATGATAGTGTCGTTTACGGTAATTTTTATCGTTATTTTCGGCTTTTCGACAGTTTTTCTTCGCAACTGGAAAAAGTATTGAGCAAAAACGAACCTTCAAAATACCATCTACGTGCGATTTTCGACCTTTAATACCGCTGGATGAATCTTTTAGAAAAGTTATGTCATATGTGTATCAAAAAGTGTTTACAGAAAAAGTAAACATTATTGTAAAACCAAATGATCCTTCGCTTCGCCGAGAATTTAAAATGTCAAAAGATAATAGCAATTTACTATTTAAACAACAAATTTCTCGTCAAAAAAAAAAACTGAGCTCAGATAACTCAGAGCTAAACTCGGTCACCCTATAATATACGTCTTATAATTTTAACCTTTTATTTTTTTTTAATATTCTCTGATGCATCTTCTCATCTATACCACTGTTTTACATCAATATTTAAAACAATAGGTAAATCCACATTCGCGTGCTCCATCGATACGTATGATATGATTTAAATCATATAATTATAGGTCGACGCATACGTTAGCCGCGACCCGTTCGAATACCTGCCACGAAGACAGCGTTTGCGTGAGGGGTAGATGAATAATATTTTATCGCGGTATCGCCACGAATATTACACCTGTCGATTCGTATTAATAAGACGGGGTACATTTTGATGGAATTTCCCGATTTTCCGCAGCACGTAATTAGCAACCGACGTAGTTCGTTTGAAAAAATAAGTACTTCTGTACAGGCGCTATAAATACTGCGCCTGCATCTCGCCCTATATGCGAACCCGTAACCACTACATTATGTAATGTTACGACGACACGTGATTCGTGCACGAGAAGCGCGCGTCGAATACACACGTGGCGGATTTCGTTCCGTTGGCGTCAGGGGCAGGGCCGTATTTACGCCTAGGCCCGTGAGGGCAGCAAATTTTATAAGAAATAAAAAAAAAAAATCGTATAAATATTTTACGCATTTGTGTAACTGCGTAAATTAATATTATATAATATTTATTAGTAACATAAATAATATTTCATATTATAGTATATAGATATCTGTGTGTAAAATATACGGGCACATGACACTGAAAATGTCAATAACACAAAATCAATTTTCTCGAAATGTGAGCTATAAAGATAAGACAGGTATCTTACCTTTACCTACCTAGGTACATAATATAAGTTGTTCCTAAAAGTAATTATGATAATAATATAATATAATATATAGAAATTTGCTAGAGATATTGTGAATCCACATCGCACATTATTTCTGAAAATACTAGGGCACTAATAGAACAATATCCTAATGATATCGAAGAATCATTTACAAATGAATGTCTTCATTTGCGTGATCATTTTTTTTTAAATCTGACAAAAAGAGAAACGTTCAAGAACTTTGTATGATGTTGTATACAAATGATTTAATAGATATTTACCCAAACGTCACAACAGCGTTACGTATGTATTTGTGCAACGTTTGCAACAAATGGTACAGCAGAGCGGTCGTTTTCAGCATTGAAAAGAGTAAAATCGCATCTTCGTTCAACTTGGGAGTCAGTTAGATAAAACGCGACATCAATAGGTGCTACACACAGAACCTGAGATGCTTCGAAGTATAAATTATGATGGTGAAATTATGATGGTAAAAATCGACGATTTCGCGTCTAAAAAAGTTCGTGGTAAAATGTTATAAATAAATAAGATTAAAGATTAAGATTGATGAGATTATTTTAAGATTAAGATAAAAAATGTATTATGCTAATGCCTAATTAGAATTTATAATTATTTGTTTTGTTTATAATGACTATTGACCTAATTTATTTAAAACGAAATAAATTTATTAGAAATAATAACATTTTTTTTTCTTGGGGTAGGGGCAGCATATTTAAAAGGGCCTAGGGCGGAGCTTGTTCTAAATCCGGCCCTGGTCAGGGGGACGACGGTTGTGTTATTTAATAGTGTTCGTCCGGCGGGCGCACCACCGCGGCAACACGAGTGGATAAATACGTCGTTATATTTTGTGAAATACGCGAAAGTAACGTTTTCGGCTGCAAGTTTGCAGCGCAACAACGCGAGTCAGTGTTGTGTGATCACTGCGGATTCGGCGTCGGCGACGTGGTCGAGTCCAGAGGGCGGTCGCGAGACATGGCGCGCGGGGGAAAGTCAAAAGCTCCGCCGCGGCTCGGACAGAAAGGCGCGGAGCTGCGGCGACCCGTCGGACGCGCGCTATTATTCCATTGTTCGCGCTCGCTCGCGGCACCCCGCGAAACGCCGTCGCAATACTCGCGCAGGTATCACATTGCGGGCCTCGTCTACGAACCGGGGGGCCGATACGAAATTGTCGTATTGTTATGCCATCGTTTTAAATGACATTATTATTATTAGTATCGTCGCGCGAATCACGTGCAGTATATTATGTCGTCCAGGTCATATTATATTTTAATTACGACGCGCGTGATGATAATGTTGTTGCTACACTCGCGTTCGCGCGCGGGTTTATCGCGTGTCGCAATCGCGCTTCCACCGTCTGCGGCGGGCGGCACAATAAATTTATGTTCCGCGCGCGTAACGTGCGCGGTCGCAGCGGCGGTGGCGGACGTCAATAAGCGGGCGGTATGCGTTATTGATATTCAACAAATAATCGGCGGGATAAAAACCAATCGACAATAATCGCAATGATATAGTACAACAACACGCTGCTGCACGGTATCGGCGTGCCGGACGGTTGCGCGTGCGTTGAGAAAAAGCCCTCCGTCGGAAAAAAAAAACAAAACGCCGACTCTGCACATAATAATAATAATAATAATATAATAATAATAATAATAATAATAATAATATAATATACGCTGGCGTCGCGTGTTTCTCTCTCTCTTTCTCTCTCTCTCACTGTCTCTCCGTCTCGTCAGTCGTCATGCTCGTGTCGCGCGCGACTTACTATACTCGGGTACATAATATTATTATTTTATACTGGACGAATTGTACGTTACAGGTACGTGCGCGCGTTTAATGCGTTATAAACGCAAAACACGCGAGTGGAAACACGGCGAAAAAAGGGGAAACGTTTTTATTATTATTATTATTTTTTTTTTTCAATTTCCCGTCCTCCACCTCGCGCGTCGTTCCGTCGTGTTTTTCGGTAAATGGCGCGAGCGCGCGCGCGCGCGCTCGCGTTCGCGCGACGTATTGCGGGCAGAAAACGCTTTTTCCCCGTCCGCCTCTCTCTCACTCTCTCTCACTCAAACCGCGCCGCCGTCGTCGTCGTCGTCGCCGAACACGCGCGCCGTCCGTCCGTTCGTCCGTCCGTCCGCCCGGTCGCCCGCCCGACGGCGTCCGCGTGCGCGCGTCCTGTACACGGCGAGCGGCGCGGCGGCGGCGCGGCCGTATACCAACAACAACACCGCCGCCGCCGCCGCTCTGTACGTCTCTCTGCACGCAATCGATTGCGCGTCGCGTTACGACGTCGCGCGCGCACACGCACACACACGCATATGTATATAATATATATATACATACGTATATACATATATACTTGTAATAACGCGCGCGCGGGAGAGGGGTCGTCACCGCCGCTCCGCCCGTCACGCGTTTTGCGCGCGGCGCACGTTTTACTCCTCGTGTGCGTGTGCGTGTATATATCGTCTGTATATATAAAATGTATATGTATAAACGCAGCGTATATACATATATATATATATATATGTATTTACGTGTGCGCGTTATACGCGCGGCGACGACGACGCCTAGCGATTGCCTCGACCGTCGCGCGTTTATATACCGCGCGCGGCGCATAACAACGACGGCGGCGGCGGAAAATATATATTATTTTATTATCGTCGTCGTCGTCCGTCGCAGTCGCAGTCCGTGCGTCGCGTCAAAAAGTGTAACGTCGTCGCGTTCGCGCGCATACGATACGTATACGTTGTCACGACGAAAAAAAAAAAGAAATAATAATAATAATAATAAAAAGTCTAGAAAAAAATTAATAATAATAATAGGCGTCCGCGTGTCCGATTGGAATTCCCGACGAAACCGTGGCCATCCCTCGGCGCCGCTGCATGATTACCACCGCGTCGTACCTATACCCGTTTCGGATTGGTTCACGTGCACACGCGCGCAACGCACACCTGTGTCATAATAATTTGTGCACGCGTACAACGTACTAATACGTACGCAACTAATATATACACTAATATAATATATCGGATAAGACGCGTCGACGTGTTTTCGTGAAGCACGCGCGTCCTGAGCTCGACGACTGTTGGCGCCGGAACGATCGGCGGCTGCGGTGACGGCTGTGGTGCACGGCGCGTTTGTCGTATCGCTGCGGCGGCTGCGACGACATGAAAAAGGCGGCGAGCAAGGCGCGCGACGAAAAACTCTTGGCCGCCGTGCGGGATCGACCGGTGCTGTACGACCAGTCAATGCACGTGTTCAAGGACTTCGGCGCCAAGAACGCCGCGTGGAAAGAGGTGGCCTCCGCCGTGGTCGGTTGTCAGGACAAACAGGCCGGTCAGTATGTGTGATGATATAAAATAAATGACACGACGGTGATGATGATGATGATGATGATGATACGGCGATACTCGCGTTGAGCGACGGACGCGCCGCGTCCGTCATGATTACGTCGATATTGTCGTTGCATATTAAACCCCGTGACATTATTGTAAATTATAGAACAACGCCGCCCCCGCCACCCGTGGCCATACGAAGCGTCCACCCTGCACCGCGCGCCCGCGTTTTCCCTCTCGCGCCCTCTCCGCGGGTCGCGTCCCGTTGGCCGTACGACGTTTTTCGCTAAAACCGTATAATATCGTAATAATACGTTTCGCCGTCGGCGGTAGCGGTATACAACGCTCAATAGCTCTTTTTAGCTTTGCTTGTACAACATGAATATTTTGATGTGTGATCTGTATCACGATTTTCCCGCCAAATCTGACGTCTATTTACGTATACCTCTACACAACACATTATATTCATAGAATACTGCCTGTCAGACAGAGTGCACCCCGTTACCATACGATATCCATGTAAATATTACAGAATATAGCTATTCTACAGGGTTGTAAAATTTCATGATATTAATGACTTTAAGCACCATAAAAGCATAATACATTTTCTCGCGGAGTTTGATTTTATACTTAAA
Organism: Therioaphis trifolii; assembly: GCA_027580255.1. Lineage (NCBI taxonomy): Eukaryota > Metazoa > Arthropoda > Insecta > Hemiptera > Aphididae > Therioaphis > Therioaphis trifolii. The sequence continues at coordinate 11,967,682 of CM050411.1, forward strand.
TGATGCTGGTCGAGTCAATTTTTTTTTTTTTTTAATGATTGTTGTAATGAAATTTAAGATCTTATTTGAACTATGGGAATCCATAAAAAAAGTACGAAATTATTTACTACTTCAAAGTAATTATTTGTGTTCCAAAAGAAAAAAAACATTGAACTGAAAAATCAACAGAAAATTATCCTTGTAATTTAAACAAAATGACTATAGGGAAATGAAAGAATACAAAAAAAATAAATAAATATATTTTCTGTAATTTTGAAATATACTTAATTAAGGGTTGAAATATTTTATAATTAAGTCACACTTACATATATTCTATGTATATGTATTTGTGAGACATGATTATGTTGTATACGTGTGTATACACAGTGAGATGTATTACTGCAATGTATATACAGGGTGAAATATTTTATACTGCTACTGCGATTGGCGTGCGTGCGATCACCTTGGATACGAGCTATACGACTAGTATATAGGTAGAGGTTTCGATTTTCGCGGAATAAATATCACCTTGTTATTTAAGTATTTATTTATTTGTTAGTTTTCTACTCGCCGGGAGAATTTTCTCTACTGCTGTTATTTGCCTGCTCTCAGAGGGCCATTTAAAAAGAGACTAAAGAGGTAAATGTTCCATGTGTTAACATCTATGCGACACAATTTAAATGTTCGCTAAATATTGTATCAGTTAATACATATCAGTTAATGTCATAGTGTAAACAAGAAGGATAATATGATGGTATAATAAATACATATTGAGTTAATTCGTCGAGTAGACATTTCATTTTTTATAATCTATTAGAAAATATAAATGGGTATATACCTAGTACTTTTGGTAATTTTAGAAATAAATACAATTAATATCAATTATCGACTAATAAATAATAATGCTATTTTAGAGATATTTAAAATTAAATATAAATTAGATATCAGTTAAAGTGTAGATTAGACATTTGCATGTTAATCAAAATGAATTATGATATTAAACTGATCAATAAGTAGGGTTTGAATAAATATTTTCAATGGCAGACCTACTGAAACGGGTATTTTTACAAATATTAAAATAAATGTTCATACAAAAAATAAAAGGGTGAATTTTTAGTTTCTGAACAGTTGAAATACTGATGTATATAATTAATCTTTTAATTAAATAACTAGTCTTTTAATCTAAAATTTCTCTTAGTAAAATAATTTATAATATAAGACAATTTATAATTAATACGAATACAACCGATTTACTGGGTTCACCCTTGTCCACTTTTTTATGTTTTAATTTTTTATAACTGAGAAAACTTTTTTTTGAGATGCAAAATGTTTATAAGAGCTACTATCTACACTAATTAATTATTATTATATGTATTAAATACACGTTATGACGTCATTTGTGAAACAAAGATTTGGATATTAGCATTCTCTGATTTACTTCAATATGTACTTACTACCTACCAAAATTTACTTGTGTTTGTTATTATTTATGAGAGATAGTTTCGATATGAATATTGAATATTCCATACATATACGAATAAGCAGATTCTATATTATTTAAATTTTCATAACGCATTTTATTTATTAATGAAAAAAGATTTTTACCTTTTCATACAATATATGAGAACATATTATATTCTAGATCTAGATTGCAATCTATAATGCAATACTCTAAATACCAACAACAGTTTTCTATCTTTCATTACTATTTAGTTAAGTACTAAAACTTCCAATAAATATTATTAAGGGATAGTACTTAGTTGTTTAAAATTTACTAAACTATAATAAATTCTACAAATGGTTATTGTCAGTCCTAATAATGGTTATGTAATTTGGCTAATATTAATTAGTAATAATTTATAAATATTTTTAAATTATACATTTATAAGGTCTGTGCTCTTTTATATTATTTCAAACGTTTTGAAACAAACTAAAAAATGTGATAGATTAATTTATTAAAACTAAATATCAAATTTTTTATGTTATTACGAAGTAATTATTTCACACTTTTTACTTTTATATACTACAATACTCAATTCCATTTTGTACTAAACTATTGGATACAGATTTAGTTCTTGCAAGTACGTATTTGGTACATTTTTCTTTTCGTAAAAATTGTGAAATTAGTAATTACACGTCTGTTTTTGTTCGATTTAATGTACTTCGATATCATAAGTTTGATTTACTGATAATTTGATTTGTTAGATTTTTCTATAATTTATATTAATTGATGCTGATTTATGGCTATCGATTGTCACGATTATACTACTGCAGTAAATTCTCAGCCGCATCATGAACAGCAAAATCGTAGTTGTGTAGTGGCAATAATATACCACGAAATTTGGAATAAATTGTATTAAAATAATAAAATACATATCTTTTTAATATTATGTTGACTACAGCTATTTAAAAAAATTTAAAAATGTAAACAACAACATTTAAAAAAATATGTATACCAAGAATTCACGATATGGAACTTTTATTGAAAGTAGTTCAAGAAACAATATCAATCATTACTTATGTAGAACAAGATAAAACGACACATATAGTTATGAAAGATATGAAATTATAACACAACGTTTCCGTTTGAAATATGTATTACCTGTACATATTTTAGAATGGAAATTAATGGTAGTGGAACTTCGTTCTTTATCGTTTTGCTCACCGGAAAAGATAATGATAGTTGATGTAAAGCACCTTAGAGGGACCATTTTTACGGGTGGCTCATATAGTACACGATATGTGTATACAGTATACATTCGATACTATATGTTATTATCGAATTTTGAATCATTGCTGTTGGAAAAAAATTCTGACCGAAACCTCGGATAATAATTTTACTACTTACTAATTATATTCAATAAGAATAGAAAGAGAATTCAAAACGTCTTGATACATTTTTGGTGCAATTTTCAAATGCAGAACAAATATAATTTCGAAATAATAATAGATTCATTTATGTCGATTTAATTATATTCGTGAAAATGATCCGTTTTGCCTTATTTAAACAAATATAAGAGTAAAAAGTTAGACTGATTGCCACAAAAATGTAAATATTTTTAAAACTACCCATAAAAAAATTATAGTAGGTACACATTTCAAGTCTTATAAACAAAAATTATAAATTTTATGACATCAAATCATAAATAAATTTGACATTTTGCGTAAAAGTTATCTGAGTAATTTCAACTTTCAATGCGTCAAACAAATAATCATCTATTTAATATTTATGAAATTTGATACATGAACAGAGATATAATATAATATGTTATGAATCTTTTGATGGAAATATTTTTTTTGTCGGATTCAAAATTCAAAATGTACAAAGTTTTGATCGAAAAAAATACATACTTCACGCCATGGAATATTCTTTGCTCCTCAGACAAGATAGTGGGTGTAATGAAATTACATTATTTATGAAGTTTTTGAGCAATGTTTCAGTATAAAAACATTATTACCAAAAAATGTAAAACACATTTTTTTATCTGTAAGCAAAAATTCATAATGATTTAATGATTCATTAATTTTTCATACACATTTAAAGTTGAAAATTTGTGTAAAAACAGTCGATTCCGTAAAAATCTTATAATAATTTATTTTAAAAAAAAATTCCGTCACTATTTTTAAAATTTTTTCAGAATCGTTAATTAAGTTTATTAGAATATTATAATATTAAAATGTTTGATCTATATAAAACGAGATATTTTCAAAGTTCTATTTTTAGCCCGAAAGTTGTTAATTTTTTTTTTGAAACTTTTACTAAGTATGTATCAATTTGTCATAAATATAAAGTACAAATTTCATGTTTCTAGCAACAATAATTTTATAGTTATGACTAAATAACTAAAATCAATTTAGTGAAAGAATTATTTACGGCAAATTTTACCGTTTTTGCTTAGTTTTTCGCCATTTTTCTCACATAAGTAAAAACAATTGAGAGAGTGAGGCAAAATGAACCCTCAAGATACCATCTACATGCGATTTCCGATATATAGAGTCGCTGTATAAAATTGTTGTACAAGTAAATTATACCAAAAAATGTTAACAGAAAAAAAAAATAAAGGAAAAATAAAAATACTGTAAAACCCAATTACTTCACTCAGAAACTAAAACTTGCTATTTTACGCGAAAATAATGGTTTTTGTTAAAATTTTAATCTCTACTACTGTTATCTTACAGGCTTTTTTTATATTTTTTTAAATGGAAATTACTATTTTATTTTTGTTGCTCTTAACCGGGATATTATTTTATTAAAATATATATATATATTGTTTATGTTTTTATTGTTCAAATTATAATTAAAAAAACATAAACATTTAAAGTACTCATCAATATTTAAATCTATTTATTTGAGAGACTATTATTAACATTAATCGTATTGAATTATGTTTGCTTTAAATGTTTATGTATTTAATAAAAGTTTAGGAACCACTGCATTAAACCATTGAATATTAATATATAACATGTTAAAATTATTACGTGTTTACATACTACCTTATAAAGTTCTTCAAAATTATTGTGAAAAATTAGTAAATATTCCATCGATAATTTAGCTCATTTAAAATTTTTCATGTAATATTACTTTGAAAGTTAATACTTTTTCTCTCATTTATCAATTAAAATGATCAAAGATACCTAGGGTTTCATTTGACATATTTTAATTACTCGGGTGTTTTCTGATTGGCAGCAAAATTAAGTCAATTAATGCGTGCTTCGACTTTGAATAAAGTAATATATGAAATGAACTTTAAATTTATTAATATTTTAAGAAATTTGAATGTAATGTTACAAAAAGGAAAGATTAAAAAAACTCGGTTTTTAATACTTAGTCATTCAATTTTGGATAGTAATTAAAGTTAATTTTATTATGTTCGTAAAATGTTGAGCATAAATATAATTAAATAAAAATGTTTTAAATTTTTAACAGAAAAAAAGCCGGATTTGATTAGTTTCTTCGTCATTTATCTGAGAGTAGGACCTTTTTATGAGTTTTATCTTTATATTCTTGAGTATTATTGCCATCTTTGTACATCGTATGTGGAGTTACAAAACGCATTAGCGTATCAACGGATAGTCTATCCTGACAGGATAGGCGTATGGCTATAAATATGTTTTAATTTCTCACAATTGTTTTTAGCGGATACATTGTTGTTCTGCTGAAGAAATCGTTTCAAGTAATAGATTCTACATTGAATTCCAAGAAGTAGTTTATTTTTATTATTATTATTATTTTTTTTTTTTGAGATTCATTCTGAAAATTCAGCACTTAATTCAATTTTATTTTCTATTCAGTTTTCAAATATTTAAAGTAAAAAAATAGGCTGTGTTTATTTATTTTCCACATTATATTTACTTTAGTTTGACTGTTTTTAATAGTCTACTATTTTTATCCTGCTTTTAAAGAACCACATTGATATTGTGAGTCTAATTGTTTAACTACCTACGGTTGGTTTTTCTTCAGATTTTTTCATAACTTTTTGATACTTAGGTATTTAGATCCTTCGATTTTTTTTCCATTGGTATTTCTTAAAACTAGGAAAACCGATATTTAAATATGAATATCAAAATGACCATAAACGAATATAATTATTAAATTATGTATGAGTTCGAATCTCAATCATGAGTTTCAGCAAAATATAATAGTACGTGCTAAATCTCGATAAAACTGAATTCTGTATCGCAATCGTTCGTTACGACTTACGAAGTCCATGCGTTATATGTCGTGCAAAAATGAACAAACGTAATATTCATTTTAAAGACAGTAAACATTTTTACCATATTTCATACCCTGAAGCGTAATTCCAATGCTTTTTTAATCGATGTTGAAAAATATCAAAACTTTAACATAAGTATTTTTTTAAGTTAGACTGATTATAATTTTAATACATATTTATGATTCAATGTTTTTCTGTGCGGCAGAGAAAATATCACATATTTTATCTTAAAAATATCCTCCTATATTAATTTCACTACTCATTTAAATATGAATATATTGAAGGATAATTTAATTTTAAGTTCTAAGTGAAAGAAATAATGCAATTAATTGATATTACGTGTAATGATATATTTTTTGTTTATATGTTCATTGCCATGTTTGGGGCACCTACCTAATTAGGTACCTACCTAATTAAGTGATTCAAAAGTTATATTCAGTCTATCTAGGTTACAAAATGTATTTTATTAACATTAAAATGTGTTTTAATAAATAAACATATTAAATGTTATACTTGATACTTAAGAAAAGTAATTTTCATAGCGTATGATCAAAAAATGGAATCAAAACAATTAAATGTACCATAAGTAGGTAAATTAAATTTGTATTAAATACATTTTAGTTATTTAGTCGTTATTTCAAAACAAAATAATACGTGAAAGGAAAAACTCTACATTTCCTCAAAATATTTATAATACTTTTACATAGACGTATTAAAATAACAAATAATGACTTGTTTTGGTTAAATATAGTGCTTTAAAAATTGAATGTATTATCTCATTTAAAAAAGTTGATATACTTCATGAAATTTCTAATCCAGTTAAAATTTTAATTTATTCGAAAATTCACCGATAATATTTATCTATTGATATTCCAAATTTTATTTCAAACACCAAATCTATTTTTGAATTTCTTTTATAAAATTTGTAATTTTTGGTTTGTGACCTGAAATTTTGACGTCAATTTTGAACCAGTTAATTAAAAAGTTTTGATTTTCTAAAAAAACTGAACTACTTAGTAATAAAGTTATCCTCAAAGCTTCATTCAAAATCATTGTTTGAAAAAATGATTTATCATACGTTTTAAATTTAAATAATATCATACTACACTATAGTGTGTACTAAATAAACCAAAGGTAAAAATTTCTGATCTTAAGATGATCCAGCATTATTATTTTGCTCATGGAGCAAAATCAACCAATATTATTTTACCGATTATTGTTATACCAATGTATTGTTATCGATATCATCGATAGACTTTATTTACTGTTCAAAATTTATAAAAAGAACTAAAATGTTTTTGAATGTATAATGATAAAATGATCATCATAACTAACATTTATTTAGGAAAATATGTACTGCGTAATTTATCATGATATGAATTATGATATTATTTCTATTGTTGATTCATAAGATTGTTATACACGGGAGGGGGATCTTAAATAATTTAACGATACAGAAAATAATATAGTATACAAGTTAGTATATCTCGAATTTTACTATCGTTTATTTATACTTAATCAGTCATAATCGTATAGGTGTAATATGAGGAGGAACACGAAGAAGGTCATTGTGGTCTTTGATATCCTAGACTTAATTTTACGATGATAAATTACATAATTAAACACGAAATCATTCAGTTAAAATTTTTTTTTTAATATTAGGTTTTTATGTTATTTTCTACACTGGAGTTCAAACGTCAATTTATTTAAGTTTCGTTAAGATTTAGTTGCATAAAACTTATAATAATGCTCTTATCTGAATAATTTATAAATATATAATTAGTATACATATAATATTATCTTATTTGTATGTTTTACTATGATTCTAAAAACATTTCAAAAATCGTTTGTTAAGATTATTTGTAAGCATTTAATTATTTAAAATTTGATTTTGCATATGTCACGCTGAAGTTTTATTCAGAATCGTTTAACTAAAGAAATGATTTACCATTTTTTTTTTTAAATTCAATCATCCACTATCAATATATCTTGTCGGGGAAGCAAATAATACATTAATACCTATAGTGCAGTGGTTCCCAAACTGTGCACCACGGTGACCTAGGGCAGGCGCGTATCCAGAGTTTTTTTTCAGGGGGGGCTGTAGAAAATTAAAAAATATAGTTAATGTATATACCTCACTCTAATCCTGTATATTGATTTAAAAATTAATACAGTTTACAAATCAGTCCGTATTCTATAAAAATTATTGTTATTATTAAATGTACACACTACACTATGTAGAATACTGTACAAATACTGTAATTTTCTACGTTAAACAAACATTTCAGGGAGGGCTGCAGCCCCATCAGCCCCCCCCCATAAATACGCCCCTGCCCTAGGGGCACCGTGAGCACTTTCTAAGGGCACCGCGGTCTAGGGTTCATAATAAATAGTTTAAAATGTATAGATTTTTTTCGTTTTTTTTTCGTAAAAATTTTATAGCAAATAATGTAATATTATTTATATTGTATATTCGGACATTCTAATTTCAATATTATAAGTGAATTCGTAAATGCAATTTCAGATAAAATCATATGTGTATATTTTTCATTTTTAATATTTGTTTGTAATAATATTATAACCATAAGGACGATAATTTTTATTTATTCATCTCTTTTTAAGTTTAAAATGCATTCATTTATAATTAAATTAGCCGTGTAACTTAGAATGCTTAGATTGTATTAGGTTTAATAAAATTAATAAATTTGGTTATCAATGAGTACTTTTTTTTGTTTTGTCTTTCATGTTGTATACAGCAAGGCACCGTGGCTAACTTGGGGGCCCTAAACGGGCACCGCGGAAAAAGAAGTTTGGGAACCGCTGCTATAGTGGTATGAAGTATGTCTGGCTTTTTTTAGTGTAGTACTTTTTGAAAAATTAAAGATTATGTAAAAAAATGTGTTATGAATAGGGAACGGACTTTAATGTCTTAAAAATTATGAAAAATGTCCTTAAAAATTCAACAATGCCTTAAAAAAATGCTTTATTATCAAAAATATGCACTGAAAAAATGCTCTAAAAACCATTAAAAATGTTATTAAATTCGATAAGAACAAAATTTTGAACAGTTTTGTGTATGTAGAATATTGTTAAAACTTAAAACTTATAAAAATACATTATTTTATCGACACCAATTAGTTTTATATCACGTATCGTAACGTTATCGAGATTAATTGATTGGAATTACGGATAGCCATATAGATAGATACAATCAGCCGGTCTTCGTAAAAATAACTGATTTACGAGACAACACCAAACATTTAAAACAATTTACATTTAATGTATAGATTTTAAATTTTCATAAATAAACATTTATGAAAAAAAAAATGTATATTTTTAAAATTTGTATAATTCCAAACATCAAATATATATAAAAAATGACCTAAAAATGGAAAAATGCAAAAAAATGCAAAATAAAAGTTTCATTTTTAAATTCTTAAATGAATCGAATTATACACTTAGAAAGCATTACTCTAAAATACTCACTAAAAATGTATTTTCCATCCAAGTCCGTTCCCTAGTTATGAATAACCATTTAATTTAGTAATTACTGAGATGTTTTCCAATTCTTACAATTAAGTTAAATATTGACGCTTTTATTAATTTATGTAATAATATACTGAATAAGTAAACATAGTGAAATTAATTAAAAGAGTCAAACTTATGCTTTCTTCTCATATACTGTATTTGATATTGACTTTTATTAAATAATTTATTTAAAATAATTGGTAATTAGTAATTACCCTTGTATTTAAAACATATATTAACATTATATATACGTGCTGAATATACTTTATTTTATAATCACGATCGCTGTATATTAGACTATTATAGAAATTTGAGTTAAAAAAGAAGTCGCGATTAAAAAAAAAAAATATAGCTAAAATTAATTACCAACTTTAAAAGGGTGTAAATTCAAAGCATAATGAGATTGAATACCTAAAACACCCTTTTTAGTTGAGCTGGTATATACTCTTTATAAATCGGTTAGTACTATGTATATCTATGTAAACTTAAATCACATGAATGAAAGACAAATCACGTGTGTATTGATGATTGAGGTTGGAACTTGTGTCGGAATCAATTAAAAAAAGCCGGTAAGATATGTGATTATAAGCTCTCCTAATTCTTACGACTAATAAACTCGTCTGATGATTAATTATTCTGGGTTTACAAGGTAGTATTCTATCTAGATGTTCTATGTTAAATTGTTTTGTCAACTTTGGATTGATCTGAAGGAATTAAGTTAACTCTCTTGAACCTAACAAAATGTAATTATATTTTGAAAATAGAGTTATAGAGTAAAAATAAGTATGATTGTAATTTATGTGAAAAAATAATTATTATTCTTAGTATTTATTTAAAACATTTAACATCGCCATGACACGCAATCCAATTAAAAAATCTAATTGTAGTCAAATACATGTTGTGAATTATACAATTCGTATCAATGTCATAATACTTAAATTTATTTAGTAATAAATAAGTAATGATGAAGTAAAATAGATTAAAATTAGTTAAAGTGAACAGATTATAAATAAATTAAAATAAATATTTATGATAAAATGAGTTAACAAATTTTATGAAAATTTTTCAAATATTGTCTTTAAGTAGAATTAATGTTAACCTAAAATAGTTTACTGTAGTCTCTGTTAGGCCTAAAACCGACCCGAAACAGATTACTATATAATAGGAAAAGTTTACTGCTGACCGGTAGATTATAATATTTAAAGTTTGTCATAATATTATATAAGTGGTCCTACAAGACTTGAAGAGTTAATTAGTTATAATTTATAGTTTTATACTATCAATCATAAATATAAGAACACAATTGTTAAACCAATATATTTTTCGCATCGCTCAGAATCTATTAAGTTTAAAATTAGTAATAATATTATTTCAAATTGTAACTTAAGGTTATATTTTCTTCGTATATGATTAATGTGCTTATTATACTTAAAAATTAACTGTTTGATGATGAACATTTTTTCTCATTTTTATGCTACTTTTATTTATAAACTGTATTATGTTATTAATGTCGGTAAATTTTAAAACATTTGTTGTTGATTATGAGTAATGACATTGGTAGAAATTCATCACAAACAAGACATAAATACGCATCTAGGGGTGGTTTTTATTCAAACGTATTTTGATATTATAATTTATAATCATGCATTAGTAAAATACTTTTTGTCAATCTTCTAATCTTTGCTCAAAACAATAATACTGTTTACAGTTCTTCGAGTACCACACTTTTAGGTAACTAAGGAGCAGATAAAAGGTATTACAGTTATCGAAAAATTATATTAAGTAGACAGTCATCAAAGCCAGTATTTAGGGTAGGCTAGTTACTATTATGAGTCACGAACGGGAGGTGCCGTTAGGAAAGAGGTGAGTCATTGATTACCTCGGTCGCATCGCCCGACTCGTCGACAGTCATATCCGTATTATACATATAATATATATATATATATATATATATATATATATATATATATAATATGTATGTATATAATATACATATGTAATATCACATATCATTTACGAGCTTACAGTAACTTCAATTATCCTAATAATATTCGAACTCATGTAAAATACACAGTAAGCTGGAGGCCGGATTATCGCTAACGAATGCTAAGTTATAAGAAAACATTGTTTACGACGATGAGTCGACATGACCTTAGCTCAATTTAAATTATCAGTAATGGAAGGTATCTGGTTGGACATCTCGACTCTGTTTGAGTGTAGGTTCCCCGTTTACCGACCTCGGAGATGTTCTTTGATCGGCTGCCGTCGGATTTTCTCTCACCACCGTAGGAGTATCATTTCAATGCTTCAATAGGGAAACAAATATTTATTTCTGGACAATTTTGATCCCGACGGAACCATCTTAAACAATTTTTTTAAGTTCACGATGTACTTATGATTATTCAGTGGTTGGCACAGGACGCAGACGGAAATGTTGATTATGATTCAACATCGTAAAATTTTGTTCGATTTAGTCAAATATTTGTGTTCTGGAAATAATTTATTGAGCAAGTACACATGCAATTTAAGAAAATCGTCTAAATTATTAATGAAAATTAAATAATACCAATGCAATTATATCATATAATGTGGGTTAAATATGTGCGTACAAAAAAACAGAGGCAAAAGTATAGGTACCCAATATAATATTTCCTTTAATGATACGCCTGCATCGCCGAAACCCAGAAACTAGGAAAAACTGCAGGCAGCTGATTCGAAAGGATAGGTTACGGTATTGACGCGGAAACTTGTAATTTTCTCGAAGGTTTCTCTTGTATTCACAGGCCATATTCTAGCTCAGCTAGATCCGGATTTCGGCTTTATTAGATTTTAGCCGAAGTCGAAAGACAAACATAATCGAGGCTGTTTCTAGAGTAGTAGAGTGTATCGTATGAAGGTTTATTAACTCATAACTGTCAGGTAAAAAGGCTTCATTCATAAATTCGGATCCAGAAGTGATATAGCGATATGTATTCAAATACGTTGTATTTTGTATATTTCTGAAGAAGAATATTCAAATAAATATATAAATACTTTTAAAAATATTTAATTCTTTTCATATACATTTTAGTGTAAACTGTTTTGGGTTGTTAAAACTTTGTTCAAAAATTACGTTTAGTTTCATATTACGAATCAGACATTTTATTTAGTAAAGATTTTGAAGAGGTAATATTTCTCTATTTTCAAAATTTTTTTCAATATGGGAGAAAAATACCGAAAATTGAATAAAAACGGTAAAATGTGTCGTCAACGAAATTTGTTGATTTTGCAAACATTATTTTTTGTTGCAGTTTTTATCTCCACAAGAGTGATGTTCAATTTTTGCTGTAGACAGTACTTATTGAACATCCAGAATTCCAGCTATAATACACTATAGTCAATAAAATAATATTTTAGTAAAATAAATTTCTGAAATTCAAATAGAATCAATAAATAAATATCTTTTTATTTTTAACAATTAAATCGAGTGATTGTGTGCTTTATATCTATAGTGTTTCGGCAAAGTTTATAATTCGTACACATTTGTGATAATTTCTCGTTTAAAACCATAGATAGTAGATAACTATTCTGTTATCTATGGCTCCTCTCTAATTTTAGTAATAGGTACCTTCTATTCAAATGAGAAGTATTTTGTCCACCTATCTATATGTTTAATAAAAATCTAACCTCGATTATCCGAATCTCCATTATATGAACCCTCTATTATCCAAACTACAATTATCCATACGTTAAAAGTCGTTGAAGCACTCGTATCCGCGATACGATTCTATATATATATATATATATATATATATATATATATATATATATATATATATATATATATATATATATAGAATTTATTGTAACTTTTGGTTTTAGTTTATTATTAGTAACATACATACATATATGAATGTACGTGAGAGAATCGTTAGTAGATAATCAAAACATAATGGGCTTATCAATTAGATCGGCTTAAACGTTTGTGAGACTTGGCTGCAAAAAAGCGCGTTGCAGCTCGTCATCAAATGAAATCGATAATTTTGTCAAAAAAATATAATAAACATGTGTTCTTATGTACCTATGTAATGTATTTCTAATTATTTAATGTATGTAGTTCTGATAAAATATTATTAATAATAATAATAACAATAATAATAGGTAAGTAGTATAAATTATTTAACTGTTTAGAAAAAAAAATGTATTTCCAATATTCGAACTTTTGCGTATCCGCCGAACTAGGCGTGGTCCCAATTAGTTTGGATAATCGAAGTTGTACTGTATGTAAATCAAGTGCAATCCACTCGGATCGATGGTAGCAATGTTTGTCGATAACGTTTTATATTCTTGAAATTTGTTTAATTTTTCATTTGGTATTATTAAGAGTCAAATGGTGAGTGCCGAAATCGTCAAACAACGAACACGAACATAAACGTGCGACTTTTTTGTATTTATAAGTCAATAACGATCGTACGCCATTAAACAAAGTCTAGGTGTTTTATTTTAAACGCCAAAAAACTAGGTGCTTGGCTAAAAATTTTCATTCAAAAATCACATTTAAAATGTACGTTCGGTCAAACCGTAATCTTAAAAGCAGGCATCGGCAACCCGTGGCCCGTGGGCCACATGCGGCACTCGTAACTTTTACAGCGGCCCTTAAAATGTTTTTCAAGATTTCCAAAATCACATAATATTTAAGTTATGAGCCTTTTTGAAATGGATTTCAGAGATATAATCGATATTACTTGAAAAGTGATTACTATAATACCGATAGTGCTCATACATTTTGTGAGTAGACATTTTTGCTCATGTAATGTTGAAAAATCAATTTTTTTCCCGATAAAGTAACAAACATATAAATGCGGTTTTGAAAAAATTAGTTGAAAATATCCGACCTCAAAAATTACACTCGATTTGTTTTACTTTCAATAATGTTTGTTTTGATAAGGCCCTCGATGACAAAATCGGAAAAAATACGGCCCGCGTCGCTCAAAAGGTTGCTGCCGGCCCCGGCACAAAAGTATTTAAAACACCCCCGCCGTCCGTCGTCCGCGTCGTCGCGATTCGCGGCCCGACGACGTGCACGTAACGGTAACCCGGCGAAAAACCGTTGTGATTGCAGTGGAACGGCTGAAGGTCCGGTGGAAAACCCTCAGGGACGGTTTCGTCCGGCACCTGAAGAAGAAAAAGACGCTGGAGATGTACACGGCGGCGGCGGCCATGCGCCCGTACAAGCTGGACAAGCAGATCGCGTTCCTGTTGCCGCACGTGTCGTTCCGCGACGAGGACGACAACGGCAACGGCAGCTGCAACGACGAGGACACGTCGTCGCTGGCCGACAAGACCAACGAGTGCGACTCCATGTCCATGTACGACCACCAGCAGGCCGCCGCCGAGATGCAGCTGTTCGAGCAGTCCAACAGCAGCCTCATGGACAAGGCGTGCAGCGAGCACGACGCCCTGGACCGGTCCATACACTTTTTGTGCGACCAGCGGTACAAGGCGGCCGCGACCAATTACAAGTGAGTGTGTCCGTCGTCGCTCTATGGCCGACGGTCGTGGTGTGTACTCCGCCGAAGACCGTCCAAACCCCACCGCCCGTTGAACGATTAGCGAAAAACGTAGTGTACATAGTGTTGTAAAATTACCGGTAATTTATTTTTGGGTAACTTACTTGAGTAAATTACCGGTAATATTACTTTTTTATGGTAATATTAGGAAATTTATTTTTCAACACCCAATTGATAAAAAAGTAATATTAATTATATATTAATTATTATTATAAAGCATATTATAGCGTATTAAGCATATTATGAAGCATTCAAATATTTTCTATACAAATATAGCCAATAATTAATAAAGGTACTTATAATACTTTATAAAATAACGCTAAGTAAAAGTACAAAACTAAAAAATATACTTTTTCTGAAAATAGAAATTTAGAAATAAAAAACATATTGTTTGATATAGTTCAAAAAAAAGCATTTAATTCAATAAAAGTAACAAATTAAGTCAGTCTTGACTTTTGTTAGATCACAAAAAATTATAACGATTTAATAATTAATATACACCTCAAAAAACAATATTAGACAATAAAACGTGTGTAGTAACTCGAATAGTCGAGTGGCACTGCCTCCAAAGAGCCTACATAAAACCTAATAAGCGTAACATGGTATAAAGTATAATATGTTATATGATTATATGAATAATGATTAATGAGTATGATTCACTATGATTTATAAAATTAAAAAAAAAATACTCATAAAGTGGTAAAGTAATTTATATTTATTACTTTACCGATAAATTACTTAAGCCCGGTTTCCACTTGTCATATTTTATATCCGAGACTACGTCCGTGTGACTCGAATCCGTGGCAAGGATAATTATTTGATAGTGTAGACGCGTTCACGTCCGTGCCGTTTATCTCGTACGAGTCATGTTATCGGATCCGTGGCGCCACGGACATGTGTCAAATTTATCGTACGAAATGTCATCCAAAAATAAATATCAATGCAGTATACAATTATCATTCAGTGCACTCGTACAGCGGGTAATATTATATAGCGTGATATTCTATTTTACTACATTAAAAATACAATATAATATTATATTAATAATATTATATACCCGTGTATTAAAAATGTCCGAAAAAAGTGGTCTGATGATACAACAATGAAATTTGTAAATATATACTGAACATTAGAAGTTTTGTGGAATACTAGTTTACAAAATTACAAAAATAAACATAGCCGACAAATTGCTTTGGAAAAAATTGCCGCAGAAATGGGAATTGAAAGTTTTGGAGTTCCTGAAGTAAAAGCAAAAATCAATAATATTCGTTCCGCATATTGCCAGGAAACTAAAAAAAATAATGCTTCTATGAAATCAGGAACATCGGTGGATTCTGTTTATAGACCTACTGTAGTATGGTTTAATACAGTAGATTCTTTTTTAAGAAAACATACTACTCAACGTAGTTCTTGAAACTATTTTGATCTTCAGTTCTTAACTCTTGTGGTAACATATTCGATGTGCCAAACTTATTTCGTTTAGAAACCCATTGCCGAACCCAGCATTTTCTTTTTTTTTTTTTTACTTAACAAAATTTGTTGTTTTAGCTCATTAGCTAAAATACCACAAATGGAAAGAACGGCGTCCACTACGTCTGGATCCATCTTCAATACTAAAATAAAATGTCTACTCTGACATCAACAATGACAATGTATACTGTAACGTCAGAAATCGTATCAGTGGCGCACGGATCCGAGACACACGGACGTAGTCTCGGATATAAAATATGACAAGTGGAAACCGGGCTTTACTTTAAAATACTTTACCAAAGTAATATTACCGACTTACATCACTAAGTGTACACGTAAGCGGGCGCACTCGAGTCGGCGGCGCCCAGACTACACGAATCGCGCCCCCTCCCCCCCAAAAAACGTTCTTCTTTCGCGATAATATTGTATACAACGCGCTCAGAGTATCACTGTATCAGGAAACCATATGGCTTTACTGTGAAATTTTAAGGTATTTCACGTGGTAAGCACAATTAAGATGGCAATCCCTACAATCCCGTTCTACTATAATATACACGACTGACCTTTGAAAACGAGCACTGCCTAATAGCACGATAAACTTATAGTTGATAAAACGTATGAGATAAACGATCATATCTTAAGCGCGGTTTCCGCTTGTCGAATTTTCTATCCGAGTCCACGTCCGTGCACCTCGAATCCGTGGCACTGATGAAAACTTGATTGTGTAGACGCGTGATCGCCAGTGCTTCTTATCTCGTATGAGTTGTGTCATCATGTCCGAGCCGGCACGGATATGTATCAAAAATATCGTACGAAATAACATCCGTGTCTATTTTAATTTTAGTATCGATTTGGTTCCTAACATCTTAACCTTAGTGGTTCAGTACATACAGTATTTATTTTATCAAATTTATATAAATGTTTGCAAAATGTCTGAAAAAAAGTGGTCTGATGACACAACTATGAAGTTTATCAATATTTATTCATCATGTGCTTTGGAACACTAGCTTACCTGATTATAAAAATAAACATTCTAGACAAATTTTTCTTGAAAAAATTGCTACAGAAATGATAGATGGTTTTGGTCTTCATGAAATTAAATCGAAAATCAATAATATTCGTTCTGCATATTGTCAAGAAGTCTGGCTCCATTTCGGATACTAAATAAAAATGATTTTCTGCCAATGTATACTATATTGTCAGAATTTGTATCAGTGGCCCTCATCGGATTCGAGACGCATGGAAAATTTGATAAGTGGAAACCGCGCTTTATTCATATGATATGTTATTATTAAAAAATAAAAATTAGCGTTGATTTTTTTATAATGATCCAATTTATTTGATCCGATAGCAAGTTGGTTTAATTCATTATCACACTTGAAAATGTGATTGTGTACATTTTATAATGTCCTTGCAAACATAATTATATTGTACATTCATTATCATTATAATTAATCGGTATTTTCGATTGATTCGTATAAATTAATTTATAATAACAAAAATCATAAATGACTATAATTCAATTACAAATATTATCTACCTGATAATCAGGCCTCAGGGTGCAACTCACATTTCGTTTTAAAATGATCTATATTCACTTTGTTTTGTATTTTTTTTTTTTTTTTTGTAAAAAAATATTTACTTCGTGCTTGCTCAGTACCTTTAAGTACAATGCGATTAACAAATATATATATATATATATATATACATAAACAAGCCCTCCACATCATATTTTTGGCCCGGGTACAGAACTAAATCCGGGCCCCTCTATCGTAACAATGAATTTTTCGAGATGAATTGAAGGGCTTGCTGCAACAACCAGATAAATCCATTTTTTGAAATTTTTCAAGACAATGTTAATTTAGTTTAAAAATTATTATTTATGCTAATATGCTGTCAACGAAATATATTTGAATTCTATACTCATTTTGTTATATATACATCTTTGAATTTAGAATTGAAAAAAAATGTTTGGTATTGAAATATTGTTACCTAGTTAAAAGTTGTAGGGAACATGGATTTATCTAGTTTTTGCACCAAAAAGCACATTAATTTTTATTAATTCTTAAATTAAGTTAATTTTGCTCTTGAATCTTGTAGCATATTTAATGCTATTATTATACATAAATATCAAATGACAGTTTATGTCTCTAAAAAACTAATCACAGGAACCCTGTGTCATCACTGCTGCAATATACAAAACACGATAAATCCATTTCTTTAAATAACTCCATCACTATTGATCGGATTTAACTGGTTGTTGCGTCTGATTTTGAAGAAAATTTTTCTTTATACATTTCCGCAAAAAAGTGAGTTTTGGGAAAAAGTGGATTTATCTGGTTGTTGCAGCAAGCCCTTCAATTACTTCAAGACCAGTGGCGTAACTTTGGAGAAATTCTAGGGGGGGGGCAGCATTTATTTTTAACCAAAATTTCAACTATGTAGCGAAAATCTCCAAAGCCTACCCTTACCAAATTTGAGAACTGTGTGCATCATATTTATTTTGAAGGGCTGGAAAAATTTAGCTTTTCTTTCTAATTTGTACTTCCACTTTTACATTTTAATGCTCAAATATTGTCAAATATAACAAGAAATATATTGCAATTTTTCTAATCAATGTTTTGGTACTGTATAAACAATTGTTAACTACCAACACTTTTACTTTAAATAAACAAAACAACTTTTACGATTTACAACAAACTTTATTAAAAACTTCGACAGCACACCCCGCCAACATGCGCAGCCCGCCGCGTCACGAACTCACGAACACAACTGACTACCCGATATATTACAGAACAACATATAACATTGATATACCAAGATACACATATCAAACACAATAGACAAAGATAACAAATATAATAAACGTTATATTCCTAGTTTATACACATAGATACAACTGTATGATGTTTCATACAAAATGTAGAAAATATTATATGTTAAGATTTTTAATATTTAGAAATAAAGTATTTTATTAGTTTAATTAAATTAAAATTTGAATTATAACTGATGGTAGAGGGGGCAAAATACAACCTTTGCCCCTCCAGTTAAACGCCCGGGGGGGCAGTTGCCTCTCCTTGCCCATCCCAGATTACGCCTATGTTCATGACCTTAAATATTAGTTTTTTGTATAGATTATAGAAGTTATAATAAAAAAATAAAATATCAACAAATTGATAGGTACCTATCTTTTATAAATTGAAAACATGTGTGATATAATATACATAGTACAAACTAAAAATGTATGTTAAAAAATAAAATCTTGAAAAAAAGGTATAAAATATTTGTTAGGTAAACATAAAATAATGTGATTATTATAACTTATACTGTATGATAATTGAATGTATGTATGTATAGTTCTGGTAGTCTTATAAATCATAACACTTAATACACATTATCATTTAAATTCTAATTCTACTTTCTATATTAACTAAATTTTGCTTTTTTTCTGAGCAAAGTCATGTATATATCATCAAAATGTATTTGAAACATTTTTCTATTATATATTGAAGTAATTATTTGCATGAACGCCGGGCCCCAGTACCATGGGTCCACCTGAACCCCCCTTGTGGGGGCACTGTATATATATATATATATATATATATATATATAAAAGTAATACATACAAATCCGAGACCAAGTCATTGCGCATTGTCGATTCTCTTCAGTACTGGTACATCAAAGACCCTGGCCTAATAGAAAAAAAAGTTGGTGATAAAAACTCAGTTCTTGAGCTTGGGTTGTCCCATATGAGAATTAAGATCTGTGGCTGAATCCGGTTGATACTGAGGTTTTAGGGTGGTTGGTAGTGTGTGTAAGCTTCTATGAATATTATAATATAAGGATGAAATGTTGGATTTAGTTCGTGACAGACCGACTCACTGGCAGTCAGTCGTGCCTGGGCTATATCGGCAATGGTTAATATTGGTCTAAAGCATATATTAAATGACTGTTCAATGTTAATTGTGTGTGGTTTGTTTGACGTACGCGTTTAGATTGGAAGACATGGACTCGGTGGACGCGTTTTTCCATGCCATGGCGCAAACGGTCAAACAACTAAAACCCATTACGGTGGCAAAGATCAAAAGAGCTGTATCAATCATTGTGTCTAATGCGGAAATCGAAGAAATGGAGACTTCAGTATCATGTGGAAGATTTCCAATGACCGTTCCTATTATAAATGAACCTAAAATGTAGATTTTTATGTGTGATTCGATTATACTTACCAAAAATAAAACACTGTAAATTATTATTATGACGGAATATATTGTGTGTATTATGTAGATACACTGTATTCATATGCAGAGCCTTTTTTGTTGTAAAAAGTTTTTTGATTATACATGTTCCGTGTGAACTTTAACTATTTCCACAAATCAAGTTTAACATATAAATATGAAGACTGGCCAAAGTGGTCAGGAAAGTGATGAATTTTTACAAACAAGTACAGTATTTATTTTATATTGTGATGTACCTATAAGTCGATCAATACAGCTGATTTATTTTTTATGATACATTGTTTAACATGATTTATTTTCT
This sequence comes from Therioaphis trifolii, assembly GCA_027580255.1. Lineage (NCBI taxonomy): Eukaryota > Metazoa > Arthropoda > Insecta > Hemiptera > Aphididae > Therioaphis > Therioaphis trifolii. The sequence continues at coordinate 11,988,458 of CM050411.1, forward strand.
TTAACACTTAAAATACAAGTATTGAAGGGATAAATTACAACTCAATATCATACTTAGTTACTTTTATTGATTCTATTAATTACTATATTAGTAACATACATAGATTATATAAATGGATGTGATATAATATATTGAGATTAAACAATAATGACAAAAATTTCTGTATTTAACAATAGAATATCAGAACAATAATGGACAAGACTTTATCGTAAAATTTAAAAATTTAACAATAATTGAATAATTTTTCTAATAGAAATAAGATATATTTTATAAATTCAACACATGTTTTATTTATTTATTTATTTATTGTTGGAAACAAGATTTTTGGAAGTATATCATTAAATTAGAGGTTTTCACTTTGAAAACTTTTTCCGAAGTGGTAGGGTAGGTCTATACCTTAAAACAATTTTTTTATAGTTATGACATCAGTATGTCTTAGTATTTTGATCATTGTCTCAAGTATGTTTAATATATTTTGTTCTATGGGCTTAGTTGATAAATTGAAAAGACTAATTTTTGAACACTATGATAACTAATCCGTATAAACTACAAAAAATAAGAGTATATAATTTTTACTGCAAAATAAATAAATAATTTTAATTTAGATAAGTTGTTTTTATGTAAAATTTTTGATAACAATATTTTATTAGTAATTTTATCACACCAAAAGAGGAAGACTAAAATAATGAACATTAAGGTAGATATAAAATTATTTTAATTTTAGTAAAATTCAATAAAAAAATTAAATAAATATTCATCTAAATTAACAATTATTAGTTACCAAAACATTATTATTAAATATTTTAAACTTAAACATGATTCAAACACGTTAACACAATTAATTATTATGAATTGGTTTAAATTAATAATATAATTGCAGTTGTAATTATTATGACATAAATGCTAGATCTTAAGAAAGAAGTTGAACATAGTTAGCTGGAAAAAGACCAAAGGTACCATCTGGGCCTAAACCTTGCCACCAGCCTTGATCAATTTTATCAATATGACAAATTATATCACCAGGATCAAATGAAATCTCGGTATCATCAACTAGAAGATAAAACAAAATATAGGATGTTTCAATCAAAAGTTAAATTTCATTAATATTACCTGCTTGATAGTCATACAAGGCTTCAGCTCTGATTCCAAAGTCATCTTCAATGTTATTTTGTTCAATTTGACTATCAGTAGTCTTCAAAATTAATTCAGGTGTAGATACTTTATCTATAGGTTCATCTTGAAGTGCCTCAGTTTTAGGTATTTCAATAACAGGTTCTTCAGAAAGTAATTTAGGTTGAGCTACTTCCTTAACCGGTTCCTCTGGGACTAACTGAGGTTTAACTATTTTAATTTTAGATCCCGAGTTTACTTTAACAGCATTGGAATCAGATTCAATTTTCGAAACTCTATCATTTATTAATGAATCTCTCCTTATTCTATCAGCATCCTATAAAAATATAAAATTTTATTTATACATACATAATAAGGTTGTTGATTGTGTCTTACTTCTCGTATAAGTCTTTCATTTTCTATTATTTTTTGCTCTTCTAATTTCTTTTTTAGTTCTTCTTCTTGTCTCAGTTTCTCTTTTTCTTCTTCGGCTGCCCAAAATTTATCTCTTTCTGTTGAATTTATTTCTAAATTAGGTTGAATTCTCTTGTATGCCGTACCCTAAAACAGTGAATCTATTATAGACCAATATTATGTGATTAGAAACTATTCTCATTCATCAAATTACAATTTTTTCTTGTGGTTGTGACTGATCAAGTCTTTCTTTAAATGAGTATACAGATGCTGAAGATTTAGAAACTTTAGAGAGAATAATGTCTGTATCTACTTCATCGTCATTACGAGCATTGATAGTAACATGTGCCCCTTTAAGAACATTACTCACATCACGAATGTGATTAGCACATGTTCCTTTTCTCACTATAGGAGCTCCTTCTCCTTGCTAAATAATAATAAAAAAAAAAAAACAAAATAATTAAAAATGATTAACATATTTGTCGTATTGAAGTATTTAGTCTAACCCAATTTATTAAGACACATTTATAAAGGCTTGTCTTAGGATCTAACACCCGACAGAATGCATACATTATTTTAGAGCTATTTAAGTCTTCTTTCATTTCTTCAATTCCGCCTTCTGAAAAGTAAATATAGGTATACAAATTAATACTATTCAAGTTAAATTTATTTCCAGATTGTATCTAATATCTAAGAATATATAATTTAAGATATTTAATAAGAGAGAACAGAAAGAGGAGCCAAAGGGAATACCAAAATAACAAAGAGTAAAAACGAGAAGAATGTATATATTATATGTATTGATTATATTGGATCTATTCTAGTAATTAAATTTAATAGCTTATTATTAATATTTAATTGGAATTAGTTGTATGTTATGAAGGTAATAATGAGTAATATATTTAAATATATCCCTACAATAAGTTATGAATCATGATAATATTTAGATAACATTAAATTATCAATAAACTTAAATTATAAATAATATTATTCAACATATTATAAGCCGAACACAATAGATAATACCCATAAGTACCATGATAAAATTATTTTATCTTAGTTATTAGGTAGTCATTACTATGTGTGGTAAACACTTAGTCATAATGATGTTAATTTAGAGCAAGACAGTGGCATAATTACAGGAAGGGGTATCTCCCATGATTAATATTCATGTTTTTTAAACACATAGATAATAATAATAACAATTAGTTGTGTTCTAGAACAAGTTAAATAACAATAAAAATTTTAAAACTTGATACAATAAAAACACGAGAAATGCATTTTAGCGCCTGAACTATATATTACATTTAGTGCATTTGCCCAGCATTAACTATTTGACAGTGTGTTTTGGATTAAGCATGATTGATGGTTTTTAGATTCTATGCATATTAAATTACTACACAGTTAGTTTATTATTTGAATAATATAATATTCAATTCAAGACCATTATTAACTCCAGTATCTCTTAAGCGGGATCATACACATGCGTAACGTACCTCCTTGACCGACTACTTTCAGTACGTTGGTCTGACCTTCGTAGCCGAATAATGCCCTGAAAAATAATAAATTAGTGTTACCCTTTTTATAATGCCAACACTCATTGAGTACAAACACATTGTGTTCTCGGGGTGACACTAACCAATTGGTCGGTGTCTTGTCGTCCACCACATCTTTCCAGGTATCTAAGATTTGCTGTTTGTACTTGTTCACGTCCAATTGGGACATGGTCCGCTCTGTAAAAAAGAGTCTATGCCACGGACGAGAACCTGTCAAATTGAACCTGCCGTACAGATAAACAGACCGTGTACACTGTGCAGGTATTTTGTCCGTTGTTGTCACTTCGTTCTTATCATCACGTTTGCTGTTGGTCTATCACTGTTTTCACTCGTCTAGTCCACTTAGATAACGGCGGTAAGATACCGATATATCATTCTCCGATGATATTATATATTATCCAAGGTCCGTGCTGTATAGTTTGTACCAGATACGTACCAAGGTTTTAATATCTACGATCTTGACAGGTAGTGATAACAGAAACAATGTGACCAACGGTATTACGGTAAAATCGAAACGTTAGGTTATTTTGCATAATAACGCGAACTCGATTTTCAACCTAAATATTTACGTCTATATAGCTAGTCTTATATAGTCTATACCATATTGCACGGCGACATTGATGTGTGATCGGGAAAACGACTAAGGTAAATTCAACGAGGCGACTTTTAAATCGAAGATTCGCTGAAAACATTTGTAGTTATACGATCTTCACCAATTAATAACTCCGCTATAGTTTTGGCTACGTTTTTTGATCTCGTGTCAGTTATTATTTGATTAACGAGACGTGCCCGAATGCCCGAGATATCAGGGTAAATGTTAGGAATTAAAAATACGCAAGCGTCGCACAGTTTGCCAAACACTAAATAGTACGCTAATTTAATTAGCGACTGATGGGAATCATGTTTTGTTTTCTTCAGATGTTTATCCGCTTTGCAACCTGCGAACAAACCGATGTGAAGTGCCCCCTTCCCCAAAAATTGGCCAAATCTGGTCTTGTACAAATGAACAATTTGCTGTTAATGAATGTCAATAGGGTCAATTAAAATTGCTTACAGTGATCATTCCTTTATCTTAAAATAAACCATACTTTGAATTTTAAACTTTCATGGGTCAAATTTTTCAGTTTTCATTATAGTAGTAAAATTAGTTATAATTGAATAGCACTGAATCAGTTATAGCCAGAGCTTTTTTTTCATAACTTTCACATAAAAATAATTAACCATGTTAACTATTGAGATAAAATATACAAATTTATCATATAACTTTTCATAATATTGTACATTATTCTTTTAATACTAGTCATAAAAATAAAACTAGATGTTTTTCTTCATATTTTATTTAATTAATAAACTGAATTATTTTTCATGTCAACTGAATTGAAAAAAAAAAAACAGTAACATTGCCCAATTTGGAATATACCTTGTAGTTGTTCGATACAATTGAAAGTTGTTCAAATTGAATTAATACCCGAGGTAATGGTAAGTGTGCGCAACAAATACAAATAATATTAATAATAATAATAATATATATCAGCATGTGAATAATAAATATAATAATCTAATTCGAGTCAATTAATACTTATTATTATTATTATTATCAATAAATAGGTACAGAAAATAAAATTCACGGGCGTAAAAATAATTTTAGCTTTGTAAAAAATAAAAAGAGAAAACAACAATAGCCATCATCGTTAATCAAAAACAGATGCGAGGCTTCTTTTTATCATTAAGTTATTGTACAAATTGTTTTATATAATTATTTTTACGTGTATTAAATTTAATTTGATTTTCAACAAATTTATATTCGTCCATCAATGGTGTTGAGCGTAGACCAAACAGGAAACAAAACAAATGGAAATACATTTTCTTTGATTTTTCATTAGTGTTTGGCTTTCACTCTTCACAAGTTTCTTATCCTTTACACATTTAACTATTATCATAAAAACATTGGTATGTACACAAAAATAAATAAATATATAAATGATCGCATAATCTACGCATCACTGGTACAATTTTTTCTTTTGATAATTAAATTGAATAATAGGGCTCGCCACTAAAAATAACTAAATATTCCATGTAGAAAAAGTTATACTGAAGTAAGTAATAATTTACTCTAAAAAAATATTGTATGTTAATTTCTAATCATTAAGTATATATATAAAAAGAAGGTAATTTCTCTTTAGAGAACTGTAAACTAATACAAATAAATTTTAGGGAAGGGGGAATTAAAAAAATTATTTATAAAACGAGCCGAATGGTATCATCCAAATAGGGATTCTGAAGTGATATTTTTGTACAATATATATGTTGAGTAAAATAAGATACCAAGGCCTCATTCTCCATCATAGGGCCTCATTGTTCTTATACACTTTGTTAATCCGCCATCAGAATCCCATCTTGTCAAGACACTAAAATCAAAGAATAAAAATTAGGCATTAAAATTTTTTTAACAAGAATGGACATACTTTAAAGATGACGAAAGCGGTAGTCAGAGCAAAGGCTACAATTTCTCTTGGAACAAATACAAGTTATTGGTGGCCGCTACAGCAACAATATTTTCATTTGGATGCCACGCAGTGTGCAGAATTTTTTTATTAAAATCTAAACAATCAACACTGATTTCGTCTTTTTTACGTTTGTTACCAATACCCACCTAATAAACAAATGTCAAATAAATACAAATTTAAAAAGTATTCATGATAATAAAAAATAATATTTACTTTTCTAGGTTTCAATATTGTCTTAGGCTTCGTAATTTCTTTTGAAGCTTCCAATGTGACATCACGTTTGGCTGCTCGATCAAACATTCGGAAGAAATTATTGTAAGCCCCAGTCATAATATACTGATCTGTGCCTGACCAACAGCATTCAAACTTATCAAAAATACAGTCATTTTCATACAATGAACATAGTTTAGGTCGCAAGTACTCGTGCACCTAAAATGTTTTAATGAATTGAAATGTTATCTGATTAAAGTAAAGTAAATATCATAACATGTGTACATACGGGATATGTTTCAATAGGTTTTGTTTCCATATGTAAATCCCAAACCTTAACAGTCATATAATCTCTAGACATCATATAACGACCAGAATTGGAAATTTTCACATCAGATATACTAGATATGATTTCAGAAAAGAAACTCCGTGTGGTTGGATCATCCTGCTCTTCAAATACTAAACAAAAACAATAAGATAATTGTTTTCACACATCAATATAGAGAATTTTTAAAGACTAACATTTAGCATGTTTATCACACAATGCAGAAGATCGCATATCACATAAACGAATTGTACCCTTGCTACTACTATACACAAATAAGTTGCATTCCAACGGATGAAATTCAGCTGCTGTTATGACTTCAGTAAGCTCTTCCATGTTAGTTGGTTTGATATCAACAATATCTGAATTTTATTATGTTAAGGTAAAATATTTGATATTTTTCTATTAAAAATTAGCACTAAAAATAATTTAAATTACAAAATAATCGCATATTATAAATAGTTAATAAGTCAAAGGATACTGAAACTTTGATCAGTGATTTCTAAATTCCATAAATTTATTCGGAGGTCATCAGCTGATAGATAGGTTTCTTGATCAGAATTTACACTGATTGAGTTAATATGGTAAGTATGAGCATTGGCAAAAACTCTTCTCGGAGAAGCTTCAACCATTAATTCCATAGATTTTAATACTGGCACCTTAACATTTATACATTAATAAAGTTATAAAATAGTATATGGATAAAGCAATTAAATATGACAACATACCCTTAAAGAAGTTATATTCATTGGATCTCTCATGATACCACTGTCTTCTTTAGTGTTGTAACCTTCAATTTTTTTGTCTTTTTCAGACACTTTCCACAATTTTATCGTTTTATCTGAAATATGACAAATATAATCAATTAATTATGAGTGATAAAGTTGTGTATTTTATATATCATTACCATTAGTAGATAATAAAAAATGTGCTTGATTTTTACGCCTGAGCCACCTAATTTTATTAATTTTTTCTTCTATTTCTAAACTCTTAAGATAATCAAATTCAGGTTCATGACTTTGGAACGTACTATATACAGTGTAGTCCCCTCGTCTTGGAATACATGTTTTACTCTGAAACACAATACATTTGGATTTAAAATACAAAAAGATTAATTTCTACAAACACACTTTAAGGTGTACGATAAATTTATGCATCAAATATAGAATACTAAATTATAATACGTTTTTTTTATTATAATTTTATTTAAGTTTAAATCAATTAAATTACATTTTTGTTTAATTTATTCATTGTTAACTTGATTCATTATCAAAAAGTTTATAGTAAAATTCATTACTTTATACAATTTAGTGATAGGTGCATATTTTTCTATACAAAATAACTATATCTCATTCTATAAAACTCATACAAACATACCCCATCAAATAAAAAAAAAAAAATAATAATGAAATTAGTATCTATAAATATTTATTTCAAAAATACATTCGCTATTTTCTCTTTTCAAAATTTGATTGACTTATTAACATATCTAATTAGATTAAATAAAGGTTTTTTTTTCATTATACTTTAATATATATCTTAAGCTTGTATTATAACCAAAAATAGGCATAAATAACGAATAGAAACATTTTAATATTGAGATTATTTAATAGAATTGATACAAATGAATTATACAGCATACAATACTATAGTTGAAAATTAAAAGTTTAAAAAATGTATTTAATTTATTCACCATAGGATCTCGCTGAAATATGACGACTCGTCCGCCTTTGTCACCGGTTGCCAATAATTCACCATCATGGTTAAATTCCACACAGGAAATTAAATCGGCTATAAAATAATACATATTATAAAATAAAGAATCTAAGTTTTCATTAACTATATTTACCTTCGGTAACATCATCTTCCAACGTGCCTTTAACTTGTGAGAAACACCATTGAATCTCACCGTTTCCTGAAACAAATACATTTGTTATGTATTAGAATATTGATAGATATAGATGATATTAAAATCGCTATAAAATAATTTACAAGTATTTGTCAAATTATGTTAAATTTTAATACCAATGCCAACACTAACACTTCATAGAACATAAAAAAATAGATATTTGATTATAAAATATATTTTTATGATAAAACAGTTTAAGAATATGGTAAAAGCAGACTAATTAAAAGTGTATATTTTATGCAATAAAATAAATATAGGTATAGAATTCTAACCATAATTACATATTTTGGCTTCATATAAAAAGTTCTACTTAGAATTTAAGAAATGTATAATTAATCTTCGTATGTAGAGATTTGAAGAGTATTTAGAGTATTTGAAGCATTGAACTAAAATTTACACAGGTACATACATGAGCCTAGTTTGAAATTTCAGCATGCATAAACCATACCTACAAGATACATTTTACATTGATAAGAGATTCAAGATTGTAATATTGCAATAGGTATAGTCGAAGAGAGATTAAAAATTACATTAGTATATAAGTATTAATGACAAACTAGTATATCTGAATATCAAAGAATCTGCAAGAATGTGTACATATAATTGAAGAGTCTGAGATTGATTATAAATGATTGAGGTAGGTATGGACTTAATGAATCATACAAGGGCACAGGGCTTGATCATAGCAAACATGATGGATTGAGTTACGAGTGTACCATGACAGACACATGGTGCGTTCGGCGACAAGCGTGATGCCACAGAATTATGGAATAGACACTGCCTGCAGAGATCACTAGCCGCTGTGGCACCATCAAAAAACAGGGGAACGTGATTCAGGTACACGGTGCCGCCTTACCGTTCTTTACATCGTCGGTCATCGTCGCTGGTCTATTCGACGGCTATGAAGTGTATTATAGTTAGCACTATACCGTGATTAGTCAGAGAACGAGTGAACGTGTGACCTAGAAACGTTGGAGCGCAGAATTGTCCGACGGCGGAGCAAAAACGTGACAAGCACAGAATGTGTGCACCGGCCTTGTCTGGTGTGTATCGTTGCCGCACAACGAGGTAGACCAAAACGGTGCACACGCACGGGTAACGGGTACTACACACGTAGTAGTGCGACGGAGAGGCGAATGGGCGAAATCGCGAAGACGATGGTGTTGAGCGCGCGGCGGAAAGCGTGTGCGTTGACGACCGGAGTGCCGCCCGGGCTGACCGGTTGTCACATCACTTGTCGCCCATGATGAGCGGGAAAACTAAAAAACGGCGCGGCGACAGGACAAGTGTTGCAAAGGCGGTGGCAGAGGGCGACGGCGATAGTGAAAACGTTACGAAAACCACTTACCGGCCATTGCGGCGTCGATATCGCTGTTGCAGCGCCTCTTTTTGATTAGATTATCCACCGTAATTACGTTCGATGAACCATCCGAGTGAAAAAAATTAAATTAATTATAAAAAAAAAAAAAAAAATTATAATAATAATAATAATAACGATCAAAACAAAACCCGACCCCAAAACGCGGTGGTGGCGACGACGACGACGACGGCGGCGGCGGCAACGGATAAGAGAGAATCGCGACGATGACGGCGGTGTCGCGGTGGTGGACGGACGGACGGCGGCGTGATGTGATTTTTCGATTGGGAAAAAGTACACACACACACACGCACACGGATAAGCCGTAAGTGGTGTGTCGGCGGCGGCGACGGTGGGGCTGTGCGCGGCGCACAGTGGGGGAAGGTGCTTCTGGGCCGCGCGCGCGAATATCCGTCTGTTGTGTGGTGAGACTGTGTGCGTGCGTCCGTGTGCGTGTGTGTGTGTGTGTGTGTGCGCGCCCGTGTGATATTATTTCGGTGTGGAAAACAATATGCGTGTGTGTAATATATGTGAAAGAAATGGCATAAAAAAAAAAAAAAAAATCTTATTCCGACAATGCTACGATAGTTGATAGCGCGAGCTCGTGGCGTGCAAGTGTGTGAGTGCGCGCGTATGTGTGTGTGTGTGTGTGTGTGTGGAAGCGCGCGCGATCTAGCAGTGACGGCACCGGCAGGATCCCCCGCGATCACGGCAACGCACCGTCGACCGGCACTTGACGGCCACACCGCGGGTGGCAACACCCGCGAGTGACGCGACAGTGTCGGCAACGTGGCGGACGCGCGCGCGCGCGTATTTCTTGTCCCGCGCAAAACGAACCCGTTCACGCGCCGACGCGACGACGACGTAGTCCCTGTGTCTGGTACATTATAATATGGGCCGACTGTCCGACAGAGACTCCGACGTTTGGGGGGCGACGATCGTCCATTTCCCGTGACTTCCGCCTCATGATTGCCACAGATAATTGTGTTATGTTTTCCGTAATATTCCGCGTAGAGCTCATTTTGGGCGATGTATAAATATATATATATATATATCATAAATTATGTACTGGATAGTCAATCGAACATCGTACACGACGGATCGGCATGTGCCCACCTGACTTCATAACGTGATAGCGAGAGGTAGATATTATATAGTTTGAAGGGTCACTTGGGCGGGCACGTAGTGACAACAAGTGAAATTCGAGAAAGGTAGGTGGTTCGGAATTGGACGATAAATAAAAATTATTGCCGCAGTAATGTTAAATAAATAAGGAATCCGTGGTGATTTATTAATATTTAATCATTGGCAATTTAAAACATAAGATTGCTTGTACCCAATGTATCTTCTCTTGTTGCACCAGTGATGTTATTGCGTATAATTTGATAAAAGTTATTTATAACATGTTCTAAAAACAATAATAAATGATTTATAATGAATCGGTTTTTGCAGCAAATAAAGTCTAATTATATTCTCATCAATCTTGTAAAAAAAGAGACTTTTTAAAACTATTCTAAACACTTAGGCACAGGTATTTATTGTTGAAAAATATTTAAAATACGTTTTCGATTCTCGTTAAAGTGTTAGTTTATAAAGTTTTATTTGAAAAATCGCTATAATACGTGAAATCAATAATATTTGTCATTGTCATATGCCCTCTCCTCCCCCAAAAACAAGGTGTAAAATCGTAAAATATGTGTCCATTTCAAATGTCTCGTTGAAAAACTTAAACATCCATTTAAAATATGTGTGTGCCCTTGCTTTCTCTAGACCAGAATTGGAGAAAATATAACGCTGTGACACTGGGAAGGTAAATATTTGAAATAACAGTATGAAAAAAATCTCAAAATTGTTTCGACGAAAAAACGGAATACAATGTGTATTTTTCACTTTTCTCCTACTTATGAAAAAACAGTAAGAAAAAAAAATTGTAAAATTGTTCAAAAGATTCATCTGAAAAGTGGAAAAACAAAAGGTAGTGTGTGTTTTCAAATTAAAAAATAGGCACCGAGGGGGAGAAACTCGGAAGGTATTTTTGTAACTTGGCGAAAAAAAAAATCGAAAAACAGTTCAATAATTTCGTCAGAAACGTGGCACCTACATAAGAAAACTTTTTCTTTTATAAACATATACCGATAATACACTTTATTTTCATACGTTATTTTTGTTATATCATTAAATTATTACTTGTAATTCGTTTATAAACTATTATTTAATATTAGTAGATATGTAATATTTTTTTAGTAAAGCTGAAAAAAACATAATCTGTAGATATGTAAGAATAGAAATACATTATCAGTAGTTAGGAATTTAGGATGTATACAATAACGTTAATAATTACACGAATAAAGAAATGACCAGTTAGTAAAACAGCTAATACGCACTACTCTACCTAGGAATATGTAATATTAGTAAAGATTATTTTTTCACAATATGTTTAACGCGCAATTTTAAAGACGATACATTTTACGGGGTATATTTTGTTCGTGATATAATGAAAAATTAATTTTATTTCTGATTACAATAAAAGATAACTTATTAAGTTTTAAAGGAAGTAAAAACGAAAAAAAACAAATCAGTTCATTATTTGTAAAAAGTGTAAATTAAATGTTTACTATTTAACTAATTGAAGTCTAAAGAATTATGTATAACATTATTGATTTAATTAACTGCAATAAATACCTATTATAAATGTCTGTTACTTAACAAATGATTAGGTAACAAACAGTTAATAAACTTATAATCCATAGTATTATCAGTGCTATATTACATTTTACTATAATTTTAGTTTAGAGGTTAAATTAAATATTTAGTACACATAGAAGTACTTCAATAATTTAAATATTTTAGATACAATAAAGATGACTTTTATTATTTCTTGAATGGTTATATACATAGGTATTGGACCTAATATGTAAATTAATATGTTTCTTGTATTGGAAAAAGTCCAACAAATGCTTTTCAAATCGTATAAACTATAAACTATTGGTAACAATTTCCCTTTGGTATATTTAATTCATTTCAATGTTATACTCTTGTGTACTGTATAAACATTAAATAATTGCGCATTATGCTTTTATTATTATAATATTAATTTAATAAGAATCGAAAACACTCCAATAAATTTGTTTTGAGAAATTCTAATCATATGAATTGGATTACAAGACGCTACTAATATAATTTTAGTTTATAATTCAGAGAAATTATATTTAACAGACCAATAAATTTATTATTCTTCGCCAGAGAGCCAAAACTTCACATTATATCGCAAAAATATTGAAGTAGAATTTATAAAAAAAAAACTTAAATGTTTTTAAGGGAAGAAATGTGATTAAACTAGAATGTTAAGATGTTGAACAATTATTTGAAAAGTGTACTATGGCTTTATTTTTATTCACTGTACATTTTCCATATTTTTATAAAGAAATAAATACCCATACCTTTATACCTAGGTATAACAATAAAATATAATTGCGTAATATTCGCCATTACAGTGGGATATTATAATTTTTTTATATTATAGTTTTAAGCTGTTTTTTTTTTACAGATAATATAATAAAGCTTTTTGAATGTAACCTATATAATATGTTATTCTTTAAACCATCCTTTTGAAATTTCATGCATACATCTTTTGGGTGGTGTATATTCTTGTTTTCCTTGTTCATTTTTTTTTACCAAGCAATTTCACTTTGACCTCGGTAAATTATTTTCTACTTCACTTTGCATATGAATAAGGGTGACGAGAAATAAGTACATCTGTACATATACCCGTATTCGAATTTAATTTGTTCACAGTTTACACGTAGGTATACTATTGTACTAATATAATCTGTTTGACTTGTTATTTTCTAAAATGGTTTGCAAATCGTCTGTATTGCATGTTGAGTATACAAAACATAAAAGATATATCATTTTCAGAAGTAGGTATTATAATCGTTGTTTTAAGTTTTTTGTTAACCATTCATGTGGACGAATAAATGTGTAGGGTTCAGTAAAATAATTTTATAGTTTTAGTTGAAAAGTTTTCAGATAATATCTTCAAAAATCAGTAAAAATTTTTTTTTTTAATTACGATAAGCTAAAATAATGAAATAGGTACTCAAAATACTTATCTAATTAATTGAATGAATGTAAAACATACAAATTGTATTCGTTTGAGTTTTTTCATATGAAATCATTAATATTTAATTTATTACCGGTTCTTGACCTTCGATGATAAAATAATTTAATTCAGTATTATTATCTCATTAATTTGACTTATTTTATAAGTTAAGTTTCATATGATTATACAATTTCCAAACATCTTATTGGGTTGACTTAATTTCTTACTATACAATTATTTGTTTGTATTGCATTGTGAATTTTAAATAGTACAGACGTACAGTAAATTAATTGTTCTATTTAAACTCTGATATTTGATTTAGTTTTAGATCTAAACGAAGCGAATAATAGATTAATTTTACAATGATACTTTTTTTTTATATAAGTACTTGCAGGGGCGTGCCTAGGGGGGTATTCCCCCCCCCCCCCAAATTAAAATTATTGTTAATAAAAGTTTTACTTAATATTATAATATATATAGTAAAAATATTGAACCCCCCGAAAAAAATTTCTAGGCACGCCCCTGAGTACTTGTAATTTTGTATGTATAAATTCACTAGTAGTACATGGAGTACAAAAATTTGTTCAGCCCTTTTGTAAGTAAAGAAATATTGAATCGATACTTACAGAGGTTTTATATTCTTAATAATTTTTCCAAAGATAAAAAGACTGACATTTTAAATATAACGATTAAATATTCCGCCATAAACTATATTTTATGAAATTGCTTTTAATTATACATTTAAAATTTAAAAAAAAAAATTTGAAAATGTCATCAATTATCAAAATAAATGGAATACAGATTACATTTAAAAAAAAGATAACACTTAAAGAATGTTGATAGTATCTTGCTATTATTAAATAATTTTCAAAATTTTAATCCTGGTATTTTTTTTTTTTTTTTATAAAATGTTCTTCCGTATCATTTTTAGTTTTCGATCTAAATTTCAAGTTTTGTAAAGAATGGGCATTAAATAAGTATTTTTTTTTTTTTTTTATAAAAGTTTAAATTAAAATTTCAACTTAAATAACTTTCACAACTAGAAAATAGTAGATATACTTTCATGAATAATTCATAAAACATGTAGATAGTTTTTTATTTTAAGAATTGAAATATTTTGCAAAAATTAGCTGTGTCAATTTTTTTATAATAAGTGCTTCTAAGTTGTTATCAACTTGAACATTTCACCAATTATTTATCTTAGGATTTTGTATTTTTTTTAAAACTAAAATTAAATTCTGGGCTTCACTCTGTCGTTCATAACTATTTTCCAAACCAAAAAATTATAGTTGATTTCAAATAAAAAAATAAAAATAAAAATAGTACAACATTTTACCGTTGCTTTAGTGTGAATCAATCGTAAAAAAGATCAAATTAAAAAACTTTACTCATACAATAAAGAAATCTAAAGAGTGAAGCGACTGGAGACAAACTTCCACCACAACAATGTAACTATCGGATTTTTTAAGTTTCTAAGAGTTTATATCTAAAATTATTTTGTAATACCTATACTAACTTAATAACTATTATACTTTAAGAAAAATATATTTTTTGTTACTAAGCATATTATGCATTAATTTTTCTTTTAGGGACATGTTTTAAATGATGTAATTAGTGATAAGTAGTAACTAATTTTAACATTTTAAAACATAAAAAAAGTGAAAATGTTTTATATCACTCTTGTCGTATTGTTAAATCATATTATACAAAGGATAATTAAATAAAGAATATCATATATTATATGGCATGACAAAATATATAAACGTTCGAATTGCATGAATTTATATTCGTAATCAACATCTTAGTTTATCAATAACGTATAACATCGTGTTTTTTAAATAGTTTACGAAAGTTGATATAGATTATCATCTCCAATGTTGATAGTACCTACTTACCACTTGCAAAAAAGCTATGGCATAGTATATTTCTTTTATAGTATAAAAGTATACAATTTTTATTTGTATATGTAATATTTGATTGTATTATAATTTAAAATAATATAATTACTAAACATTTTATTTTATAACATTAATAATTATAATAATATAACACATTTATAAAATCATATTTTCCTAAATAATATTATATTTCTTCAAATTTAATACCAAAATATTTACTCACTCGTTAAATAATAATCGATAAAATTATTATAATGTTTCAATAATACGCCGAGACTATACTTTATATATTATGTTTATCTTTATTTTGGATATTTTTATACTTGGCCACTAGATCCATGTAAAATAATTTTAAGTCACACGTTTACTACGAATCGTACTAAGAAATAATTTTAATTCGATAATTAATTCAATTCACTCAACAAATATTTGAACAATTTACTATAAATACATTATAGGCATACGATCATATCAATATTTAACTATAAATAGGAAAATAGACAAAAATAAAAGTTTTAACAAAAATGTACTAGGTGTCAAATTACCGAGTCAAATGTTAATAATTTAATTTTAGATTCTTGATGAAGTGAAGAATGTACTTAATTTTGCAGTGATGTCGACTTTTATTTGGTCAACAGTTATTTTTTAATTTCAATGAATGTTTCAAATGTACATCTGATTAGTGATGAAAATAAGTGCGAATCTGAATGAGTCATGATTCATAATACATTGTAAATAACCAAATTGCTTTGTTAGAGGTATTCGTTTGTAGTATATTGTTTTTACATAGGCATACAAATGATGAGTAATATTGATTGCAAACTGTGACATTTTTTTATTATAGAAATAATTACTTGTATAACGTTAGTATAATAAGAAACTTTGTAAATATGAACACACTAGATAAAATAATATTTATTAAAAAAAAAAGTGGAATTAGCAGCAATGGTGGAATTTTTAATTAGTAACATAATAACATCCATATGAAGTGCGTTGAGTAATGTAATCTTGAGAGATTTAGGATATGAGAAAATTATAATTATAGTTAGAAATATTTTGTGAAACATTTTGCCATGGATTAAAGATATTCGTTAGTAAAATTAACTCAAAAGGACTTTTTACTTTAAATATTTCATTTGTGATATACTTAGGAGGATAAGTCATTACTAAGAGAACAATATTGATCATAAAGTTAATTTCGTGCAAATGAATACCTATTAATTTTCACAAAATTCCAAATTTGGACTTCGTAAGTCCAAATGGATTTTGTGATGAATTATTAAAAACGTTAGTTAAATAGTAATAACTTTGAACAAAAAATAAAATAAAACAATTATTGGAAATTCATTTTCCTGAGTTTGAAGATTGGATACAACGTCAGTAGTTTATTTATCTAATGTTTAAATTTATTAACTTAAGTTGAATGAGGTCATCAATAGTGATGTAGTTATAGAAATATTCATGGGTGCACGCCTAAATCAGAGCTTGATCCGTAGACCATAGTTAGAAATTGAGGGGGCATAGCCCCCCTTATTTTTTATAAATCGCAAAAGGTTAATATCATTAGAGAGGCTAAATTAAACAAATAATTATTTTAAAGCCCCCAACATTTTTATTCCATTTCTGTCACCTATTCCATACATCGGAGTATACAAGTGAAACTACATACAGTGAAACCATTACTTTAAACAACACAATATTCACTATAAAAAAAAAATATAGTTCACGCTATTAGTATTCACTACACTTACACAGTTACATCATACGTCCATAAACTAATACATAATATCATATCTTTTTAAAAAATACTAAATATAGATAATATGATTTTATAAATATTCTCGCATAGAAGCATAATTAATTTTATATTATGTGTATAATCTCCAGGTAAAAATTAAAAAATAGATACCACGGTCATAATATTATTATCTATGGAAAATCTTATCATTTTTATTTTTACATTGAATCTCAAAACTCAAAATATTCAAAATTATTATTTATTATTAACTGGATAGAGGTTAATACGTTATGTCCGACGTCCGTGTACCCGCGGACCGGGATTTTCGTCACGGGTACATGCATTAATAGAAAATTAGAAGGCGGGTACACGCCGTGTACCCGCTTGTACCCTCGACTACATCACTGGTCATTCAGTTATTCAAAGATACTTGATGTTATAAACCTCATTTATTTAAATTCGCTCCAAAACATTTAAATATGGTTTTAGGCGATTCAGTGACTTAAATATTTTACTTCGGTGAACAATTAAAAATTTTGTGGGTTACAAAAATTGATTTAGTTTTAATTTGATTTCAGGCTTAAGTAAAGTAGATAAAAATTGTTATACCAGTTATTTCTTGTCACGGTGATGAAAATTACGTTATAAGTTTCGTACAAGAATGTGCATTATTTATTAGTAAGTTTTCAACATGCAGTAAACGATAATAATGGCAACATCAAATTAGACTTTAAATTTGTAGGTTTACTTGTTGGGCTAAGAAACTTTTTGTTGAGGGAAATCGGATATTATATTTGATAAATCGCATTATGCTGTAGTCAGTAGAGGTATATTTTTGTCATACGTGCATGCTGAATAGTGATAGAATCGAATAGTACACTACCTATCAATTATACCTACAACCTACCAATTAGTTATATTAATTACTAATTATTAATACGTTTACTCGAGTGTGATGAAGACTGGAATGAAATATATTAACAACGATAAATTTGCGTAACATGGGTTTATATAATACATAAATGGTTAAATATTTTATGGTATTGATTTCAATAAAGTAGATGCAGTATTAGACTACGAATGGTTTTTAATTTCCATGTAGTAGACAATGTATCATGTCATGCATTTTTAATCATACACCGCCCTGTCTTTGTATTGTATTTTTCATTTGAATTTAACATCTAACATCACTTAACCCAACCAATGAACTGGAAATTAAAACTATTACAGTGTAATAAATTTAATATAATATTTATTTACCTATGTTTAAAATAATTTTTTAAATCTTCGGATTTAGTCGGTCACTGAGCATTTCATTATAAATTGTTTTGCAAAAATTAATTTTACCTACATTAATTAATTGTACTTAATCTAAATAGATTGTAGAAAATATTTTTTATGAATCTGACTTTGTAATTGATAATTCAAACTATAATAGGTGCACACACACACACACACACACTCAATAATTTTTTTAGGTTGTTTTATGGATTTTCGCAAACATTTATATAATATAATAATATTTATGTACGTTTAATTTTTAGACATATATAATATTAATAGTGTAATTATTATAATATCTGGGCGTAGTTTATTTTAAATAATAGCCAGCTTATGCACATAAATTGTTTTTCTCGTATTTTGTTTTTAAAACAACTATATCATAAATATATTGCTCTATATATCTTTTAAAATGACAAATCTATATAGTTATGGGATACTGCTTATATGGATAAACATTATTTACGTTTTCCTGTTTTTGAAATAGATTTGTGTGAAGACGAAATAAATTAAATTATTTAAAAAATTGTTTTAGCGCTACTCAAAAGTTTTTATAATATTTTTTAAATGTAAAGAATTGACGTTTAATAATTTTTTTTCGGGATAGTTAGGAAATGAAAATTAATTTTGACATAACATAGAGTAAAATGATAAATATTTTTCGAATAAAATATAACTAAAAAATGTGAGGGTTAGATGTATTGATTGAAGTCAAATTATTTATAGATTTTACATTATAGGGCTATCAAGTAAGAAATTAAACTATGGTGATATTTATTATAAAATTAGAAGTTTTTGGACTATTATTTCCTAATATTGTTTTCAGTAAATTATAGGTTATTATATAGTATAATTTATATAGGTTATTTTAATCAAGATTCCATCTTTAATAGTACGTTTTAAATTTGAGTAAACGGCAGATGTCGTTTGTTAATTATGTAATATTGTACAGAGTTCATAGGATAGGAATGTATGAGGCGTAGAATAACGTGAAAATGGATAAGAAACGACTACCCTCTCTAGCCCCACTACAGCTCGAGTCGATAATGAGTTCAACAAACACAACGCCTACTACTATCGATTTTCGTTACGGACACAAACATTTCTGCAGAATTCGTCGAATTAGTCGTTTCGGATACTTAAGATTGTATTATACATGCTTTACGCAAGGGTCTCTCTATTCAAGAAAGGGTCGCGAACTTGACCCCGCGGTTACGGGTGGCTCCTCTCACCTATGTTGTTTTTCTTGTTAACGATGAATCTGGTGAGACTGGACTGACGGATCATAGCAGTCGATTTGATGACAAACTTGTGAGCGTGCGACGTGTGTGACGCGCCTTGGTCCGTGGCTCGGGACACGCGAGTTTTTCCTCCTGGCGGCGCGTCCGTCGGCCGCCATAAACCCACCACCTCGGTGTGACGCATTACGTTCGTCACATGACCACGATAACCTGTGAACACACGCACAGATATGAAACGGTTAATGTAATGAAATAATAATAATAATAATAATAATAATAATAATTATTATTATATATAAGATCTTATATATATATATTATCTTATATATATATTATATATATAAGAACGCCGCGAAACTGTTAGTCACTGGGTGTATTTACATTGTGTTACCAAATATGTCGAATTCGACGATAAATTTTAATAATTTTTAAAATTTTCTAGTTCTTGCCATTGTCAGCCGTTGGAAATGTTATAGTATACTGACAGTAGGAATTTCGTGAAGTTGACAATGCAAGTACGGGTCTTAAGTGTACACGTCGGGCATAAGGGGTTTTACGTGAGTCGAAGTATTAATTTACGCACGGGGTTTTAAAATACAGTGCGTTGAATTCCAAGTGTACTTCATGTTGTATGTCGTTTGGTTCAGTGTTCACACAAGAACTGAAAGTAGGTGTTTTTCATTTTATGAAACAAATATTAATAACAACGCAATAGCTTTAGGATTTCGAAGACTATTTGAAGTTATCGATTCTTGTGATTTATACAAATTGTATGTGGAAATGCATTATGTATGAATTGAGGTTTATGATATTTTTGATAGTAGGTACAGATACATTAGAGAATTTAAACTGCTTAGAATGTTTTTACTGGTGCTTATAACTTTTGAATCTAGACGTTAAATAAAAATGATTGATTGCAATTAACCAACTTTGATTTGCATCGCCAAAGAAAAGCAATTCTCATTGTTTGTTTAAAAATATCAAATATTTATATTAAGTAAAAGAAACCACGAATATGTTTGCTGTAAAAATATTAGTCTTTCGATAGTTCTGTGTTTCAATAAATATCTAATCTATGCCAATTTATGTTTGTGAACATAAATATTGAGAACTTGTAATGATAAATATTTGTTTGAGTATTGTCAATAGTTTTCAATGAGTTTTTATGACATTGTAGTAAGAATATCATCAACTTAAATGAAAACAGTGAAATCTATATTATTCCATTGCCGTATATCTTAGTGCATATTATGACACCTGTATAAGACATGATTTAATAATTTTTCTACGCTACATATGGAATGTATCTCACAATAGCATAAAACATCTGAGGTCGACTAAAAATGCATTCCTGGATAGTACAGATTGTTCATACGTTACCTATTTGAAATCGACATATAGAAAGAAGGTTCTATGTCTCTATTTAAAGGTGTGTCTATGAGTCTGACCTACATGTCCAACATGACAAATGTAATGATAAAATAGAACTACTGCTTGCTTGCAAATAAGATGCGATAAAAACGCGCTTTCTACGAATAGGGTTAGACAAGGTCTCCTAGGTGTCAAGGGCAATTAATCGAAGCTTTCTCTATATGTTTCCTTCTTCAACTTATATTTATGTATTTATTTACGTTGTGTACGATCATTATGATCAATTAAACTAGCAAATAGTCAATACCTCAAATTACACTTAACAACTATTTAATTAAATGCATTGAAGTGTATTGTGTTTTAGTTATAATGAGATACATTGTATAGGTTTACGGTAATTTCATATGTTTATAGTATTTCAAACAATTGTCGTGAATGTTTTTTGAAATAACCAACCATTTACGTCTAAACTGTCGAAGTTTTATACGAAAGTTAATGGATACTATAGAGAATGGAGATTTACCATATCCACTTATAATCAAGAATGAAAACACATTTATTATTTAAGATGAATGAACTAAAACGATGAAAAACATTTTAAATACTGTAAAATTATCTGTGGTACCCATTCTTATTAAAATCACAAAGAACTATGTTTATGTTAATTATTATTTAAATGATTTTTTTAGTCTATGAATATGAATTGAAAATATTTCAAGTAAATTTTTAGAAAATTTCCTTAAAAGTGTGCATCTGAACAGATCAATGAATTGAAAAGTACGAGCATAAAGATTAATATTAAAAGATTTTGCATTGATGATTTTTTATATGCGATGATTAATGTTATGTAATCAATTGATTGTAAATACAGGGTGTTTCACGATGACATAACATACTAAAACCATTTCAAAATTCGAAGTCATAAAAAGAAAGTATGGTAAATACTACATCGTTATTCGTTTATGTGAGCAGCGCGATTTCATATAAGTGCACATAGCTGTGAACTTCTTTCATAACTCTAAATAGTTAATACAAAGGCAATGTTTTTGAAAATCAGTCACATAAGCATAAAATATATCTTTTTGACTAAAAATATGGTTATTTAAAATTGCTAAGTAAATTATTACCTATATTATAATCGGAATACATCTATTTTATCCAAATAAAATTTAATATTATTAATTATTATTTAGTTAAAATAGTATTTAGCGATTTGCAAATATTTAATATTAATTAACGATATTGGTTTGTTAGCCGATTTTTACGGTTAATTTGCATAATTAACATGTTCTAAGAATAATAAGATCTAATAATAGGTCATTACTTTGTTGTAATGCTGTAGAGAATTGATAAAAGAAATAATTTGAATACCTAATCATGTTCAAATATACTTTTTAGTATCATATACTTATAGATTATGAGAGGAACGAAGAATGAATTGGTTTTACAATGATGCAATGATGTTTGCTTTAAATTTATTTTTAGCACATGACCACGCGTATTTGGGTGTAAAAAAGATCCAAAAATTTTGTTCAGTATTTCAATGGATTCAAATTATTTTATTCGAGACATTAAAGAGGTTTTTTTCGTGGGAATTTTCAAAAATCGATTCTAAAAGTAATGGGAAACAACTTAATATTTGAATGATACGATAAATACATCATAAATTAGTTTTTTTATGACATTCATTTCAATTAATTAGTTGTAACTTTTAAAAAAATGATGCTAAAAACTTGAAATTTTTTACCAATTTAAAAAATATTCATACAGATTTAACAATATTTTCAAAAAAAATTGATTATTCCGATGCTTATTACAGAATTTGAAAATATTTTCGATTTCCATTATAATCTGTATATTTGATCCACTGATAGAATTGGTATTATATTCTTAATTATATTATGAAGGTGAATTTAAATAACAAACTAGGTATATTTGATGAATGATGACGGACCAACATTGTTGTCAGTTGATAGGAACATTAGTGAATAGGTGCAAAATGGCTTTATTTGTATAAAAATGCTTCTAGTGCTTTACTAAAAATTGAAAATAATAGTTAATTTGTTTCAACTCTATCGACCAAGGATGATATAGATATTTTGATCAGAATTATTTTATTTATTGTAATATAAACATTTATGACTGAAGTGATTTCTTAAACAATGTGGTCTTACAAAAAAAAAATTTCTTTTAGAACTAGTAGATACTTGGTAGTTTGAATTTTAAGATCGTATGATTTCGTATCTTGGGTCTTCGTAACTCAAGGTCAATAAATTAACAATATTCCTTTGAGAATACGGACAGGAGTAACATGTCTGAATGTTCACAATCCTACATCCATCATGAAAACTTTTGTTATGTAAGTTATTATAATTGTAAACATGTTAATTCCACTTCGGATCTATGATGTTTTTTGGTTGTTCAATAGATAATAAAATGCTGAACATAGTAATGGTTGGTGGTTAGGTAGAATGGAACAGGTATTTCGTTATTTTCAATTAATCGGATTACGTCAAAACGTACAATATTGGTATTGAAACACAATTTTTCTTTTTTTTGGCTTATTAATCGTATAAATTTTGGTGGATTTTTAAACATATTTCGTTCATATGACGACAAATTTTATGACTTCTCAAATTGGAGTGTTGAGGGAGATACTTAAGTCCCTTAGTCCTATTTGGTATGAAATCGATGCCCATCTCATAATACCATATTAATGGAGTGAGTAGTCCCACCAGAATCGCACATAAAACACCGGTAGATAATTGTTTTGGGTACATAATCATTCGAGTGATTTGACGATATACAAAAATGTTTCTCTGTTTTGTTTAATTTGTTAAATAACTTAAAAAGTACTTTCAGTAAATGTGGTCTGAGTAATTTTACAAATAAAAAGATTTCCTTAATTTGTATATAGACGATTACATATTATCTATCAGTACTGACAAATAGTTTTAAATCACATGATTTTTTTAAATAATGTAACTAACAAAACCTGTCAGTTTTTTTTTTAGGGTGAATTAAAATTAATGAATACATAATGAGAACATTCATTGAATAAAAATCAGGTAAAATAACAGTGGTGCAAGTTTATTCTTCGTACTTTCGATCCTCGGACAAGGTAATGGTGGAGGGTATGAGAACCTATGATCATTACCGTAGATGAGCCACTTTAACAATTGGCTAACGATACGTGTATAGTAGGTATGATATTATTCAAAATTTGAAATAATTGATTTTGGACAACGATTCTGAACGAATCTTTAGTAAAAATGTTAACATCAACTAACAAAGTTTTGGAAAAAGTGACAAACTATATGATTCGAAACAGTTCATGTGATTTTCAAATTTGTAGTAAAAAAAAATTCTGGAATAAAAATAACAAGAATAATCTATGTTGATTAAATAATATTCGTAAAAATGTTCCATTTTGCGTTTTACACACTTTTAGTTTATACACAATATTATTGCGATCGCTTAAAATTAAAATTTCAACATAACTGAGGCTAATAATAAAAAGAGTCATCTAAGCTGTAATTTAACTTTTAACGTGAGTAAAAAATAATTGAGTTATTCTTTATGAAACACGAACTATATACAGGAATATATGTAGCAAATACGTTAGTAAAATAACATTTTTACCGGATTAATAATTCCAAATTACATTAGGTTTTTATTGAAAAATCTCACTACTCGCGTATAAAAAATAATCTGACTAACACTTTTTGAAATTTTTTCAGTACTGTTAGTTAAGGATATGAGTACGATGATACTAATTTTCATATCTTTATGTTAAGCATTTAAAATTGTGTTGGACAAAAACGTATTATATAATATTAATATGATTTCCAATAATTTAAAAGTACTATAATTAGTCGAAAAGTGGTCAAAATTTTGATCTTTCTTCAGTCTGAGAATAGCATATTTGATGAATATTTTGAGCGTCTAGCGTCGTCATGACTAAATATTAAAAATAGATTTTATGAGGATTTTGTCTAATAATAAATTTGATCATTTTTACTTAACTTTTAGTTAGTTTTTCGATACGTTTGAAAAAACTATTGAAAATAGAGAAAAATGACCACTTTTAAGTACCACTTAGATAAAATGTATGATTTATAGCGATACTGGTTGAAAATTCCGGACTATTGTTACTATCCCAAAACGTGATAATACACATAAAATAAATACAGCATTGTAAAATCAATAATTTTTTGTTTCACTCAGAATAAAATTTAATTTAATTTAATACAATTTGCTAAAAACAAATACTTATGTTTTATGACCGTATCATCATGGTAATTATTCATGTATCGTTTCTATTAAAAAATAGTTAAAATCATTCAAAAATAAAGAATCAAAGTATCAATAACATGGAGTATTGACCAATTGAGTATAAGACCCTGAACGCTGAGTATTTATTTAATAAAAAATACGTATTCATATTTAAATTAAATATCATTATAGAGTTACAGTTTATACTTTTTCCAAGTTGTATCCTACATTTTATAGTAGTATATCAATTAAAAATTTTGGTACAATCGTATTTCTGGTAAGTTTAGCAGATGACCTTGCTTTTTTGTTAATAATGTTGTTAATAATAATGTTTCTTTGGTCTCAAAAATATGTACTTAATTACTTAATATTGTATTTGTGTATATGTACTATTACAAACTCTTAATATAAAAATACTATAGTACTTGTGTTACAGTACTAATGTGGTGAATTTAATAACAATAT
This sequence comes from Therioaphis trifolii, assembly GCA_027580255.1. NCBI lineage: Eukaryota > Metazoa > Arthropoda > Insecta > Hemiptera > Aphididae > Therioaphis > Therioaphis trifolii. The sequence continues at coordinate 12,014,217 of CM050411.1, forward strand.
GTGCAATTAAAATTCTAATAATAATTTAAGGATAATTAATTGCGGCAACGCGAATTATTTAATAGAATTATATATATATTTTTTTAATATGCCTATATCATCACATTATTGATAAAATAAGAAAATTAATTAGGTATAAATTTATATTTTGTTTGAATTATATTATTCCAATATTGGTTAGATAAATTGAAATAAAATTAATAGACATGGAATTGGAAAAATGGTATGACTTCAACATAATATTACGTTGTATAATATTATACGCTAAGGGACTTTGTTTTCTGCGACACTTTGAGTCGCCAATCCCTTCAAGGAATGAGAATTCAACTTATACCAACATTACCATAGAAACTATCTTTCAATATTTATATTTTCTTTAAATATGATGATTGATATTTAATTGCTCTCAGTGGCGGCTTGAAGTTTTTTTTCTTGACTCACATTTAATATTTTTATATCACCCGGCACCCACCCTCTAATCAGTAACCTACTATTACGAGTAACGTTAATCGTTATCTTTCATCGATAATTTCTTCGAATTAACAAATATAATATTTATATTCCATTCTTTACACATGTGGGTACTAGGGTACGACGTCCCTTAACCTAATGTTGGCTGTTACTGTACGACTTACGCTGATACACATGTAGAGCTAAACATTATATTTCTAATTGAATTACCAACTTTCGAAAATTAGTCAAACTACCTATCCCAACCACAGGACACCCACCCACCCATTAATATTTCTATGAATCACGTGATTCAAATATACCTCCTTCGAGCCGCCACTGATTGCTCTAGCAACAAATAAAAAGTATTCCTAAACAAAGTGTATGATAAATTTATAAAAACTAGATGTATCTATCATTCAATGTTAATTTATTTCAAAAACAATTTTAATAGATGTTATTCTTAAGTTTAGTTAAAAAAAAAAAAAAAACAACAATAGCGTGTGACCAACAAGATAAAATTTTTCGAACGAAATAAATTGTTTTTCACAACAACCATCAATATTATTTTTTGGTTATCTAGGCACTTGCAAAATTAATATATCGAACAAACACAATAGGTAACAAGTCAATGAAACGTGGTTACATTGATAATGTTGATGTAGAAAAATGAAACAGGATAGACTGATTAAATGTTCATGATAAGTTTTTATTCAGTTTTAAGTTTCTAACTATTTGCCATATAAGTATGTTGAAAGTGGAAAAAAATCATGATAAAATAACATAAGAATAAGTATACAAAAAACTCAATTAAAATTGAAAATTTTTTTGATTTTTATTACAAGCCATAATTTTAAAAATTTACATCAATAGAAGTCGATGGACATTAATTCACTGTGGAGTATAGGTAGAAACAATATTCGTATCATTTGACAACTTTATAAGTTGCATTTTTTCAGACTTAGCCATCAGTTTTATGTTTTGTGCTGATTTTTCAAAATAGTTTTATGTTCCATCTTCAGAGAATCAAAGCGTGTATTCTCTATTTAGAATTCAAAAAATATATTTGTATATTATTATTAATCCAAATGAGAGCTTTATTTAACCAATTAAATCAAAAAAATAATATCTTGATCAATAAGTAAATAATAATAATATAGTTTGTAATAAAAAGTATTCTTGACTTTTAAATTAGCTAGTGCGTCTATGAATTCTTAATAAGCAACTTTTGAAATCTAATAAATTTAGAATTTCTTTGTTGTAAATAGTGTCATTAATATGAAATGTTACAAATAGGGTTCACATTTTTATTAAATTTATTGAATAATTATTTTCTGTTATCTAACTAAGAGTTGTCACTTTGTCACAATAAAAATTAAAACACGAAATTTCAGACATACCAAAATTAAAAATCACTAAACTAAGTACAATAAATAAAACTATACAACCCAAAAGTATGAAACTTTTAGTTGTACATATATGAAATAATTTCACTTAATGTATTTTAATCATAATAATAGGGATGAAACTATGTAACTTTTTTCACTTTTTTTAGGTTTGGTTACTTTTTGTCACTATATTTCGAAAACGGTCACTTTTCTCACTATAGCCATTTATTATGTTTCATGACAAAAACCGAAAATATTTTTAATCATGTAATTTTTAAAATTCTGTTAATTTAATTTTACCATTCAATATTCGTATATATTATACTAATATAATATCGAATTGTACTATTATTATAGTCATGATACATTTGTGATTAAAATCATATATAATACTACAGGGTGCCGCGTAATACCCATAGAGTAATTTACTTACATCCTGATGTTATTGTTTCTTTTTATTATCAATGTATAAAATAAAATGCAAGTAAGAAATATACTTTAGTTAGTTACCTATACAAATGTTATATTATTATTATAATTAAATTATAATTAAAATTAAATGCAAATGCAGTATCTAAAGATATTGCAGTTATTACATAATAACTTGGCAAATGCCTATATTATATTTATGTTGTTTTATTAATTTATATACCAAAAGAGTTGGTGTTATTGTTTCTTTTTATTATCAATGTATAAAATAAAATACAAGTAAGCAATATACTTTAGTTAGTTACCTATAAAAATTTTATATTATTATTATAATTAAATTAAAATTAAATGCAAATGCAGTATCTAAAGATATTGCAGTTATTACATATTTACATGGCAAATGCCTATATTATATATTATATTTATGTTGTTTTATTAATTTATATACCAAAAGAGTTGGTGTTATTGTTTCTTTTTATTATTAGTGTATAAAGTAAAATGCAAGTGAGAAATATACTATAGTTAGTTACCTATTAAAAATGGTTTTTATTAAGAAAAAGATGGTCACTTTTAATTACTTGAAAAAAATATAGTCACTTTTAGTCACATAAATAAAAAAAAATTGATCACTTTTCTCAATTTTTTATTTCATTTTTTGAGTTTCAGCCCTGTAATAAAGTTAAATAATTATTCGTAATTGCTGTTTTCAAAAGAAATTTTTGCACAGTTAGTATAATAAATTAAAAGAATATTAATTATTTAAAAGTTTATAGCAATATTTTTTAGATTCTGAACGAAGTGAAGAATGTATTGATTTTACTATGATGTGTGTTTTTTTTTTTTTTTTTTTTTTTTTTTTTTTGTTTTTGTGTCTGTGTACACCATAACTACTCGAAATAATGCTTCAATTTTGAACTTCAGGGTATGTTTTCGGTGGCAAAACGAATATCGGAGGTACCTTAGAGAGGTCACAAGTGAAAATTCCCAAAAGTTTTCAAATGCCACGGGAAAAACAAACAAAAAATGAGGAAAAACCGGTACTTTTTGTGCAAAACCCGTTTTCGACGAAATCGATTTTTTTATTTAGCCGTTTCTCAAAAACCAAAAATTGTAGATACTTGAAATTTTCACCAAATGTTTATATTGAAATCATCTATACGTGGTAAAATTTTTGAACACTTTTGACTTTTATTGAGCTAATTATAGACAATTGAAATTTTCAATTTTTTTAAGTATTTTTTTTTAAAATAACGATAAAATTTTTTTTTTTTTCCAGAAAATCTTGAAAATTTAATACAAGGTTTCTTATAAGTTGTTCCATAACTGATAAAAAAAATCCAAAATCGTAAGTCACAATTTTTTTTTATAAGTGCTCAAAGTTCCAATTTATACGAAATATGTAAAAATTGCGAAAATTTGCAAATAATTTTGTTGTTGAAAAATCGTAAAATTTTTTTCTTTTATAACTAAGTTTTGAAAATTTGGTACAAGGTTTTTCATTAGTTTTTCTTCAATTATCTGCAAAAAAAACTCTACCGGATTCAGACAAAAAAATTTTATGAGTGTTTGAAATTTAAATTTTTACAAAAACACGTAAAACAACGGTTTAGCCTCAAACGATTTTTGCTAATTGTTTTTTTTTTCAAAAAGTATAAGTTGTAGAAACTTGAAAATTTTATCAGTTGTTTATATTGGCATTTTCATTATATAATTTTATTTTCAAAAGATTTCACTCATTTTTAATCAATTTATAGGCATTTGAAATATTCGATTTTTTTAATTTTTTTTTTTATAAATGTTGATAAAAAAAATGTAGCTCGGACGAAATACTTGAAAATTTAATAGAAGGGTCCACATAAGTTGTTCTAACTCCCATTCAAAAATTATAAAAATACATAGGCACAAAATTTTTTTATAAGCGTTTATAAGTGCTAATATTGACAAAATTCGTCAAAATCATGTATATTTGCTATGTATTTTGCAGTTGAAAATTCATAAAATTTTAAGTATTCAAAACTAAGAATTGTAAATTCGGTACAAAGTTTGACATACGTTTTCCTTCAATTATCTGTAAAAAAATTTGCACTGGAATAAAATCAAAAATTTTTATGAGTGTTTGAAATTACAATTTTTTCACATAATCGCGTAAAATAACAATTTAGGCATCATTGATTTTTGATATTTGTTCTTATTCAAAAAGTATAGGTCGTAGAAACTTAAAACTTTTACAAAATGTTTAAATAGGCATTTTCTTTACATAGTTGTATTTTCAAAATATTTCGTTTATTTTTTAGCTATTTATAGGCATTTGAATAATTCGATTTTTCTTAGATTTTTTTTTATAAAAGTCGATAACAATTTTTTGGCCCTACCAAATCGCTTGAAAATTTAATAGAAGGTTTTGAATAAGTTGATCTAAGAGTGATTCAAAAATTATTCAAAGACATAGGCACAATTTTTTTTTATAAGCAGTTGAAGTTCAAAAATCGACAAAATTTGTCAAAATCACGAATATTTGCAAATTATTTTGTAGTTGAAAATGTATAAAAATTTTTGTATTCAAAGATAAGAAATGAAAATATTATGTAATATCACAGCTGATAAAGATAATTAAATTGATTAAGTTTATTATAATATAATCAGTAGCTGACAGCTGTTCTATACAAAATATTGGTAGATTGTAAACACAAGGTGTATAACGTACCTTTACATGGTTGAATAGAACGTTACTAACTTCCAATTTCCAGTTATTTTAATGTGTGTATCAGTTCCATAAACATGCGGATTTTATATATTATTATTAATTATTAATATTTAAATAGACGTAGCCACGGAGCATTCAGCATATATGGACGGCGGGGTCGGGTGGTGCCGTCACGATAGTGCATTTAGGCAAATAATATGGTATTTACCTACGCCCTATCTATGCACATCCTGGTTTGTCCAATGCTCACGAGCAGAAGTCACATGAATAGACAAATGTAAATTTAACCCAATCTAGGATATTAAAATAAAATATATATTACAATTTAAGGCTGACATCTTCATCTTCGTTCAGAATCGTTTTTTTTTTTATAATATAAAATAATTCCAAAATCTATCCAATAATGCCTAATCTAGCAATGCATCTCGTGTATCCCACACAACTACTGTATCCTGTACTTAACTTACAATGATTTATCATTGCATTCAAATGTAAAGTACCATACAACTAAACTATCGTAAACCAGGTGATCCCATGATAGAAAGTGCTATACACTCCTCACCATTATCTTGTCCGAGGAGCGAAGCGACGAAGGACGAACTTCCACCACCATTATCTTATCGGCTTTTTTTGAATATTGAATATTGTAGCAATGAAATCGATAATATCTATTAGCTTAAAATTAATTTTAATTTATTTATTTCTCTAATAAACAGATTGAAATAAATAAAATATTCCTGAAAAAACTTAAAACAAATGTATGCTTGATATTTATTGTTTTTTTTTTTTTTTTTTACTGATATATTTTAACGAGTAATATTATATTAATGTAAAAAAAAGAGATTTAATTGCGAAAATCTAAAAGAATATCATAATTTTTACTTACAATTTTTTAATTATTTTAAAACAATAGTTATTTAGAAAAAATAATGAAAATATATTTGCTATTATCTCTATTGTAGCTTTTAATTCTGTATTGATATTTTGAACAATAATAAATAAGTAATAAAAGTTTGACATTTTTAAATCAGTATTATTTTTTTGTTTGGATTAATAGATGTTTAACGTATACATATGATATTTTTATAAAAGTTTTAAGTCGTAATAATAATAATAACACCAAGTAGAATAGATGGTTTATTTTAACTGGGAACTATGCACCATAAAAAAATAAATAGATATTTTAATTATTCTAATGAATCACGTAACAAGTCATTTGCAAATAATGGTATATCCAATTTTTATTTTTGGCAGAAACAGTTGGTAACTTATGAAGAAATTAGCTCAGCCATGTTTACGTCAAAACTAAGGTCATATTACCAAAAAAAAATTATAAATGTATTTGTGTTAATATGTGAGCACCAAATTTTAATGTTCAATGACGATTTAATTTCATATAATGTAAATTGTAATAAATTTGATAGCATGAATTCATAATACGTTTTTTTTTTAAATAAATGTGTTTACATACACATACTTGCACAATTTATGCTCATCATTATAATAATATGAATTCAAAATTTAAACAACTGCCATTATGTTCTATAAATTATTAATAATCGTTGAACCATGATTTTTTTTTATTGACATCAACATATTAAGTATGCATTAGTCATATAGTTTACTATACAGAATGTATTTCTCTACTTTATTATTGAATTTATCGAATTCAATGTATTAGGGAGTTATTTGTAGACCACTGTGGCATTATGAGTATAAAACGATGTTTTTGAAGTACTTGAATTTGTCAAGTGGGTAACATAAAACTGGCAATACAACGTAAATTAAATTAATAATAAATGAAACAAATTTGTCAGTACTTCGTACATAATAAGTCAATAATAATAGGTTATTTTTCAAACTTCACATGAAGATGATAACATAAATATGTATAAATAATTTTCTCATCGTAATATAAATTTTAGTTTAATATTATAATAATACAAAAAGAAACTAAACATAAGAATGTAGCTGTCTATCATTTAAAGTTTTAGGTAGCATTGAGTTTATACGTATTTACGCTAAATATTAAGAATGAGTAACAATCTCGAGTTAATATTTACTAACTGCAACAATTTATTATTAATTACTCATTTTACAGAAATGAAATTATTTTACGGTTAGATGTAGATAAAAACAAATTTATGAAGATATCATAATAGGTTATTAAAATGCGTAAAATGTAGCGAAATCGTATTTAAATATGTATACATACAGACAGTCACACAACATAACTGTAAGGCTAAGAAGAAACGAGAAAACAAAACAGGCTACGTATCGTTATACTCAGGTCGAGTGATAACTAATACCGACACTTATCGAGACCTTTTTGTTTACACACAAACTGCACTGCAAACAATAATATCATACGGGGAATTTTCAGAAATATAGACCCAGATTCCTAACTTAGTAAGTCCTGAGCTTACAAAGGCTCGGGATAGGTGAAAAAAGTTGTTTTTTAGAATCTACTTTGCATCTGTACGGCAGAAAATAATTAATATTTACTTTGAAACATAAACCTTGGTATAACTAGAAGTTATAAATCGGTAAAATATTGATTTTGAAAGGGAATGCTCAAATGAAAAATATAACTATAGGAATAAAATCAGAGAGAAAACATCCCCACGCATCGTTTCCATCGATCACTGACTACACTGAATGTACACGTTGAAAAAAACGTGTCTGTTCACGTCGCGTATATTATTTTACGGACTCAACAGTAGCTGCACAGACACACAATAGGTTGTTAATACTATACGGTACAAACTTCAGACCACGGCTGCGAGACATATTTTATTCCGATAATCTGATGCGCGTCATTGAAAGTTTTTAAGAAATATTGCTCAGAGTGTCAAGTCGAGGTTTGCTAGACACCGTATGTTACACATTGAATCGTGTAGGTTGATACCTACGCCTATAATCCATATCTCAAAAGTATATCTTTAACTGTAGTGATAAACTCGTGTTAATGCGTGAACCACACGCGTATCATATGAAAATATGCGGTAAATTTGTTATAGTGTAAAAAAAAAAAAGTTGGAACTAAACAAATTAACATACAAACTTGGTAAATGGAAAATCGTATTGTTTTTACTCAATTTTCAGAGGTTTTTTTTTACGCTAGCAAACACTATGAGAATTTTTAAGAATTATCCCTTGAAAGTATCAAGTAGATTGGATGATATTTTTGATGTTTAAGGAGACATATGAGACTTTTCGAGCACTTTTACTACCCGAAAACTCATAAAAACTACACGTCATTATTAAACAAATATCCACTTTGTTCAGAATCTTAAATTACATTTTTCATGTATACGGCGCAATATAAATTATACTATTTTTATTATACACTTGAGTTTAACGACAATCCGATATTTTTTTATAATTAACTACATATACTATTATATTATTTAAGGTTGAACGGGAATTTAATTTTGAGTTTTATACGCATATTATCATTTTCAACTCGTTCGTCGTATTATTCTTTTCCTTTGAAGTCTACCACCATTTACCGACCAAATATGCGTGAAATAAGTTATCGCAATTTTATAACCACACAGTCGAATTACAGTTTTTCCGCACATAGGTTAGCTATTTGATTTCGCAAATCGTAATTTTACTCCTAAAATTGTTTAGAGTACAGAACTTCACGTCTCATCTCCTAAAAATGGACATTAGTTAATTCAAAACATACAATTATAAAATGATCAATACTTGATTTTTATATTGCGGGTAATAAAGAAAAATTACATCCAATAAAATTTTAATATTGAATTCGTATTCGTATAAAATCGCATTAAAATTATTGTTGTGCTTATGTCATCTTAAATTAAGAACAATATGTGTCAGCATCGAACGTTTCTTTGTGCTCAACCATAAAATAAATATGTTATTTTACTGCCGTTGTAGGCCGTAACCTAAACTGCCTAAGTGGTAACACAGCTCTGTACTGTATTATACTACCATATACCATCTAAGGATAAAATCACGAACTATATCGTGTTTTGAATACTACGTTTTATATACCTATGCACTTTAAAGGTATCTCACTTTTAGAACTCGGATGACTTTATTTTGTACATTTTGCACATGACATTTTAGAATAACGCTATAAACACAATAGATACAGTTACATGACACATGCGACTTCCCATAGTGAGCCCTGTTTCGTTTGTGCCATTTAAAGTTTTAACACGTCGTCGAATAGTTTCTTTACAGTGCTACTTGTGAACTCGACCTATTTTCAAAATTCGGTCAGAGTTCTGCATGAGACGTTAATCATTTCATATTTTTAATTAAAACATAACATACACTATTATCAAGTACAATAGTAATAATAATACTATGTATACCTATTGAATTGTAATCAGGCGTTATCTATAAAAAATATGTCAAATTGTACGTATTATATTAGACAATTTTGAAATTTCAATCATATGAAAGTAAATTTAAGTTACATTTTTCCTATATTTGAAGTTATTATTTCACTATTTAACAGTCTATATATAATTTTAGTACTGACTTACGTACCACGTATACTGCAGTAGTAACAAATATGTACTTTGCATTCAATAAATGAAGTATTATGAATATTTCCAACTTTAGAAAAAAATATATTTAAGAATACGTTTTATGTAAAAAATATTTCGTTATTTAGGTAGATTTATTTCTTTATTAATTCGAGTATTTAAATATGCAATGACATTAAGTAAACGGCAACAAATAATGATAATGAATAAATAGATGTAAGCTGCAACACCCGATAGTATACATCGTAATGTCACGAATATAATAATATTATTATTCCATGACAGCAAAAAGTTGATCTGATTTATGTATTTCTTCAGAATATCAGATATATACATGGTAAATCATATTGCTATGTTTCAGTTATTTGATAAATATTGACGAATGTTTTGTGGCGAGATATCGTTAAATGTTACGGTTTATTTATTTCGAAAGCCGTTATTCATACGAAAAGAGCTGATAATAGTATTCAGGCATTGTACTCAAAAGCTTAGCATTTACCTCATTTGGATTATGCACTAATACGTACACATTTCCATAATGTTACTTTATCGATTGTAGAGATAACAAACATTTTTGAAATATTTAAAACAGATCGGTATTTTAAACGAAAAACATCAAGAGATTTCAAATGCATCAAGGTTAATAACTACGCGCTGGAGTTAAAATGCCAGGATTTATCTCATTTGAAATATAAATTTAATTTATAAATACATTTTTGTTTTTTGTGAAACTCATATAACTGATATAACAATTTTATCACAATCTTGGAAGTAAATCGATAATTGGAGAAAACTCATAAACATATCACTGTGATGTCGTTAAGTAAACCTAGTCAAGGTAAAAAGCATATGTCTCTTTCTCTTAACGATAAACTCTGTGTTATTGAAAAACTCGAAAAGGGAGCGTCTGTGTCAAGCTCATATGTGCGCAATATGGAATAGCCAAACAAACCGTCTCGGTCTCGGATATAAGAAAAAAAGATGATATAAGAAAATTTGTTCTAAAATTTAATGTAGAAAAAGAAACAAGTGTTATAATGAGAAAGCGGTTGCCACTAGATCAATCTCTTGATGATGCAGTTTACAAATGGTTTTGTCAACTTCGTTCTTCTAGATTAGCAGTCCGTGGAGTTTAAATTCAGGTTGCAGCGGATAGATTAGCTAAACAGTTAAACATAAATAACTTTAAAGCCAGTTCGGGATGGCTGTTTAGGTTTAGAAGGAGTCACAACATAAAAATATATGGTGAAAATCTCAGTGCCTACATTGAAACTGTTGAGCCATTCAGGAAAAATTGAATGACATTTTAAAAGCTGAAAACATACTGCCTTCGCAACTGTACAATTATTATGACGAGACAGGGTTGTATTAGAGAGCATTATCAGACAGTACCCAAGCGTCCAAAGCAGATAAAAACACACCTGGTAGGAAGATCAGTAAAGATCGAGTTTCTGCATTGCTGTGTGCTAATGCTGATGGAAGTCATACGTTAAAGCCTGCGATTGTAGGAAAAAGTAAAAAACCACGTGCAATAAAAAATATTATGGGCACGTTACAAGTTCACTACTACAACTCGAAAATTAAAGATCATCTGAATATGGTGATTAAATACGTTGAAGATGACAACGATGAAAACATATCTGCGTATCATGAGCATCTGAGGCATCTTCGCGAGTTAATCACTAAAGAAATCACTGTGAAAGGAAGACAACCAAAGATTAGCAGTTTTTTTAAACCAATAAGGGTGGCCAAATTTGATGTAAAGAATGAATGTGTGTCTTAATACTATATGTATGTAATGATTATACAATATAATATAATTATTTATGTACTATTTTTAAGTTTAATAAAATATGCAATACAATTTTTACAAATTTTCGATCCAATCGATAATCATATTCACAATATGACATACGTCATGGATAAAATAAATTACTATTGACCGTTATATCATAAAATTGTAGGTATTTTAAATTTTAAACCATTGAAAACACAATGCCATTCGGAACCGAGTGATTGTAAATATATGAATGAAAAAGACTTTACCCGAAGAAAGTATTAAAATTATTTCTAAATGTACGTAAATAACGTCAGGAAAACTATAACGTTTGAATGATTTAGGATGCAGTTAGTATACGTACATTTTCCGTTTCAGTTGTTTAAAATATGCGTTATTTTCGTATAAAATGTCAGAAATAACGTACTACGTAGTAGTAATAACATGGCGATGTAAAATTAAAACATTCATGAACAGCTAGCTTACGTTTCCCATAGGATTAGGCATTCGAGATATATAGAATAATAATAATAGTAATAATAATATTATAGTAATAAAATATAGTCAAAGACGCATGTAATGTATGATAAACAAATTATATATAGATACTGTAGGCGTGATTTCAAAACAATCTGGAGGCGTAGTGTGATGAAAATTCACTGACAAATACGTATAAATAATAATGATACGAATCGTCGGTAAAATGACGATGTCGGTCAGTGGTCAACGTACAGCACCTGAATAGAAACAGAAGTCTCGAGTGAGACCGCAAAATTGTAATGAAATATCTCGATCACCGGACGGGAAGTACATTTCCGGACAGCGGCAGCGCGCTCGAGACGGAAAGGCCGTTTATCATGATGTAAGACGTACACAGTAGTACAGTAAACACATACACACTTTTTCTTTCTCTCTCTCGCCCCAGATAGTTGTCGTAAGCTGCATATATGTTCGTGAGACGCGTCCAAAATATTTCAGCGGGTAAAAACGTATGAAAATCGATCCGTGCGTCGACGTCGGAGCTTTTCTGTACAAAGTGTTGTAGTCAACTGTAATCTGTTTTCACGTGACGGCCGTGTCTTCATATCGTATTTTGATGTACCTAGATAGTGATATTCCGAGGGCTTTGTGTTCTATATACGTGCCGATTAGAGTTGAGCCCAGTTTTGATTAAAAGCCGCAGTGATTGAATAATATTAATACCTGATCACTGAGATCATTTATTACATCATATTATATTAAATACAAAAAAATCGAAGGGGATTTTTGTAAAAAAAAAATAATCCATTAATACAGAAAAAATGTGTTAAGGAGGAATTATAATCTAACAAAGACGTTACAATTATTATAATATGTTTCTTTTATTCGAATCTAAATCTTCTTATGATGAAACTATTAACAGAAAATCTAGGTATTATTGTTATGTTTATATTTAACAATATAATTATTCTTTTTAAATAGGAAGCATTTTTTCATCGTTTAAAATTTTCAAATCATCAAGTATGAAGAATTGTAAAAATTATGTGATTTTGTTGGATTTGTTTGAATTAAGTCGTCCGACAATAAATTCTATAGGCCATCATATAAATGTATAACATTCTTGAATATTTATTTCAGCCGATTTGTTAAGAACTATTACTGCAGATTATAGTAAAAGTTATTTCAATTATTCATAAACGCACGAGTACAGAGCGTAGATCAGAGGACCAGACATTAATTAAAGTGTACAGTACTTAAAAATATTATAATTATTGATTGTTATATGTATAAACTAAATGTACTGAATTTGAAAAAGAAAAAACAAATCGATGAATTAGCTATGAGGAGAAGACAATTAAAATTATTCGAGTTTTGTTAAGCAACACGTAAAATAAATAAAAAATATCATTAAGTACATTTATATTGACCTTTATTTATAAAAATAACACGAGGACTTCAATTATTATTTTTTAACTGCCGAGAGACATAAATTATCAATTATTCTTTTGCATAATACATAGACAATTACTTAATTGAAAATTACGAAAATTTAGAACGTAACAGCATGACAAGCACTATAAATGCAAAATGACGATATTTGAAAAAAAAATACTCCTTACGAAATTTTGAGAATGAAATAATCACAAATAATAATGGTCCTTTTAGTTAGTACAACACAATTCTTATTCAAAGCTAATATAACAACAGTTGTGCCTTTAAGCAAGCAGAGGCTTACTCTTAATATATGTCAAGAAAGTTTTCTATACTGGCAAAATGATTCACGTGTTTTTCAATCAATATAATAACAAGGTTAAGTATAAGTTATTAATAATTATTTAAAACTAAAAATTGTGTATGAAAAAAATGTTGAACACACATAATGTTTATGGTTTATGCAAAGAATGTCGAATTTATAAATATTGTAATAACATAGTTTGAAAACACTTTCTTTCTTTACTTTCTGACGGATTAAATAATTCAATGAAATTAAATCGAAGAAAATCCATTATTTACGCACTGAAAGTAAAAAAAAAAAAAAAAAAAAAAAAAAAAAAATTCGCGTTGTTATATTAAAAACAAATAGTTATATGATTCGTGATGCAGTTTTGTTAAGAGTAAAGTACACATTTTAAATTCAAAACGAAGTGGAAAATGTATTGTTTTTTACAATCATGTGTGGATATTTTTATTTTAGTCTATAATCATTTTTCGAATACAATATGCATAAGTTCATGCATGCCTATTGATCGGGCATTTATTTTATTCTTTAAAAACTTTTAAAAGTGTTTTACCTCTATTTTTCATCAATTTCTGTGTAAAATTGAAAAACTATCAAAAATATTTCTGAAATATATTTTCGATAGATGATTTATAATGAAGTCGATTTCAGTTATTTCATTGAAGTTTAAAAATAATTACCTGGAATTTCAAAAGTTTCTCGGTTACTTATTTAATTTTATACTTTTGATAAAATTAAAAAAAATACTCAACCTTTTAAGTTAAATACTGAATTTTAAAAAGATCGGATATTTGTTGTTTTTTTCTGTATATTGCGTTTATTTCCATAAATTTCGAATATGAAGTTAATTTATACACATTCCCTTGGAATCTTTACAAACCATTCATTTTATGAAATTGTAATTTTAAAGTTTGAACCAAAGTTGTTATTTTACTTTTTACGACAATATATTTATATCTGTCTAGAATTTTATATTAAATGTGGCATTTTAGAACTCACTTTTGTTTCGTGCAAACATTGAAAATGTTGTATATTTTGAATTACATTTAGTCGTGTAAATGTATACCTGTTTTGGACAGGTAAGTTGCATCGGTGTTCAAGTTCCTCATATAATATCATACTATGTAATTTTTGAACTATCTATATTAGTTATTACTTAAAGCTAATAGAAAAATAAGTTCAAGTATTCAAAACATAGTGAAAATAATGTGAATTTTAAGTATGAATTTCAACAATATATTTATATTATTATGAAAATAGAGGCTTTAGTTCTTTTAGTATTTTCAGTATAATTAATGTGATATTTACGCGACATAGATACCTTCCTGAATAAAAATCATTTAAAATTACGATTTTTACAGAATTATTAATCAATACTCTAAATAATTTTTTGATAAAACTAAAGAACGGGTTAAAAAAAATAGTTCACATATAACCGCGTATTTGCATACGTGTTGGGATATTTTTTAGGGTGAATATGAATGAATTATAAAATTCAGTACGAATGATAAAAATCTGTACTCGGTATAATAAATTAATGCGTTTGATGTGATTTTTTTTCTTCAAATAATCGAAATAGTTTTATAAAATTGGCCATAGAAAAAAAAGGAGTCTGGAAATTTATTCTTTTCACAGTACCTATTAAATGTTATGTTAAAAAAGTCAACCACACTTCGCATATTCTCAGATAATCTTCTTTCCTCATACAATAAACGGTAAATCATATATTTAGTACAAATACTCTGAGTTGGTTAAGATTCAGTGTAATATGAAAAAATCAAAATTCAAATTTAAATGGTGATCGAAAAAAAAGAAACAAAACAGAACAACGATTTTAAAGATTTTTCAGATCGTTAGTTAGGTAAATGAGCAAGATTTTATTACATTTTCGCGTTTTAATATCAAGAGTTAAAAGAAAAGAAAAATATTTTCTGTTTTTATTTATTCTAAAAATGATCAATTTTTTTAAAACCCTAGTTAAATTTCCAGCTCTCTTCTTTTAGAAGTTATAATAATATAATTAAAGTCTATTTCATGAATATCTCATTTACGGTATCTTTACAATTTTCTAGTAGTTTCTTTCAAATATTGGAAAAAACTTTTGAAAATAGAGAAAAATGACTTTTTTGAAGTGCACTACGGAGAAAACTATATTTGACTTATACAGAGGCGCTGAGCATTATTTTTGGACGAAATCTGCAATCCGAAAAAGTGGTTTCAATGATAAATAAAACTAAGTAGGTAACCAATGTAAAACTAAAAGATTCTTCGCTTCACTCAGAGTCTAAAATTTAGTAACAGCATTTCTTCTTACGTTGTACTGTGCTTGAGATGTTGTGCATTATGTTCATTTTGATTTTTGGCCTGTAGGTATAATTATTTTTCCTCAAACAGTATGTTTTTAACCGTTAAAAACATCACTATAATAATTGATAAATCGACATTTACTATATATTTTTTTAGACAATCTACTATTTGTACATATCAAAATCGTAGGTAAATATTATAAAGAGTTGAGTGGAAAATTTAAGAATAAAGTTAAAAACTGATATTGTTTATTCGTATTAATTTATAGAATAACAAGCCAGATGTTGCTTACGAGTAAAACACGATGTAGTGTGAACGTTTTTCTAGGCCAACCTTGCCCGTTTTGGATACTTATAAAAGTGTAAACACGATAATAAAAAGAAATATCAAAGTCATCATGAGCACGATTACTGCGTAGTAGTATATGGACGAATAAGTTGGCAGATGATTGGATATCTATATTTTAATTAGATGCCGTTAAATGTATTTATTTTTGTTAGAATAAAAATATTTTTGTTATAATCTGAAAGTTTTTTTTTGTTTTTTAATGAACGATTTGGTATAAATGACATTTTTGGATGTCATTTAATTATTGTGATAAAATGTGTATAAAATCATAAATCTTGTCCTACACAATAACCCGTGTACTCGACAATCATCATAATTGTGTATGCTCGCCGAATATTTTGACTTGACGATTATGTTATTCCTATACGACTCGTATACTTCTTTGAATCGTGTTGCGTTTACCGACAACTGATGGAAAATTACGAGTGTCTCGGCAAGTGAAAATAATCGTTACGCTTTACGATAAATGCCTCCTACATGACTCGTAGAGTACAACGATTGCTGAATATTTGCCGTGGACACGAATTGTGTCGGACCGGCTTAAGATTAAGTATGTTTAAAAATGTGTCGATAAATAAATAAAACTGTAGAAAAATAAATAATTTTATGTTCTTTTTATTTTTAAACTCTACGGACTACAAGGCAAACTGTGTAATACCTAGTATGGTTTGTAAGATATTAATTATGAACTGATTCTACCTGGTAGGTAAGGTGAAAGACCTTCCGAGGAAAACTTCGAAACACAATTTCTCAATAATAATAATAATAACGTTTACAATAGGTACATAATGTAGTGTACAAATAGATTTAAAATTAATTTGTTATACATTATCCAGAAGATTATCAGTCTTGGAAACATATTATTCTGTCGTAGATTTAGGTTATGGGTCTACACGGATTTAAATTCATAATATAACATTTTACAACAATAAATCGTGCTTGGTTTACCCTTGTTTGTAAAATACAACCACTGATCTATATTCTATTCATAATTGTATTAAACATTTTTTTTGTTATATTATTTACGTGAAAAATTTATTTCATTAATAGACGAATATTTAGTGTGATAACGAAAAAAATGCCATAAAATAGATTCCAATATCAATTATCAATAACAATGATTTTTGAAATATATAAAAGAATATGCTAATAGCTGGTAGATAATCTGGAAAAATAATAATGTTTAATTAAAATACTTAATTTTCTTTAAAAGAATATTCTTTTCTAGATGGCATTTATTTTTTTTATAAAAATACCAAGCTTTGGTTTAGTAATTACGCAGTATATGATACAAAAATAAACATTTTTTATACATTTTCAACATAGTTTTTTTACTTTTTTTTTTATACCATATTTCCCTTTATTTAAGTATCATAAATGTATAATAGTACAATTGATAAGCATATATTGCAAGTATGCATATAACATTAAACACAGAGTAACGGGAATTCGACTACCATTATTATTTATACTTTATGTATAATGTTAATATGGAGCTTGCGGTTCATATTACGATTTTAAAAAGAAGCGAAGAATGTCTTGGTTTCACAATGATAATATCATGATGGATATTTTTTTTTGTGTTATATTATTTGTTTGGTCCTTCTATAGATTTAAAATGTTATCTACTTTGAACTTCAAAATGGTATATTTTCGAAAAAACAATATTTGACTAAACTTAAATAAAAAAACGATCGTAAAATTTAGTTAAAACAGTGAAATATGTTATAAACTACTACTTTATGAAATTCGTTTTAATTATTTGGTAGTAACTATGAAAATATAATGGCACTGAAAACTTAAATTTTTCACCGATCAACAGCAATAGTCTTATTCTGATAGATTAAATTATAAACAATTTTACCATATTTAGAAAAATTTTAAATATATTGAAATAACATTTCTTTAAAAGTTTTTGTTCAATAATATTTTTAATTTGTAAAAAAATAGCTTTACTCAATGATATACCTGCAAGTATTTTAATTTTTATGTGTCCCATAGAAATTGACACAAATATTATGAGGGTGAATAATTTGTTTTGATGTTTTGGTAATTAAGTTATAATTATTCGATAAGCAGTTAAAAAAAAAAAAGCATTTCTATTTTAAAGTATCAGAGTGGAGAAGTTAAGAGTATTCCACAAAAATGTATTGATACTACTTCATTACTTGAAACTTAAAATACTTTTATATTTTAAACTGCTAGTTTTATAATATTTATTTAAATAAAAAAATTTTCAAAATAATTATTCCCTTTCATAATAGGTACATAAAATAATTTTTTTCGTTTAAGAGAACTAAAAAAACTTTAAAAAATGTGTAGATTAAATTTTTTTTTCGTAGAATTGTATTCCTATTTTTGTTTTAAATTTGTTATGAAAAAATTCAAATGTATGTATTATTTAGGGTTAAATTGTGTTGTGCAAATCTTTGTGGGATACATTGTACATGTTTTATCTTCTAAGAATTATTAAATTATACTTTTAAAGTTAAAATTACGATTCGAAGTATTTTTAATGAAAAACGAAGGTTTTAATTTGGTTATTATTTCACAATGTTTATAATTTTTCGTTTATGATATGTAGTATATATGCTATAATGTTACATATATGTATATGGCTTACTGTTATAATTAAATGTCAACTTGAGTTTACGTATTTGAAATCGGATTTGTTTATTTTTATTTTTATTAGTCAAAATATGGTGAAATTGATTATTTCTTCTAATAATAAAATTATTTGATTATTCTGTAATTATTTCAAAACTAATATGGTTTAAAATTTGAAAATGCCCTCAATAATTTATCTTGGGATATTTAACGTTCTCTTAAAATAATTTATTAAATTTTCGACTGACTATTGAGTTTTGTTCAGAATTGTTTTCCAAATGTAATGATTTAACATTGTTTTCAAATTAAAAACAATATCAAACACCACAGTATTTTATTAATATATACCAAAGATATGGTGATAGATGTATGTCACCTTATTGGATTAACCACTTGTACGATTTGCTTCACCTCACGGTCTATTGTACTGAATGCATTGTGTTGTGTTGTTGAGAATTTAAAAGCAATGATGTATTATTGCATTCATGAAACGATGTTGTACAGAGTTTTTTAGAAAATTCAAAACCCTTTGATAAATCATTAATGATTGGTGAAAATTACATTCATCTTGTAGAGTTTTTTTTAATGTTAAATAAATTATTAGTGCAAATAACAAAAAAAAATAAATAATAATAATAATAATAGTTTTTTGAACAATCTTTACTACAATTCACATTACTATTTGAAACCAGTACGTTTTCTACCTCGAACGAAATCTTAAATAATATTCATTATAAGAGTAATTTTATTTTAGTTTAACACTTAAAATGTTGATAAAATAATTGATTGAACTCATCTTTAATGTAATAAATGTATTACCTTTAAAATGATGGGTTAATTTATTAGTTATGTTTGCGTTCATGTTTTTAAGTTGTTGAAATTATTCAAAGCGTTTTTAAAGTTCAAAAGTTGAATTTATTTGGCAATTAAAATATACCATTTTTTAAATATCTTTATAGTTTGTGTAAGAAAATGTTTGAGTAAAAACATGATATTTGACACAAACTTAGTTATCAAAAAATCGATTTTAGCTTTTTAGTTTCAACTTTAAAAATAATTGCTTTAGAAACTTGGAATTCTCACCAATTATTTATGACATTGTTACACAAACATTAGAACACGTTAAAGAAAATTTGACCACTTAAGCAATACCAAGAACTTTGAAAATATTGGGAGTATCTCGTTTCAAGAAAGTTTTAAACTATAAAATTACATACTTTAATATTCATTTAAAACTTGAATTACGGATTAAATAACTGCTGTTGCAAAAAAATTCAGATTTGTATTATTATTTGAAAAAAATTATATTTTTTGGTTATGAGACCTGAGCATTACATACAAGCCTATACTTAAATGTCTAGGAACCTACATTTATATTTTAATAATTTCGGTCTCGTAATTTTTCTTTTCTAATTGTTTTACCTAATTTAAGTTAGGGAGAAAAGACAATTTCCTCGAATAATCATAGTCACTGTCGTATTTTATATAAAATAGTTTGGCTAGAAAAGTTTTCTCCAATAATTTATCTTAGGGCTACGTTCTCTAAAAATTCAAACAAGTATCTAATAAATATTTTTGTATAATTTATCGTTGCTTTGAAATTTAAAGTGATATCATTCAAAACTGTCTTGCACAGCAGTCAAGCCAACAATAAAAATAAACCTTCGCAATTATACACAAGGTATAAGAATATTGTAGAAGTTTATGTCAAATAAATAGTATAAACACTTCATAGTGTCATTACTTATATCAGTTAAAAATAAAAATTAAGCATGTTTGTTAATTTGATTTATCGCTGGATCTGGTAGTTTTGAATTTTCCTCCTGCGCTAATGGTCCGCAGACACCGTATCAGTGCGATCGTGCAAGCGCGTTCATTAACCGGGGAAAAACGACAATATTTTTTTGGCTTATTTTCCAGTACTCTCACAGTCGTCGTTTTTAGAGCGGTCTAAAAATATGTTCAGCGACGATCGAAAAAATTACCATCGTCTCCAACACGACCGTGGTTATGAATACCGACCGCGACGACGTGTGAGGCCGGAGCCGCGTGGACGTGACCTAATTTCCCGGACAAACAGCGGCGGCCGGCCGCCGGTTCGCATCTCTCCGCCGTTCCTCCTCGCGACTACCGTTATCGCAGTGGGCGCAACAGCTCGTGATGCGAAACGCAATTTATGACAGCGACGTTGATAACGGTGTGATGATATAATAGTGCACGTGTGATACAATCGCTGGAATTCTCGTCTGTCTCGTGGACGATTACAACTATATAGACGTCATGTACGTGTTCGGTGTTCACGTGCTGGGGCCCGCGCGGCCGCGGAGAAACGGGAGAGGAGACTCGCGGGCAAACCGTCAGCCGTCCCGCAGTCAACATGTTTTTCCGATTGTTTATTTATTTTTTTCTTTCATCAATGTTATAACTATACCATTTACGATTCGCATTCGGTATGAACACCGAATTATTATTTATTTGATCCGTATACGTACGGATTTCGTAAGTACTCACTCGAATAAAACACGAGAAGGTACACAACTTGTTTGAAGTATGTTTGTTTATAGTTTGAAGTGTTACCTGAAAAAAAAAAATTTAAAAACGTAACATTAATCCCTGTTCGATATGTATTAACATTGTTTAAACATAATATTACATAGATACTGTATAAGTGTAGTACCTAAGTTACGAACTACGAAAATAAAACATGTACAAATATTTTATCCTCGTAATATTTCATACTGGGTATCTCCAAGGGAAAAGTACTCGATTGTTTATTGTGTACTGTCATGTCCATATTATGGATACACCATATTTTTATTGATGATTATAAAATTTATATATTGGTTTCAATAATAGTAGTTATTATTATTCAAAAATATACTAACCGTTATACTCAATACTATATTTTTATGAACACTACAATGTACTAGACCATTTCTTCAATATGAAGTTATTTAAATGATTAATGAGATATTTACCACGTGATGTCAAAGTGTCGAACCTTACAAAGATAGTGTGAATGAGCAAGAAATAAATCTTTTGGACTAATACGAGTATTCTTCTATCAGTTTTATTTTTCAGTGAATCAGTTCATTATTGTTTTAAAAGTTTACGGTATTTTCTTAATAAGCAGAATAATTCTATTTCAAAAGAGGATCAAACAGGAAAGTCATACAGATTTAGAGAGTATCTAATTTAAGCACGCGTTTTTACCCTTTCTGAGTGCAGGGTCACAGGAAGTATTTTAAAGTAAAAACGAAAACAACTCATTTGAAAATCTATTTTTCTCTTTGAGACACTTTTTCGTTACATTTCTAAAGATGAAAGTTTTTGTTCAAATAAGGTACAGAGTGATTTCTTTTTCTTTGAGATTAAATCAAACAATTTAAGTATAAACCTTTTAGTCATAGTTTAACGGATTACTCGACAGCTCCAGTAAGAAAAAAACAAGTTTAAATTCTGTACATGAGATAATGCATAATTCTAATACCAACTTGTATATAGTACTAGAGAAATAAATGAAAAATGTGGAACTAAATGATGACATTATGTAATTAATTTTTATGATTTGGATATTTTTAGTGTTTTTAAAAATGTTAAGACTCAAACGAAAATGGGTTAGAGACCTTCTCCATTAATAAATACCCAAGTAGGTAGCTCCATTGGGAGCCATCCTACATCGTACCATTTTCATTAGCCAATTCGTTTTTATTCCAATCAAATTGTTTAACATACCTAATTAAGTATTTTACTTAAATTCTGATAAACAAATGAACAACTGTCATTGGTTAAAGCTGTAGAATTTCCTTTTTTTTTTTTTGGTTGAATTATTTTTTTAAATTTTATTATTTTTTTATTTGTCTTCTTATGTTTTACGCTATAAAATTTGAAAAAAACGTTACGATTCAAATATTTAGCAAGTATAATACTAAATGAGACTCTATTAAAATTTTCAAAACGAGCATTTCAATAAAAAAATAATGGGATAAAATATTGTTATTAATATTACATCAAATGCGAAGTTATTTAGTCAAGATAAAAATGTGTTATCTACAATGACATGATTTAAATATGCATTTATATAATTCTACTTTCACTACAATATAGAATAATTATTTGTAGGTTCAAAATTGAGGAAATCGATATGTTATCTTATGATGTAATCAGAGTTAGTAAAAATAATATAATTATCAATATGACATACTGATTATGGGGATTTATTGTAGTGTTGGTATCTTACTAATAGAAATTGTAGTAATTTTATTTTTATTTGAATTGTGCATTGAATATTACTTATGCGAATTTCGTAACCAGTTTAATTTTTAAACAATATGAAGAATAAGCATATGAATAGTACGTTTGTTTCAAGTTTACGGACTTAACAAGATTAAAGTTTTTCATATGACAAAATAAGATTTCACATATAAATGTTTATGGTAGAAACTAATCTGACTTATAACTGATTAGAGAAGTTTTTTTTAAATATTCGGAATAAATGTAAATTATTACCATAAAAAATTTGGAAATTAATAAGTAACATTCACCTATTAAAATCACATTTATTACTGTTAATTTGTGGTCAAATTTCGTTTTACTGATATTTAAAGATTAATTGTTATAGATTCTCTAATATAAATGTCTAAGTATCAAACTTATGATTAAAATTTCTGAAGAGTAATTTTGTCAAGTCTTACTTATAAAGTTTTTGTTGAAGTAGGTAAACTAATAAATCTGTAGGCACGATTAAGAGTTATTTTTAAAGCTGACAATTGATAATTTTAATGAAAAAATAAAAACATTTTGAAAGTTCCAACTAATAATTTATGCTTCTCTATGAAAACAAATATATACAATGAAACAATTGTTATTTTAGTTAGAAAAAGTTCCTCTTACAATTTATTACCATATTTTTATTTCATTTCCTCACTTGTATCTAATAAAAAATAATTATTTTGAACCACTTCCTATTTGATCAGATTTGTACTTATAAGTTTTAGCAAGTCCAAATATTTTTCAATCATCATAATAATTTATAATATTTTATACACATATGCATACGTCAATAATACGATTTTGATTTGTGACCATTATAAAAATGCATATTAGCCCATTAAGTATTAGGTACTACGTAGATGATAAAAATATTCATGAACATAGTACGTGACCGCAATATTCAAATATATTTACTGATACAAATGCTATGAAAACCCACCAAAAGGCCAAAATACTTTTTTGTGGTGTATTTTATTTAGCTATTAGAATATTGTTATTCATATCATATTTAGAACGCTGAGAGGACAAATATTTACTAATATATTTAAGTATATTGTATACATTCCAATAATAAAAGTATTTAAATAATTTACAAATTCAAATTTGTACAAGATGAATCGCTCAAATCTAATTGTTCAAAATAGAAGATAATTTTTATTAATTTCTGCACTGTATACAAAATGTAATAATAACATTTATTTTGCAATTATAAATAATAATGTCCAAGTTTATACAATTTTGCATAAAGCTGCGCGTATCAATTTAATTGTTTTTATAACGTTGTGAATGCAAAAATCACTGAGCGCATTATTGATTTGCACACTGTTAAAAATGTGGTTTATATAGTTTTTAGTATAATGGAAATATTTTATGAATTACACATATTATAAACCGTGTAATAAACATACATAAGAAAATCAATGTGCCGTTTCCAGTTTAGCTCTAGAGTAAACTTATACTATTTTCTATTTTTCTTCGTATAATAGGTATTTAGCTTACAATTTTTTAAAGATATTGATAGAAACAAATTAGTTTCTAAAGGAAATTACAGTATTCAATTCGTCAGAAGGTGTTAAAATGTTTATTAGAACACCAAATGTAAATTCTGAATCTAAATCTTAATATCGTTAAAATATTAAAAATTGTAATTTTTTCTTTTATTTACTATGGTTAAATAAATAATAAGAAATAATATATATATATATATATATATATATATATATATATATATATATATATATATATACATAATATGTGTATATAAAACAAATGTCTGTCCATCTGTTTATGCATTATGCGTCACTACACCATTCATTCGATCGCTATGAAACTTCGTGAAGTTATTGAGTACATTCCCAGGAAGGTTTCTAGCAAAATACATCTATCCTACGATAGTGTAGAGTTTACGTTTGGGTAGACCAAAACGAGCTAGAAAGTCATTAGTTATCAAACAACTAAAAGTCAACAAAGAAGCATTCAACAAGACAACAATCAAAAACGAATAAAACATCTATATATTGAGTTCAGTCTCGCAGTATTTTTGATCAACAATTTTCACCAAATAATTTTTGAAAATTGTTCATAAAAAATATTTAGTGAAGTATTCGACACGTGAATGGTGTTCCTAACGCGTTTGGTTATACAAACGCATGTGATGTTTCAGACGTGTTTTGGTAATCTATACTTAAAACTTCTGATCTATAGATATATTGTATATAAAATGTAAAAAGGTATTTTTTTGTAATGGTTTATCTTCAAAACTACTCATCTAATTATCATGCATTTTTTTTTATATAATAGAGAATATTACGGAGGTTTAAAGCCTAATTTAGATTCTTTAAGTTAATTGAATAATCATTAATTTATGAAATGCTTTGAAATTTTTTTAAACAACGAATTATTCACAATATTTTGTTATTTGAACTAAATCTGCAATTTAAAATACATGAATAAATACATTTTTCAAACAGAATAATACAAAAACGTAGGTAAAGCTTAAAACGACGATAATTAACACATTAACACTTTTACTGTATAGGCTTTATTTAATATCTTATGAAAAAATATTTACAAAAAAATCTGTAGAAATTTTGAAACCAATTTCTATGAGGCACTTATGTTAGTGTCGCTGACACTAATTTTAAAAAGGGTACAAAATTGAAAAATAAAAAAATCTATGTAAGGTATATTCATGATATTTCCCCTAAAACATCGAATCCTATTCTATTTGAATGTATTAGACTTTAGAGTTCAGAGGATAATTACTAAACGGGACTTGAAAAAATCTGAAACTGTATATTTTATCACAAATGAAATTGAGAGTTATGTTGTTCTTTCTGCTAATAAAATCTTTTTCTATGAATTATAAAATAACATTACTTATATTTGAATTAAATTGTATCAAACACATTTTATTTTTATATAAATAATATTCATAATTTGTCAACGCATAATCATTATTCATTTTATACATAATTAAATTATGAAGCCAACAAAAATGCTTCCTTAGAAATTCTATTAAAAAAAAAAAAATTCAAAGGATATTGGTTTAATGTTGAATTAAATAGTTACATATCATTTTTATTATTTATTCTAAAAATAAGTACATTTTGTCTGAAACGAATTATCAACAAATTAAAATAATTAATAGTTGAATCAATAATACAATTAAAAATAATAATTTACTATCATTTCTAATCCCTAATGAGTAATGACTATACCACTTTAAAGTGCATTGTTGTTTATTATAAATGTTTAAAAAATATTTCTTCTATATATTTAATTAATAATTTTACCTGTTAAATTTAAAAATAAATGTATCATGACTTATCATTGTAATTATTTTATTAATTAAATTATATTATCAAGGTTGATTAATAAATTGTACACAGTTTATTTAATTAAAATTAAAAGTTTTCATAATACGTTGTACATAATATACAAATATATTATGCACTTCTATTCGTATTATAGGCAGTTGTTTTAATTGATGAAAGTGCATTTACACATGATGGTGAAATGATACCGAATATTCAATTTTTTATTAAAAAAAATTACCAATGTAAGTAATGTTTATTAATAATAAATCATATTTTTGTACCGAATTTTATTTACTATACTTGGCATAATGACATGTAATATTATCAATTTGTATACGATTTTATTATCATTAATTAATTATCATAGTGTATTTGAATACTAAATGGGTACAGTTTGAAATAATTTTGTATACTTGTATTTTTTTTTTACAAATTCAATTGCTTTTTGGAAATTCTCAATATATAAAATATTGTGTTGTCTTCTTAACTTTGTCCAATTATAACGCACTTAGTATTTTATCAAAACAAATATATTGGAATCGCTGTTTTTTGAAGTTATGAATAGACTATTAATGAAATGAAGTATGTGAAACTGTCAGTAATTTCATTAGTGATATAAATAAATTGATAGAATACTAATAATATTAATACTAATTTTATCAAAATTGTAATAATGCGATGAGAGGTATGACATTAAATTTGTTAGTTACGTATCCTAGAATTGGTGTACGTGACAAGACTTCCGATACTCAAGTCACAAACTCACTTTCAATACACGTGATTTTCAATCTCAGACAAAATATATATTCGAATATTGAATAGGCTTTCATTTTTTTCTTTTGAATATCCATGTATTTAAGGGTGTATGTCGGTATGTATAAGATCTAGCCTTGCGTGGGAGAGTCTTATTTAGGATTATCAAGGAATTTGTATACTTAAGTACGAATGTGGAGTTACGTGTCTAAGTTTATTTCAAACATACACTAGAGTTCTTAATAACTTTTTCTCGAATTTTTATTTTTTCTTCTGTTTTGCCTTTGAATTTCATAGATATTAAAATGTCTTGTGTACGCTAAAGCTTTAGTCTGTGATTATTTATTTTTAACACATGGACATGGGTCGTAAAAACATCACACGAGAAAATATTGCCACTGCATCGAGTAAAGCATGCACTAGTTCAGCAAGATTCACTAGTTCAGAACGAAATGAATACGAATTATTGATATTTACATATTTATTTACATTATTATTATATCAATTAAGTGTTATTTGTATTAGTTATCACTTATCACTTATCAATTACCATCAATAAATCTTTTTTGTGACCCATTTATACTCTGAAATCGGATATTTATTCATTAATTCAGTTTTTGCCACGTTTGAATGAAATAAAACATTAATATTTGTTCAAAGCTTATAAAAAATTAATTATTACTTCGTTAATCAATATTTTTACTGATCATCAAAGATTAAAATTTGATTGCATTATTTACATTTATATTTTTTTGTAAGTCAACGCTGAACAGTTATTACTACCTAGTGAATTTATTATTATTTTAATATGTATAGGTAAATAATTAAGTACTAAAATAATAGTCTAGTAGTCTGAAATGTTGAAACATTCATAAATATTTACTTTAACAAATGTTTCAATTGTAAAAATTTGCATTTTATTTTAAATAAAATATTTTAGTTTCATTTTTCTACTTGAAATCATTGAGATAGTGTCGTATTTGGAAATGGTTTTAAGTAGAAGCTTGACTTAATATAATTAATTGAATATAACGCAGAGGAAATCAGAAATGATAAGAGTAACTTTCAATTGAAATTTTAAGTATAGTTAGGTACTGTAGTTACAAACTATAATAACTACGAATCCAAATTTAATTTTTACATCATAATATTATATGATAAAAACTACTCATGTGTGAAATACATGTAAATGAGAGTACAGAACTTATTTTTAAAAATACAATAAATTTAGGTTTTTTTTTACATTTATTAAATGTACTTGAATAGAGCAATATTGATTCTATTCAATCACAAAAGCTCAAAGTCAAAATTATAATTTTCCAAATCAAATTCAGTATTTTTAATGTTTATAACATAATGAAATGATATGGGTTGTGTTTTTGTTTGTTTTTCCTAATAAATTTAAAAATTCAATTACGTTATTATACACATATTTACCTGAAATTATTCGATATTACCTATTTGTAAGGTACGTAATTTCTTTTCAATTTTTGGAATGTGTAGTTGGTATACAGAGAAGTTTACAAATGCATAGTGGAAAGGTAATTTTATTATCTGATCATAATGTAGAAGTTAGAAGTTCAAATCAAACATCTAAGAATCGAAAATTCTATCTCACGTATCTTAAATATAAATAGGTAGATAATCGTTACTGAGTTTTTATTAAATTGTTAAGTAAAAGATATATTATTAGGTTAAGCAGGCATGTGAGACCTTTAATATCGGTTTCCATGGTGATAGGAATTTTTTTTTTAGATCATGGTCAGAGTTGAAGCGAATAATAAATGGTAATACGGTCCCCGTCTTTTGTCGTCACTGTGATTGATTGGTCCAAGTGGATAACAATGCGTTACATCGGAACAGTTTCCTCCTAAAATGTGTGTTTTTTTTTGTCTCTATGCTATTTTGAGGAAAAAAAATATAAATGCACATTGCGCTTAAAATATTTTCAGTTATAAAAGTTTGAAACGAAAATTGCATACATGATATCCATTAGAAAACTGGGAAACATTCTTAACCTAAGATGTATTCCAAGCATAATTACGTATGTGTAAGTATTTAAGTTAATATAGTAAAAATAAAGTGAACAGTCAAAATTATCTTAATTTTTTTTTTGTAATATTATTTCTTTTTCAAATTATTAAACATTTATCTTAGGATATGTTCTTTATATTTACTAAAACACTCATTCATGAGTATTGTGTAGGTACCTATACATAATTTTACAGACATATTTCCTGAAATTATTGTTTTAAAGAGAAAAATAATTTGGATTAGGGCATATGTTTAAGTTTAAGGTTAAGGTACAAGATAATGGAAATAATACGAGACGCATTTAAATTTAAAAAAATTATGTTTTAGGCGTTAAAAAAAAAAAAACAAATTATTAAACTAAGTTCCTTTTAATGAAAACTTTTAACAAGTGAAACAATATAATAAAATATTTTTTGACAATAAACTTAATAATACGTTTTTTCGCTTTTAAGTTTTAAACATTAAAAAATATTTTTAAAAGTATAAATTGCATAGCTATTGAAATTTAAACATAAAAAACTTTTAAAATTAATTTGACTAGGTATATTAAATTTTAAACATATTTGTATATAATAAACAGTGTTTGCAAGTTAAAAGCCGGAAAATAAGTCTACCCAAAACGGATTGTAATTAATAACGAAAACTAAAGTTTTCAATATATCTACTGAAAATGTATTTTACTGTCTTTGTTGTATTTTATTAATCTTCATTTGGTTATTCAAATAATATAATGGCGAACCATGGTGATATGAGATAATAAGTAAAAATCTAGATGCATATCATAAAGTAAAATTATTACATTAGATACTTTATACGCAGCGTGCCTCATATTACTGTAGACCGCGTGTAAGTCAACAACCAAATTGCCATCAAATGGTATAACAATCGTATCGAATAAGCTTATATTTTTAATTTATATGTGAATGTCAAGAAAATGTATTAATGTTAACATGTTATGTGGGTGTATGCCCATGACACATATAATATACTTGTACACATTATACAATTAGATTTAGGCAGTCATTAAACAAATATAGCACCTACATTTTCAAACCTATACAATATTATCTCTGCATATATTTGTTTACCAAGAAAAACAGCGGGTACATTTTTAATGATATTATGGTTTACAATTAGTTTTTGGATATTACACGTTAGACTAGGTGTTTGGCGCATTAAACTTTAACCAGAAGACACTACTCATGTTGAGACTATTGCTGAGTTAAATAAATAATACAAAGTATTTCTAAAAGTTAAACCCAAAATTGTAGAGTTTGAGCTAACAATGTATTAGGTGTAAAAATTATAAGCTAATAATAATAAAAATTAAAAATTAAATGATTCATATCATCAATTTGAATTTTTAAGATTTCTTTCTAATAAAATTGTTATACTCGCCACATTTAACTTATATCACCGCGTTTGTTATTTTATTTTTAAAAATTCATTCAACAATATTTACATATTTATCAATAAACAGTATTTTATTTTTGCAAGTCTAATAGAAAGATATTTAATTACCGACCTATCGATTATAAGTTAAAGTATTAAATACAAATTATTAGCAATAAACACGTGTTGATATAAAAAAATATTTATTTTCAAATTGCATTCGTTTTTATGGGATAAAATACATTTAAAACACATTAAGTATTATTATACAATTTATTTTATTAGGAACTTTCTTAAACTGGTATAATCTACAAATCACGAAGTAACAAGTAAAATCGTGTAAAACGTTTTAACATGTCAAAATGCAGAATGACGAATGAATCATTCGAAATAATACATTGTAGCTATATATAAATGCACGGTGATTTCTTTAGAATAATCACTCTACTTAGTAATAACTCTCTGTATGGTAAACTTAATTACGCTGTTAAGTGCAAATATTTAAATGTTTCGCATATACAATTTAAAACTAAACATTTTTATGAAAAACGTTTTTATTCTTTTTATCCCATTAATTTTTTTAGTGTTTAAGTATTCTTAAATTGCAACTATTATTCATAACTTGATATTCCGAAAGACAATATTTTTACTATTAAACTAATAGTTTGTGTCTTGAACTATAAGACTGAATTTTAAAGTCATAAGTATTTTAAGCTTAAAGTACATAATAGTGGAAGTAAATTTATGCGAGGTACCCGTGATCTCCACTCTAAACATTGGATGATTAAACTTTTCAAACTATCGGTTGAAAGAGACAAATGTGAAACATCGAAATTAAAAAATTAACGAGAAAAAACCAAAGTCAGTACCTACCCAGATGAAAAAACGGCGTAAAAATGAAATCGTTCACGAAAACGTCGTATTATTAGCGTTTCGAATCGTCACACGAAAAATACTCGAATTTATGCATTTAGCGCACGGGTCGAAAACGGTACACGGTCGTGCTCGGGAAGAAACCACCCCGTGGGTATAATGTTTCGGTTAGCACGGGGCGTGCGTGTAAAAAACGTCGGCGCGAAGTGTGCAAACACAACGTTTTGTTTTCCTGTATTATGCGGCGGCGGCGGTGGTGGTGGTGGTGGTCACAAACCGCAGTCTCGGCCGTGTCGTCGCGTCACAGACGTCTAACGAGTCTCGTTGAAAATCGAACGTATAATATTATAATATAGGTAATAATACGTGTGTGTAACGACGACAACAATCGACAACAATGCCGGGCCGCCGCCTCCGCGTACGACGGTCGCCGTGACTCGCGGCGCACGCGTCCGTCCGCCCGGCCGCCCGCCCGCCAGTCGCCGGTAAAGGTCTACCGGTTCGCGTACGTACGGGTACGTAAAATAATATCGTAGACGGGGGGACGCGCGGTTTGAACGTGAAATATGTATTCGGAAAACCTTCGGGCCGGAAGGTTTGTCCCGCATCGTACGAGCGTGACCGCGACTCGGACGTCGCAATTTACCTGCACTCGGCCGGCCGGTGGCGGGCCACTACGCGCGCGTAACACTATATTACGCCGTCGCGTCGACGTCCGTGAACGGAGGTAAAAAAAAAAAAAAAAAAAAAAGTCCGCTTACTCCGATAACCTATTAATTATACACGCAGGTAGCGGACGGATGTGCCGCGTGTAGGCATACACACACTGTACAATAATATGTATGTAATGACAATTAATTATCGCAGTCGACGACAAACGCACGTCGTGACGCGTATTCGCGTTTTTCACGTATACGCGCGACATGGTCAAGCTCCGAGTGTCGGGTCGTCGTCATAATTATTATTATTATTATTATTATCGTTATTGTTTTATACAGGGGCGTTAGTGCAAATACGTCGGTGTTTGTTCCGCACGCGAACCCGCGTATCGACATTAAATTATTATTATTATTATTATCACTGTGCCATTGACCATTGTTCCGCGATCGAAACCCATTGGCCGGGGTCCGCACGGGTCCCCGTTTTCGTGTGCCGAGTAATTATAAATCGGTGGCATTCGTACGGACGCGACGGATCGAATGCACGAGAAGAGTCCGTGCGAGCGCGAGTGGATGACGGCCGGGGGCCGGGGGGAGGAGGAGATCGTTTTAAAACGGTCCGTTTCCGCTGTCCCTCGTGTCGACGACGATGACACGCCGCCGGGGTCTAACGAGATAATTATAAAATACTTAAATTTAAATAATGACGAATACTACTACTGTTGTTATTATTATTAATTATCGTCATCGCCAGCATCATTATCGCGTAATTTAGTATAGGTACTGGCGGAATATAGAGGTTATATATTATGGTCCCGCGAGAACGCTCCGATCGGAAGCGCGCTTTTAAGTACGTATAATGTTGTATCCTGACCGTATACTGCAGTGGCGTGTAATATTCACCTATGGCAACTCTCTGCTTGCATAATATATGTATTATATACGTCGTGTTTAATAATATAATGTACGTGTGTTAAATGTATACATGTATAATGTATATGTATATATGTACGTGTAACACGCGTATGTATGTATAATGTACGCGCAGCACCATTCGTTTTACACACTTCGTGTCGTAGGTACATATATATATATACATATATATAACCTAACCTGACCATATATCTGGTGCCAGTAGACGGTGGTGGCGGAACGCACTGAAGAATTGATTTTTTTTTTTGTTTTTATATTTTTGAGAACCAGGCGTAAAGCCGTGTTCCAAAATAAAAACCTCGCCAAACGAACAAGTCGCGCCGCGTCCTATTATACCCAATAGAATCAGCTAGCGAGTGACCTCACTAAAATCACGTGAATGTAAAATAGTTTTCACCGATAAATCCTATACGAATTTGCGCATCGCGTACATTGGTTGGGTCGACTATCGACGTTTGATTGTTGGTATTCTGTAAATTTCAAATCAATTTAATTTCAGGCCATTGCAATGTTATCGAGATGTAACTGCTGCCCGTGAATCAAAGTTTAAATGCTTGTTTTTTTTTTCAAGTTTAAATTAACTTGATTCTTAGTTTCAAAATTTAAAGAGCATTTTTAGATTTCCATAGAACGCAGTATTCATTATTTTAGGAGAAATGAGTAAACAACATAGGTAGTAGGTACATTGTATTTTGTTTGGAATCCTGTTTGATGACTTAAGTATTCTTTATTTAAATAGTTTTTATAGTAAAAATATAATAATGGAAATATTATAAATGGATGTCAAAAGTTCATATATTTATACTCATAAAGTCCATGTAGAATCATAAATAAAAACTTATCTAATTTAAATGCAATGAAAGTTTGTTGATGAAAAAATGTGTTATACATTGACTGCTTACGCAGAAAATATTCTAATAACTTCGGCAATATCATAGTAACAGTTAAAAATAGTAATATAGGTACTGAAAGTCGTAAGAAGTTGTTTAGCTCTCTAGCTTAAGACTTAAATACTGTAATTTAATATAGGCAATAAAGCATCTATTTTTATGTTAGAGCATATATTGATGAACATTTTTTGTATTTATCACTGTTTGATTTATATAATATTACAAGAATATTAATTATTGATTTTATTACTGTATACGCGTTGTACAAGATAATACCTCACCATCAATCTAGTAATCTTGCACTGACATAAACAGCGCTTATAAGGATACTATCAATGATTAATTATACATTATCTTAACCACTATAAAAGTTTAAATGAATAATAAATACTATGAGTATTAAACGTCCATGTTTTCCTTTTAATAAATCACGTGAATGTACAATATCATTAAAAAATGTCTGTAAATTAAATAAACATACGTATAAAACTAATGGATCCACCGCATCACTCAACATCTAAAATAACACAGCTACACAGTTTTACACATATGTTATAGCTTTATTATGATATATATTATATATAAAACTAAAGATAAATTTAATTTAATTTTTATCTTAATTTTCAAAATATATACACTTTCATTTACTTAATAACTTAAGATGTATTTTTCTAAATGCTAAATATTGCATTAAAACATTAGGTTTTTGCGATGACCTAATAAATTGTATTGTGTAGTTTAGATAGTATACCTATATTTAGTTTGCTGTATAGTTTAAAATCTATGCATATATTTTATTTTCCTGGGTTAACTCATTTCACACCTCAGTAAATATTAAAATATGCAGTCCATCAGTAAATTGTATTCTATTCAATAATAATTGCTTAAGGCGAAAACAAATTCGTTGAGGTATACTTTTATTGGGTCAAAATATAAAGCACGGATATAGGAAATAATAATTTATATCATCTTATAGTAGTATACTATAATAGAATGTAGTAACAAAATGTAGTAGAATCCAGTGACAGTCAAATTACTTGGATATGGAAAGGGATGATAATTTGATAATTAGAGGATTTTTAACTAGGTATAAATATTTATTATATTAATTTACATGTATTATATATATATATATATACACATATATAAATATTCACACACACGTAAAATAACTTCAATGTTAAAATTTTCATAATTATATGCGTGTAAAAAATTATAAACAAAAGTAGTTTTTATACATCGTTTAAAGATGTTTTGTATAAATACCTGAAGATATCTCATTAAGTTTGTTTGTTTCAAAGGGCATAAATACAGCACTATTTAGGTTAGATTAGTATTAAGCTCATTACATAATGTATAACCCATAATATCAGAAGTACGTTAAGTGTATATTATACAGATGCTGTGTAACAGAATCAACCGCATTGCTTACACAATTACTCTAAACGAGACTTAAAATGCGATTTGTAAAAACTAAACTAGAAACTCAATAGACTGCAATTTTAATTTTATTTTCGTTCTATGAAATAAAGTTTAAACGTAATTACTGATTAGTTTTCAAATTTTACAACAAATGCGTAGTTAGACGTACCTACGCGACTACATCACCAACCACACAGACTAATTTTATCTGGAACTTTGGAATTTTAGTACACTTTTAAAAGAATTAGGTCTTTTTTCATATAGTGTCCGTCCTTTGACATATTGTTTGATTAACTCGCTTTACGTCCTAAAATTGATTATTATTTTATTAAGGGAATGGATGTTTCTCCGATACAGTAAAGACGAACCTATTGAATTTGACTATGCCCCTTGTCGACGCAAGTGTATAGTAACGCACATGGTGACTGGTGTGTGTAAAAGGATATCAATCACACAAAAAGACATTTGGGCGGGTTACGCCATTTTCCATAGGACTTGCGTTACGTGCATTAATTAATAGGTTTTTGCCATCATAGTCGTCGGGATGATCGAGATGATAATAATAATCATTATAGCTACTATTATTAATAATATAATTGTTATTAATTGTAGCGTTGGTATTATAAGTTGAAGTGGTAGTAGTAATATTAGTAGTAGTAGTAGTAGTAGTTTTTTTTTTATGTAGTAGTATAGTAGTGGAGATAACAATAATACAGTGACAACAATTATAACGATCCATTGAATTTAGTAATATTACTTAGGAGGTTAGCATAGGTTATCCACTATATTTGATCTTCAACCCGGTTAGTATACGTAAGATAATGTTAAATATTTTACAATACGTAATGTTTTGATGTTACAAATGTAAGAAGCTTTACATTTTATAAAATATTTCATTAACGGTATTACTTACTACGAAAAAACAATTAATTTATAATTACATACGTTTATTAAAATGATACGTATTTAATACATATAGATACATACACGTAAACAAAAGACATATACTAGATGCTTTTTTAAGCCCGCACGCTCCATTTTTTACTTTGTATGTAATCCGATTTTTTTATTGTTTTTTCATGTACAAATTAAATCACTAGTAAAATTACGTTTCTGTGAAAAATATATTTTCACCATCTTTTAAACTCGATTAATTAAGTTTTATTTTCTAAAATGACATTTAATACTGCTAGGTTAATACTTCGAAAGAATATTTTTTGTATGATATTTTTGTACTTATATTTTTCTTTTTTGACTTATAGTTTAAGAGATATAAACGTTTAAAGTTTCAGGAAGGGTACCTAGTGGAGAAGTAATATAATGCCACTCCCACAGAAATTTAATGATAATTCTACACTACACAAAAAGGAAATGCGCAAGTATCTTACAAACTATTGATTCAATAGTAAAAATTTTAAATTCCATATAAACGTTTTTCTTTCAGAAAAAAAGTTGAAAATGGTAGATATTTGTAAAACTTCTCACTGATAAAAAAATCTTAAAAATTATTTTTACACAAGAATACATTTTTATTCAAGTTTCAACTTCAACACTAAGCTTCACTTATAAAACCATTAAATTTAGTAATTATAAAGGGTTCAGAATGAAATGATTATACTTTAAAAATGATTTTTATTTTTTCTGAGTGATCCCCGGCACAACATATTATTAATAACCTCTGACTGAATTTCATCTACTTAAATCATTACTTTATATAATAAATAAATTCTCTCTAGAAGTTAACTTCTAATATACCTACATCTTATTTATTTATTTATTTTTTTTTTTTATTAAAATAGAAAAATTTACAATCTGTAACATAATATGTACAATAAGCAAATAGGCTAAAAATAGAATAGTATTTACATCACATGATTAATATGAGGAGGGAGTCTGTCCAGTGACAGTACCCTCAGGTGGCATTTCGGTTAGGTATTTAATAAATCCCTGCACCAATGTCTTTTTAGCCGACGAGGAGGGTTTTCAGGCAAGATTACATCTTATTTAAATTAAATTAATAATTTTTGTTATTTTAAATTAGATAGGAACATTTTTTTAAACTTAATTTTACTCTTAATCAATAGTATGGAATGATCCAAAATGATTTTGAAAATATCAACATTACAGTGTTATATACTTATATACCTAGGTACATATCTCTTTTTGATATTGATTTTAAATATTTCGCTTGCAAAGACGATATTTAACGTCGCGTCGGGAATGTATTACGATTATAATAGAATAATTATATTCCAAGAACTATAAAGAATACACATGATGACACTTAAATTATTATAAAAATATTAAGTATACATTTTAACTGTTAACATTATACATCAATGTGGTATAGATGGCAACGTATCATAAATTATTTAATGATCAATCCTATTTTATAGAATAGATTTGTAAAAAAATTTACAAGTTTGAATGTGAAAAATGATAGTTACAAATTAACCGCGAAAGAAAAAAAATTATGTTATGATATGAAGAATTTAATGTAGGTCCTATTATGAGAAACTCATTCAGTTTATTTCAATTAATTAAAACAAATTTTAAATAGGTACCTATAAATATTATTTAATTATTAAAATACAAATATATGTATACAAAATTAATTATTTTGGCAGTAGTCATGGCTGGAGTGTATTTTTATTTTCTTTTTAGAGTAGACTTCAGGCTTTAATAATTAGTTGGGCTGCTTACCTATGTGTTTTAATGTTTACATATTCGTACGTTAATATTAAATTAATACGTTATATATCACCTGTTATAGGTAATAGATTTTTTTTGCAGTAAAAATGTATGTTAAGTAATAATGTACATTAAAATGCAGTTAATACGTGCCATATTTTCTCAATAAAAAATTGTTTTTTGAAAAATTACAAAAATTATAGAAATTACTGAAAGCTTAAACATCATAATGGTTTCAAATTTACAACTCAATAACAACTGAAATTAATCCTACTAGGTAGTTATTATTATTTTATTGTTATAAACATACATTTATTATTTATCAATCCTGAGTAATATTAAATTAGAGATGATTTATCATAAAATTTAGTTTATTATGTATACGTATGTGTCCATAAAAATTGCGATTTGTTAAGACAATAACAATATAAAAAAATTATGTACCGCAATTTATTCATTTTTACAAATTATGAATTTATCGATTCGTTCTAAAAAATAATACGAGTATATGATAAAATAAAATTTTAAGTTACAGAAAAATTGAAAACAATATATATATAATATATATATTTTACTTGGTAGCAATTTTTTAACAATATACTATTGTAGGTACGTGTATATTATACAAAAAATAATAAACCAAAACATTTTGTGTGAGTAATGTTCTTGATATCACATAAATAGGTAAGCTACATTTCAAATGAGATTTTAATAGAACAATAAAAGGAGATTTCAGGGTCTAGTGAAAATTAGCAAACTACGCAATATTACTTTTAAACGAAGCGGATTAACGTGATTTTACGGTAATTTTAATTCATTCGTTGGAAAACATTTGTTAGCGAGTGATGTAAGATGAAGCACCCATCAGTCATCACTCATTCACATGTTCATCAAAATTCATAATTATATTATCTAGTAATATATATTAATATAAATGTGTAATCAATACCCTTCTGTCATTCTGGTCCATATTCTGAAATATTATTTACATCATTCCGATGTCTAATTAAATAAATACCAATTATTTATGCTATTTATAGTTACAATTTCTGACGTTGGATAAATATTTAAAATGATATCAAACAATCATACACAACAAAATAATTATTAAAAATATTTATGAGTAATAAAATAGCGAAAATAACATGTTCAAACATTTTTAGTTTTGCAATAATATTAATATTGTCTATAGGTAAATAACTATCAAGAACTTAAATAAATGATATGAATAAAGATTATAGATACATATAAAAGAACAGGCGTGTCCATGTTCCAGTTTTTCGGAGAGGCATCCGAATAATTTTACAAATTTGTTTCATTGAGTTATTGAAAATAACTCCCTCTCCCAGATGTTATAATTTAACCCTTTTCTCATTTTTTCCCCGGGAAGGTAAAGGGAGGGAAAACGCTATACCGAAAGTGTCTATGCAATAAAAATATGTAAAACATTATTAAATACAAGCGAAAACGAGTTATTCAGTTAGTTGATAATATAACAAATTAAATTAAA
Source organism: Therioaphis trifolii (assembly GCA_027580255.1). Classification (NCBI taxonomy): domain Eukaryota; kingdom Metazoa; phylum Arthropoda; class Insecta; order Hemiptera; family Aphididae; genus Therioaphis; species Therioaphis trifolii. The sequence continues at coordinate 12,053,723 of CM050411.1, forward strand.
ATTAATAAGTTCACTGAATTCGTATTGTTTCAATTGAATTTTTCAGTAATGATGATGAATCATTATAAGTAATACATATTTACATACATATTCTTCATATTGTTATTATTATTTTTTTAATTTTAGCTATAAGTTACAGTATTTTAATCAATTGATTGATCTATATCAATATATTTGGCTTGAGGTGCCTGTTTGTTATCTATAAAATTTTCCAAAGTAAACTTTTAAGAAAAAAAGTTGTTAAAAACATGTTTAAAATTTTAATATAGGTCTTATGTAGGATCAACAATTTATTTTAATTTGGCCGGATTTTACATCTTTTTAATTTACTACGCACATAAAAAAAAGTGTGAATTATATTACTAGTTACTTTTAAAATATAATGAACAATTATTGATTTTTATATTATACATAATCTAAATAACTGTTGTGCTCCATTTACACTTTTTTTAAATATTTGAAAATATTTGCGTACAATTAAATATATTAACGATTCAATAGTATTTTAATAGTAATTTTTTATTATTTTTCGTTCTTTGAATACCTGTGTATTATTTATGTGAAAATTTTATCAAAATTGTATTTATCATTTTCAAAGTTTTTGACATTCATTAATAATATACCGTTTTAGTATAGCATTATTTAAAAAATGTATCCTACGCAATCCATTCATACAGACTATCAAATTCTACACAAAAATCACACAATTAATATTACAAAACAGAATTTATAAGAATCCTTTCGTATTAAATGCGTATTTATTTTAACACTTAACTTTTTTCGTTGAATCGAACCTCTTTTCAAAATATTAATTTTGAGACTTAACTATTGAAACAATGCTTATACATTTTTTGATTTTCTATTTAACTATTTATAATCATAGTATCTGTACATGCGTTTTGATTACTTAATTAAAAACTAATGAAATATATTTTTTCGAATATAATAGATAATAACTTTAATATGAATAATATATTTTAAATAATGTAAAAAGTGTAATTATTTTTACAAACTATATATTCAATGATTTGCTAACAAAGAATGATAAAAAAATGTATGTATAAATTGTTGAAATTAGTTAAATCTATTAATTATTTAATACTCCAGCATTGAAGCATCCAAGAGCTAGGACGAATAATTTAAATATATATAGGTACGTATTAATACAATTTATGAAATCCATATTTTTTTACTGTGAATAAAAATAGATCATAATTACTCGTGTATTCACTAACATTACATTTTTTTAAACAAAAATTACATTATACATTTTTTTTTTAAATAAGTAAGTAATTTAATTAAATGTCATTGTTTTTATAATGATATTTAGCATATACTTTGTGTACCTGTAGGTATAAAACAAAAAAGATTTTGGTCAAATAACATAAAAAAAAGTATGAGTGAGAAATGAGAATATATTATATTTAGATATTTGTACTTAACGAAAGTATTATAATAAATTGTATGTTCACTGATTAATTGTTGTACACATGATATGTAACAAGGTGTGTGCTACTGAGATTGTAATATGAATACAACACAAGTACAATCAATAGCTATAAAATGTGATTACCTTAATATACTTTAAAGAATTTTATTATCATTAATGTTTAAAATTGCACTACACTTTCTCCGAAAACAATCGATTTAGAATTTAAAGAAAAACATAAGTGTCTTTGTGGTGAATTTTTAATGATCTATTCAATTTTTTAAATAACGACCTCGAGATATATGTTTTAAATGATTCAGAGTCATACTTCATTCAACAGACGGCACAAAAATTATCTTCATTATGTTGAAACAAGGTTTTTTAGTGTTCTTTCAATTTTTATTTTATTTTATTTTTTTTTATTTTTTTATTTGATGAAAGTCTGCGTTACTTGGAACTATATAAATATCAATAGTTACCTTCTGAAAAACCACTTGTTTCGGCAAGAGCATGATAATTTTTCAGAGTCACGATGTACAGTGTTTCCTACTATGCTTTGCTACTACTACTACTGCTTTTACCTCTACTTTTACAACTACTGCTACTACCATAACATCACTATACACCGTCGATCCTTGAACCCACATCGTTTCGAACTTTAAATAAAAAAAAATATATGCAAGGACGATTACGTTTTACAGCTACACTCTAGGTCAAGTGTATATGATTGTAATGTGTAGTTTGAGCATTTAAATTATAAGCATGCGAGCTGGTTAGCAAAAAATATTTTGAATCTGATTTGCAAAATTTTTTGAAAATAAAATAAACAGTATAAATTTGACAAAAAGAGAACTGTTTATTCAAACAAAGAGGTGAAAATCTTGTTAGTCCAGACGTTGATATTTACTTAATTTACTACAAGCATGTAAATTATTTTAAGTAACTCATACTAAATGATTTCACGTGAGTCATATAATTAACTTACTTTATTAATATTTAATATTCAAAATTAAAGGGGTGTTATACTTTTGTAAACTTTTTCTTATAACTTTTTTTCAATCACTTTTATTAACCTTAAACACGGCAAGTTATGTTAAAAAAAAAAACCTAACTGTTTAACCCTGTACATGAATTGTTTCGTTCTGAATCTGAAACGAGTGTATGATGTATCATACCGTAATTTAAACACTTAGTATTATGTATCATATCATTGTGGCTAGGCAGTATTATCATAAGTCAAGTCAATTTAATGTTTTTATTCAATGAAAATGTAGATAATTTCTAAACTAAAAAAAAAAAAAACATTAATTAATGACCGTGGTTGTAATGTATAAATTAAAATAAAATGTCATATCTACAAAAGCAAAACATTGATCATGGTTTGATAATACTTTTTGAGTACACTATTCATAATATTTTTGAGAAATGATTATATCGTTATTTTATACACTCATCCAAAGTATGTGTATTTTGTGCACATGTCTCTTGCTTGAATATATTTCCAGAAGTCATAATAAGTATCATATCATGTCTACTTTTTGTAAAAATTACATATAGATAGTAAGATAATGAAATAAATAAACAAAAAGTTATATTAATCTACAAGATTGCATAAAACGTGTGATCAATGAAAATAAATTAAAAGAGTAAAATTGTAATAAGAAAAAAGAAAATAACTAACAATACATGTGACGCTTAAATTACAATGTTTGGTATTTATACCGATTCTCAAAGCAACAAGTATAGGTAACTCGTAATTGTATGTATTGTTAAATTTTAACTTAACCGCCCTGATCAGTAATAATAATATATGTTATACTGAAATAATTTTGGTTTTTAATGATTTTATATTTGATTAATTTTACAAAATCACAATTTGAATTGATAAATTATGATTTTAGGTTGAGAACCTACTTTATTTCTTAAAAATTATCTGATTACTTTACAATTCTAAAATATTTTATACGATTCATAGGAATAATAGTTTTTATGAAAATAAAAATGTAAATAATACAATTTTAATCTTAAATTATCTATCAACCAAATTGTAAAAACGAAAGAGAATCGTCTAGAATTATACTGTTAATCTATTTATTTAGTTTGTACATTAGTCTTTACTTAGTATTTCAGCTAGTATCTATAACCTTGATACATCAAAAACGTAATAAAACTTAATACGCATAAATAACACTGAAACAATCATAATGCTGATGCTTATACTAAACGTTTATCGAGCAATTAAATTTATTTAATTTTTCCGAGAAATGGTAAGAAATATGTTCATTCTAATTGGCTAACTTTAACGTTTTACTAAAATTGAAAATGCGTATATTTTTTAAAACCTACTTATAAATAAAAATGAAAAAAAAATCCATTTGAGGTTTATCAAGTTTTTATTCTTTTGACAAAGTTTAAAACTACAAATGAATAAAACGTTGAATAATAATTTAAACAATCTAGAAATGTGAACACTTTTAATCATAAAGTCGTAAATTGAATAAAAGAAGTAATTTTTACATTTTTTAAATACAGAATAAATGTATGCCACTTTCTGGGACCGATTATAGAACTGATATATTTGATGATAAAGATGATAAGTATATTTTTACTAATGTGAGTTCTACTTTTAATATTCTTTAGCGATTATTTCGATTTAAATGAAGATTTAATGTAGTACAATACGTTTTTATTACTTAAAGATATTATGAACGTTCAATCACATTGTCTAAAATATCAAGTGCGTACAAATATGTTGAGGTTCGTATAAATCAAATGTTATTCGTATTTAACCACCATTATCTCACTCTGTAAAATACTCTTTAAACTCACTCTTTAAACTTAATCGTAAGAACTTTTTATTTTAAATGTAACGTTCGATGTACAATAATAATAAATAATTAATTTCATGTTTTTATCATTTTTGTAAGATCAAATTTGAGAAATGTGTAGTTTTACTTGGTTTAATATCAAATAGTAGGTAAGTATCAATTAAATCTGAACATGATAACTATGATTATAACCTAAGAATTATACTAAGATCATTGGCGCCAGACCTCCAAAATAAAAATAAAAATTAAAATAAAAAAATTAAACTTAAACGAGATAAATATATTAGCCAAGACTCCCGTTCTTTCCAAGGACTAATTTAAAAACGGGATAGTTGCCAAAATCAACTTTCAATTTACCGACAGATTGTAGAGAATATGGGTTAATAAATACGAGCAGGCATATATTTGTACCTTTCAGATATATCAAGGACTGTGGTTTTTAAATTATTGATTTTTTACCTTAAAATATTTATAATATCGTAAACAATGGTAGGAATATATTTTTTTGAAGAACTAATAACTTAAGTATCTATTTATAGATATTATTGATTTTGTGTATATATTATTAAAGTACTTGTTCGACGGATTTTAACGAGTTGTTCATGAAAAAAATGATTTAATATTACAATAGTCCCACTTCTTAAAATAAATATTTTATAATTATATCATTTATTCGTAAAATGTAATTCAAAGTCAAGTCATGATATATTGGTGAACACTAAATACATAAATTATTTCATAAATATACTGCCGAATTAATTATAAGATATTAAATAAATGTGGATTTTAATTTGATTGATCGTTGTCTCATATGGGATATTATAATGTTGATGCTTATGAATACATTCATTGACTCGTTGCATATACTCAAGAAGATTGAATTAAAAGTGACTAACGTGTCGTTAACTAAAATGTTAATTATACCTAAGATTACTTAATTACTATATTCATAATCAATAATAACATATATTATTAAGATTGAATATTTTATTAAGGCATATATCATTATAAAAATAAAATACAGTTATTTTAATGATTGATTAGGTAGAGAAAATGTATAGATACTAATGTTTAGTGTTAAAAGTTTTGTTAAGAGGCGGTACTTAAAAATTAAGAATTCACGAGTCTTGATGAAAATTTTTCTAAATTATTTTATATTTGTTGGTCTTCAAAAAAAAAAAAAAAAATGAAATAAACCTGTTGGACATTTTGATTTTTTACTACAAATTTAAAAAAAAAATTCTATGGCACCTAAATTAATAATGTATTTGCAGTTGTATTACGATAATAATTGCCAGTGATGGTGAAAATAATGATTTTTACCAAAAATATAAATAACAAGCAGTTTAACTCATGGTTAATGTAAATAACATAGTTTATAAAAAAATGGTTAAATAAATGAATGTGGTAGTTTGTCTTTCATCGCTTCCGCTCTTTGGACAAGATATTGTGATGATGGGTAGTTTATCGAACTTTAGCTGAACCATTTTTACGATTGGTTTATTTGGCATACAATAAAATTGTATGATATGATTTTAAAATTGAAAGCAATAAAAATTACTGCTGTTGAAAACGATTTTAAGCAGAACTTAGCAGATGATTTTTTATTATTATATTTTTAGAGTGTATAAATTCCTAAGATAAATAATTGGTAAAGTTCTCAAGTTTTAAACAATATTTGTTTTAGAATAATAAGAGCTTAATTCGTTGATTTTATTAATCTTAATACTAAGTCAAAAAATGATAAATATAAATTGATTGGACGGATTTTAATAAAATACAAATATTTTAATAGACACACACACACACACACACACACACACACACACACATATGAGTAAGTTAGTATAAAATGTTAAACATATAAAACATGATATTGCAATGTTATAAAATCATAATTAAAATAAAATTGCCATTAAAAAAAAAAAAAAGAAAAGACGTTGGTGCCTTAATTCCATCTTTAAATGGGTGTAAAAAATAATTCACGGAGTCAATTTTTACGAACTTTTAACTTATATGTATAGATAAATATGCGATGAATGTTTGAGTAAAGAAAAACTTTTACCAGATTTAAAATTAAAAATTGAATTGGATAAAAACTTTCAAAAACAAGATATTTTCAATATTCTCAAAGTTCTATGTATTCAGTTTAATGGAAAATAAAATAAAAAACTATAAAAAAAATATACCACTGTAAATTCTGCACTTCATTCAACATTATATAAAAAATAAGGATCATACTAGATTTATAGGTCATAAATACTGATTTGAGTTATTTAATGTTCTCAAGAGACAAGAAGTACGATTGTATGACAAAATGGAATTGAAATTTTTTCATTTGTGGACAATATTTTGGTATAATATCATTAAAAACAAATCTCGGTGGATGGTTGTGCAAGCTATAGAGTTTCACAGAAATTCAAGGTAAATAGAAAACCTCATAAAAACCTAACATTGGAAAGCCCACATTGGTTTTATATTGATATACGGGTTGAAATTGTGTACTTCCTTACTACAAAGGTCGCATAAGTAAATATAATTCCGTGTTGAATGAAACAGTATACTTATATTGTTTAACAGTAGCTGGTCAAAATAATGAAATATATTTAAATATACATTTTTTCATAACATTTTTTTAATTTTCGTCCACCTATATTTGAATAACAATGTTAAAAAGTTTAATACAAGGAAATATTTACATTTTTTCATGAACTAAATAAACATATTTAACGATTTTAACGTAGGTATTTGGAATGACTTGAAACTACTCATTATTACAATTATATGCTTAAAATATCATTACTTTAAGAATATAAAAAAAAATACATGATATTAAATCATAATTTTGTGAATAATATTATTTATTTTCAAATTTGTATCTAATTTACAGTAATATTGTAATCGAAGTATGTTTTATTATTGTATAAATGATTGGCTCGTTAAAATGTATCATACAAAATTATTCAATGATTAATAATATATTAGATTACACAGCAGGAAAACACTTGATGATGCAAATCATTACGGTTAATAACAGTTGTTTATCAACTTACGATATACCTAAACGGCTGAACACATGCATTTTTTTCATTCATAAAATTACAGTGGCAAATTAGTTAAATGCTTAGAAAATCATCGATTATGATTTGTTATTATTTATTATCAATAAATTTACTATTTTCGAATTGTGTATACACAATATTTACGGTCTTTATTCATAAGTAGAATGATTATTATGATTATACTTATGATTGACATAAATGTTTTAAATTATTTTTTTACTGTTATTTCACATCGATATTTAATATACACATGTGAGACGATGATAGGATGATACTATTGACCTAATTTTATTCGTTTATTTCAATCATAATATCACAAAAATAGTATATTGAGTCTATAATTAAATTATATTATAATAAAAACTCGCAGAATACTATCTAACAAACAATTTATCTTTGTTGGTATTCATTTTTTCGGCATTAAAGCTTTTCGTTTTTAGTATTGATCAAAAAGATTCTTGCTTTAGATAGTGTTTGAAGCATAGGATCTATTAATTTTATAATTATGTATATTTTTTGTTTACGTTCAGATCCAACATAGATCAATTATTGTATGTGTACGTTATTTTGAAGAAGTTGTTTTTCTCTAATCTCAAAAGTTGTTCCATGAATAAAAAAAAGTCTTCAAAAGATACGAGTGAAAATGGTAAAATGAACTATAAACCAAATAATTAAATTGTTTAAGTAATTTCATAATTTCAAAATTATTGGTGCTTGAAACTTGAAATTGTTGGGTTAAAAATATAAAATTGAAAATATCACGGTTTTTGAACGTTTTTGTGAAGTAACATTTTTAATCCTTGATTAAGTCCCAAAAATTTGATACAACCTAACTTAAATATTTCACTGATGATACTGAAGAAATTTCAAAAATAGTTTTTCAGGAATTAATTTTATAATTGTTTAATATAATTTTGGCGGATTGACAGATTTTTACGTAAAAGTTCTCTTTTCAAAGTTTATTTTAAATTATCGGTCGATCCAATCTTTATAAAACTGGAATATATAGATACAACATATTTTTCTATCTTTTAGTATAAGAACATTTTTACTGAGTTAAATATTTTTACAGCACTATTATCTTATCCGAAGACAGAAGAGAGAAAAGACTAACTTCTACCATCACAATCTTTGTGTCGAATGGATTTGGTTACTCAATTATTTTCTTAGATTTTTTTATAATTGAAAATGTAGGGTTGAATAGTTTTTAAATTAAAGTGAAACTTAAACTCAAACTCTGTGTTTAAAATAATGTATATTATTACTTTAACATTTCACTTTTATTACTTTAACATTTCAATAACATTATTAAAATAATTGTCTGTTGAATCTAACATTGTAAATAACAAAGTTAAGCAATACTAAAAAATAACTTTGAAAAATAATATCATTTATTACTTCTCAGTATTCATGGGTAGGCCAAAGGAGTTTCCATAATGGCTAATTGTATAAAACATTGATCAGTCAAAGATATCTTATCATCTATTAATATAAGTGTTAAATAAATTTTGTAATATTTAAATTTTAAAGTCAACTGAACATAATTAATACAGATACCTAATATCATTATTCAAGTTATAGGTCTATTTGAAATTCTATCCTTTTGAACTAAGACATAAAGAGATAAACTGCATGAAAACTTTACTTTGATTAATGTCTGCAATAATATAGAAATAAATTAAAAAATAATAAAATGTATTTAATACAATTTTTTTATATCTCAGCAGTATGACACAATTTTGATTTACTTCCTACATCAAACTCATCAAAGAGTTTATAATAATTGTATAGTAAATTATAATTTTTTATTAATCATAAATAACAGTTATCAATATACTGTAATGACAAGTGACAAGGCATTCTTAAACTCGTATTACTCTTATTATTATTATTATTTTTATTTTTATTTACAATACTAAACCAGTTTGTATAGCATGTACAAATAACACGAGTAATGGTCAAATAGGAAGTTATTGTATTGAAAACCTAGACCTAATTGGAATCTAAAAACGAATGTGAATGTCACATGGATATCAATTCAATAACATTTTTACTGAACGCATTGTTTTTTAACTTAATTGCAAGTGAATAAAATAATTAAAATGAACATTTCAACACAAAAATTAAAAGTACAATTAATGTAATAATTTGAAACATTTTATACATAAAATAATTGATTACGTCTACTTTACACGCATTTTCTCGTATGAAAACGTAAGGACTCCGAAGTAAGGGCAAAGGCGAACAATAGTTTAAGAAATTAAAAAATTTCTCATAAACATACAAAAATTTTGTATTCGTTCTTTAATGAAAATTATTAATATTAAATTAACTTTTAAAATATCAAAAGAAGTGTACTAAAGTTGGTAGGCTATTTCAAAGATTTAATAATTTATAATAAGTAAGAAAGGGGCAATAATTGAATAACACAGTTTTATCTAAGTCCGAGTTGAGCTCTAATTTGACTTACGTAAATACAATTATATGATCACAGAAAATGAAATTTCTTAAATATTAAAAAATAATTCTAAACAAATAAAGAAATCAATGAAATAAATCAAAACTTATGTAGAAATTCTGAGTGTAGAAAAAACTGCGTCATATACTAATATGAAACATAACTCATTGTTTCCTTTACTATGAATGACTAATAACAAATAAGCTCATTACATACACATGAATATATTAGATTTGATTAGTTAATTGTTTTTATAAATGTATAGTTATAGCAGAGGTCAATACTAATAAGTTTTGATAAACAAGTACGTATTAAAATATAGACAAACGCAATTTGGAAATGAAATGTTTTTTAACTGTGAAAATTTTCAAAAATATATTTATTGGATACCTAAATAATAAAAGAGTATTCCATTTCCACATTCAAGTAAAATGTGTCACCATTACTGAATCGTCTGAATCTACCTTAAAGTGTTTCCATAGTTAATTATTAAGTAATATCTGAACTAGAAAGTACAGTACGAGTTGGTGCACTACATCGTAGCAATTACAACTATCCAAACATTTTGTTAAGTATATTTGTGACTCTGTATTTGAAAATTTTATTACTCCAAAACATGGATTTAAAATATGTTTGGCAAATAATGAAAAACAAAATAAAAACATAATAACAAAAAAAATTATATCATTATAAGTAATAATAAATTTATAATAACTTACATGTAATTTCAGTGATAAAAATATTTTATACAAGGTAATTGTAAATAAATAAATAAGAAATTAATAACTCATTTGGTCATAGTAAAATAACAATTAATTTGTTTTAAGTTATTGCTAAGAAGTTTTAATAATGAGCATTTTTTCAAGAGAAAAAATAATTGTGGAGAAAGTAGTTATTAAGTCAAACTAGTTTCATTATTTCAAATATACACCACAGTCAATGTACATAAATGAAATATTTAATTTGGGAAAAAATATTTAAGATAGAAGGATTAATACAGGTATTTTAGAACCATTAAATTTTAAAGTAAATGCATTTTATGATTTTGTTTCTTCAATTTTAAATACTATAATATTTGAAATATAAAACTAAAAATGCCGCTCATATACTTCACATCATGGACATTCTCCGCTTCTTGGACGAGATAATGGTGATGGATTTAAAGAATTTAAGATAAGCTACTTATACAATTCATGAACGATACGGGTAGTATAATTTGAAATCAATGGTAAATCATTGTTTTCAGTGACGATTCTGAGCGGAACTCGACCAATAATTTTATTATCAACTAGTTAAGTTTTCGAAAAATTGAAATACCTTATGATAAATACAAACAAATGATGAAATTTTCAAGTTTCAAATTAAAAATGACTAGAATAATAACAAGAAAAATCCACATCGATTTAATATTTTTCGTAAAATACCCCATTTCATCGTGTTTAAACATTTCTAGATTATGTAAAAAAAAAATAAAAAATCAACGCATTCGATAACAATAAATTTATTTTAGCTAAGACTACTTATAACGAAGCTTGTGTAATAATGTCTGATCTTATAATCAAAAATTACAAATCGTGTGATATAAAAATAAAAATAAATCTAGAATTTCACGTTAAAAAAGATTTATTGGAACCGTGATTCCAACATTAAACGTTGCATTTATAAATACATTAAAACATAATTTATTAAGTTTACCTTTATGAAAGTTGAATCCTAGGTATAAATAGCCAGTGTTGAATCTATTGGCCAAAGAAAATTTTTACCGGATTAAAAATTCTAAATTGTATAATGTTTTTCTTAAAAAATATCGCTGATATACGTGCAATTGATGATTTTGGTCAAAATTCGAATAAAAAAACGTGAATAAAAAAAATCCTGACTAAAGATTTTTGAAATTTTTTCAATTGATTGAATTTATTAATAAGATATTATATTTTTAGGTTTCATATAAAATATTTGAAATTTTATTAAATTAAAAATCCCAAAAAAATAAAATGTTTTCAATAACTTAAAGTTCTATATGTATATAGTCAAAAAAAGGTAAAATGTTTTCGTAACTTTTGTCAAGTCTGTTCATGGGTTATATTGATATTTAGTGAAAATTTCAATTGTGTAACATTATATTTTTAGATTTGTGACCCAATTAAAAAAAATTATTTCTTGAAAAATTCGTATACAGTATATTTTACCGTTTTTAAACAATTTTTAATCCGTTTTTCTAGACGATTGAATAACTATTAAAAATAGAGAAAAATAATTTGTTTTTAATACCAACTAGATGAAATTCCTGATCAATAAAGTTACTGTATGAAACTTTTGGATAATTGTTTCGACCCGAAAAAGTTATAACATAAAAAAAAAATATTGTTTAACCAATATATTTTTCTTTTCACTCAGAATATAAAAGAACATTTTTATTTTCTAACCCTATTACAAATCAAAGAGTGAAATTAAATGCGATGTAAACAAGTTTAGAAAAATTTGTAACGTACATAAATACGTATATTATGCTAAATACTATAGTGAAATACTTAATACTGTTCGTATATATTTGTACATAGAATAAGAATATATACGCATTTTTAAAGTTAACACTATGCATACGCTGATGCATATATTGTAGACCTACGTGAAATAACAATAGTAATGTAGCGTTATAACAACAGATATAAAGACTCATATGACGGATATGAAAACAAAAGATTTCAAGTAAAACTATACATCCGTCACGTTTGCTCAAGAGATATCAAGTTTTCAAAATTCACATGTCACCGTAAAGTACCTACGTGTGTGTGTATGTGTGTGTGTGTGTATTTGCGCAATGTCCTTGTTGTTATAGAGGACGAACAAAAGGGACAAAACAGACGCCAAACCTGCTCGACACGCACAATGTTAAACTTGCGCCAAATGTCGTATATCTAAGGCACTTTACTGTGCCCACATATTATTCATATTAGAAGAAAACTCATCCGATATAGCACTTTATCGATATGAGTGTTTGATCTCGGATTTCGCGTCATATACTTGATAATGGATACATTTGAAACTTATTACCTATTTTACAGTCGTAAACCGTGCTTATATTACATGTTATGAGATTATTTACAAATAATGATGGATTTTATTTGCTGGTTCATTTTTGACTACGTAATGTTATGCCCTAGATGTTAAAACATTATTTTTTAATTTTTTTTATAATATTACATATACATTTGTATTGAAGGCATCGAATGTAATACAAATCTTCATGTTGTTTATAATCAAATAACAGTCAACTTCATACAAATTTAATATTTTTAATTATTATTGAGAAGACACTTTTTATAATCATCATATTTTTTATAATGGTTATTGAAATGAAACTCTGAATTCGACAAATACTTCTAAGCTTTAAATTTACTCTGCTGTAATAAACACAGAATTATGTGATTGACTGTAAGAAAATAATTTAATAAATTCGGTTGTAAACTGTAAACAAAATAATTAAAAACTAATTTCTCAGTTAATGGTGAGTCCATGCACAGATTACATAAGCTATTATTATTATAGTTATTATTATTATTCTTATTATTAGTGGATGTATTGTAGTATACTAGTATAATTAAAAGATGATAAAGCAAATAGAAGAGCAAAAATAGAAGAAAATTTGTTGATACAAGAATATTTGTATATGTGATGAAAACAATGAGGGAATTTTTTTTATTTCAATAATTTATTGATTTATTGAATTAATGTATTTCTAATGATAAAAACAATATTTTTTTCCGAAATGATTTTAGAAAATAATTCAAATTTTCTCATTTGATAACAACGCTTAAATACTGCAATAGGAAATTAAAATAATAACAAGAATGTTTTAATACATTGGAAGAGTAACTAAATCATACACACAACTGATATCACAATGATATATTTTATATTATGTAAACAATGATTTTATATATATATTTTTAATATACGATATAAATCGTTTAATATTGTTTTATTTAAAACAATGTTTTATTATTTAATTATAAGAAGAGTAAAATAATATTTGTGTTATGCCGACAATTCTTAAGGGGTTATACACCCGCTTTTTACTTTCTACTGATGATATACCAATAATTTTTAGCTAATCGATAAAATCCATAACATTGTTTTGTGACATTTTAACTTAATAATTCTTCTTTGTATCTAGAGTAAATTTTAAAATCATTATTTCAAGAACACGAAAGAAATTTAAATTCTAAAGAAGTCTTTGATGATATTCATTACTGATTTACACATTATTAACATAATGTAAGCTCAATTAAATTCTTTTCATTGTTTTTAATTTTAAACTATATTTGACTATGATAACGTAAACGTTAATACTGACATAACTTATTTTATGTTCTATAATGTACAATATATAAATTAGGTACAAATCGTATTCATAGTTTTAAATTCTTAGTTATGCTTAACAAACATATCACGCGTAAAATTATTCTTCGAAAATTTTAGTAGTACTAAAAAGCACTACTGAAGTCAACGACATTAAAAAAAAAAAAAAAAAAAAAAAAAAAAAAATGTACGATTTTAGAAGGCAGTTGTTGTTTTCCCCTTTTGGAGCTGTTGAGAGTATTCGTCGCCATTGTTCTCAAAAACGACTTCGTGAAAGTAACCTCAAGGGTATGACACAACGGTTCATAACAATTAGAGATTTTATAAAGCATAAAAATATACAGATTTGTCTAAATTTGAAGAGGATAAAAAGCGAATTTAGTCTTATTTTCCATAAAATAATTAAACAATTGTTATTTTAGGTATAACATTAAAGAAATATTTTTTTACGGAAAATTTACTAAAATAAAAAACATCATACCGTTTTAAAAGTAAATGCCTTAAATAATACGATATATTTCAAGAGTTAATTTTTAAGCATTTTATAAAAAATAGTTTTACCTAAGGTGATTAATCAACATATTACGTAGGTACTTCTGATTTTGAAACACCTTCAATTTTATAATTTGTATTACATTGAAAATTCTGAAATTAATAACTATTTTCTATTTGCTTAGTGTTGCTTGTTATGATTCTAATACTCCAAAAAATATCATGTATCTTATTAATAAATTATAATTAAAAGTTTTAATTGAAAAAACAAAAAGTTTATTTTGGTTATGTAGGTAGTGTACTAAAAATAGTAGCATATTTTGTAGATAAGAAAAAAATGTATCTTTTAAATATATGTATTTTATACATTTGAAACCTTTGCATTAACATGATGTATAATGCAATTAATAATTATGAAAATTGGAACATATATCAACGTTTTAAATAATAGTAAAATTACTTATTCTGCGTTTGTATATTTTAGCGAAATACAGTTTATGTATACATTTTTCTAAGAATTTTAATGAAATATTATTAAGTTGCATGTTTATTAAATAAATACATCGTAGTTAATATTTTAATGTAATATTACAGTGAAAATAATGATGGATAAATTAAAAATAAAATTCTGTTTTAAATGGATAATCTTATTTGACATACATAACATATCCAGTATTAATATTAATATTCATTTTTTGAGATAATAAGTATATTTATTTAATTTTATCCAAACTATCATTATCAGAAAAATAATTGAATAGTAGAGTACTGTTTTTTTCAGTCAAAATTCATTACTGGTGGTTTTCATAAATATTTCAACGCTAATTTACATACACTTTTAATTATTAATAACTAACATTTAATACTTTTTAAGTGAAGAATAAATGATAATTTAAATTATTTTCTCGAAATAGTGATCGTTTTACCTATACTTAAGGTCATCAGTACATTATCATGTTATTTTTAAATGTATAACAATTTGTTTTCATTTAAAATGTTTTTATTTTTACAATAAATAATTTTGTTTAAACTTTGTTTACGAATATTGATTTCAAGATAATAGTTCCGTAAGTAGTTATATCAACTTGAAAATACGTGTTTATTGACTTGTAATGTTTATTTAACAAAGACTTAATAAAAAAGTTATTTTCGTAATAAATATATGTCAACATAAATTGGCGGAAACTGTGTATTATAAACAAAAAACACTGAACAGAAATCAAAATGAATCTACGAATTTTTTTTTATTACAACCATGTAATCCAAAGAAAAAAATGTTTTATTGCATATGCTACTACTCGTGCTACAACTTTCGAAAACGAATAATTATTAAATGCTAGTGTATTGATGATCTTGAATTACATTTTTTATTACAGTTGGTAAGTATTATACCTAATAATAAAACAATTTTAAGATTTATTTGTGGCAGTTTTACTAAAAAAAAATTCTGGTATCTTCAATAGTATTTTTTTATTTTAATATGTTTGACAATTCACTTAACCATATTTCAATAAACTTTGTTCAACGTATTTAAATTATACTTGTAGAACTATATTTATGGAAATAAATGGCAATAAAACAAATTATTATAGATAAATAACATTAAATTAAATTAATAATATTACGTTAATGATTAATTTCCCAAGTAAGTACTCTATTACTAAAAACTTAATATTTTTATTTATCATTATAATACAATCAGAAATCGAAAATATTGTTACTACAAAATGTTATTTGCGATATAAAATAATGATTGTAAATAATAATAGACCCATTTGTAAAATAATATTTATTAATTTAAGACCGGCTTGATTGTTTTGGTCTTTGGTGGTATACATTTAAAATTACAGTGGTAAAGAGTAAACAAAATAAATTGCAAACCGACCATAGAAGAGGTAAAATACAAACCATATTGAATAGGAATGCTGTTGAAATTAAAGGCAACGGAAAAAGAATTGTATTTTAAAATCAATTTCTCTCTTTCTATAAATTCCGTTTATTTAATTTGAGCAAAATAAACACAGAACACTCGAGATGTACTTGCGGAGTACCCGAGGAGAATACGTATATTATTTTTTTGCTTATATTATCATAACGTTTCGCGGCGTTACTCTCACGTAGTAAAAATAGGCTTCGCTTACCTTAGAGTACGAGATCTTTCGGGCGGTCGCGCAAGTTACGAAATGCATTTTTTACGTTGATGAAGTTGAATAGATCCGACATACGCCGCGGAACAACACCGGAAAGCGCACAAAATTAAAAATTTTGACTTCTAAACGTGCGGACGATTCAAACGTGAAAACGGTAAAAAAATTTTTTTAAAAAACAGTAATTCCGTACGAACTCGATAATCGATAAGTGAAAACGGCAGTTACGGGTATGAGTAAGTGTGTGTGTGTGTGTGTGTGTGTGTGTGTGTGTGTGTGTGTGTGTGTGTGTGTGTGTGTGTGTGTGTGTGTGTGTGTGTGTGTGTGTGTGTGTGTGTAAGGAGGTCGTCCTCCCGAACGAGTGTGGTGTACAAGCTCCGATCGATGTCAGTTGAAATTAGATAAATAAAAAGTATTACAAGACGAGAGAGGAGCAGCGACACGAGCGAAGACGGCGAAGAAGAAGAAGAAGAAGAAGAAGAAGAAGAATTCACAATAACGTCGTAATCAGAACAAAAGTACAAAACACAAAAAACGACGGGGTTTTCGTTATTATTATTAGTAGTATTATTAATTTTTTTTTTTCGTTGTTCTCGGGACACGGCGGTATCGCGCGCGCGTGTACCTCGGCGGTGTCAAAACAAACGCGCGAGCGACGACGCGGCGAGAGAAAGAGAGGAACGGGAGACGACGAGTAATTCGCGAAACGTCGTGCCGGAGAGCGCGCGCAACGTATAATGTGTATCCACGCGGTCGTCCGGGGGGACACCGCTCGGCGCGGACCGCGGAACACGCGCACGCGGTGTTCGGCCTCCGTCGCCGCCGAGCGCTGTGCGTTATGTGTGTCACACGCACAAACAAGTGGGAAAACGGCAGCGCGAAAACAATAATAATAATAATAATAATAATAAATAATTATAATAATAATGATAATAATAATAATAATAATAGTAATAATATTAGTAATAACGATAATAATTATGATGATAAATTTAACAATGATGATCACAAGACGACCGAGACGAGACGACGGTGACGGTGATAAACATTATCGAATAAAATAAATTATAATTATAAAACACAAGCGACGTCAGGAGTTTTTTGAGTGTTACAAAGGATACACATTGGTTTCAGTTAAAAGCCATCGTCAGATTGTACACGAGTACGACGAAATTAAAAACGATGTCGAGTTGTACGAATTGAAATTAGCGTAAAAGTATTTCCACGCGTGTTTTTTCCACGTATTTTTTATCCCGTTTCTTCACAATATCCGTCTTCGAAGTTTCATTAGCTCTGACTCGGTGAATCACTTTCGCACGCGGTTAAAGTTAGAAAAACGGCTCAACACACTTCTATTACGAAAAATGACAGATTTATTTTTGTTACTATTTTATAAAGTTCGCGAAATATAACATATGAATGTCTATTTATAATTATGAATTAAGTAAGAAACAAAAAAAATCTGGTTTATTTTGCATCTGTTTACAAGCATTTTAAATGTCAAAATACGAGAAAATGAATGTTTTTCACGAGTGATTAAATGTAATCGGATTATTCTATTAACATTAATAATATTGTTTAAGACTTTAAAAAAAAAATCATCAACGATTATTCATCTAAAGGTTCTCCGTGTTCAAAAACACTAAAGTTAAGTGATGAAACTAATAGTAAAATTATTCACTGAGCCAGAATCTTTTTCCAGACTCAACTATTTATTCCGTTTAATATTAAGATTAAATCATGGAACACTATATCGGTTCCAAATTGTATCGAAAAAATCATAAAATCGTTTGCCTAAAATGTACACCTCTGCTTCACATCAATATCTTGTTTGAGAAACGAAGGGATGAACTTTCGCCATCACCATTTCCCAACCGGCTATTTTTATTTCACATTATTATTATTTATTACTTGACGGTAGTCTGTAGTAAGACTCAGTAAGCCCGTCTTAGTGTACCTGCAAGACGTGTTGTGTACAATAGGTATATTATATTGTATACATACACATTACACACACACACACACACACACACATCACACAAATATATCATTACGTGAACGTGACCGTTCCATTCGTCTAATTAATGCGACGATGTCAGCATTTTGTAATAAAAAGGCTTTCAAATTTGCGCGGGTGAGGTAAATACTCGTTTACTTCGGAAAATGTTCAAACGTGCTTTGCTCCGATTTGGCCGGGGCTGCTATAATAATATTTGTACTCCAATTTACATTATTTGTTGTATCTAAGACGTGTTATCGATTGAATTCCTTCTGACAATTTTTTTGCCTTTCAAAATTTACTTGGAATTTTCTTCGATTGTCATGTCATCTCATTTTGGACATGCAGCACACACAGCAAGTACTTTCGATAAAACAAATAAAATAATAATGAGTCATTGTTCAAAGATATTTGTACTTTGTAGATATATAAAGAATATTTTTCATGAAATTAGTTATAATAAGTAATTGAACATCATGTTCATGGCATTGAACAATTTAAATTTCATCGTTGGCCATGAATTAAAATATATAGATAATTTGTACTATTGCAATTGTTATATTATCATAACGAGCAATATTTGTAATCATGTTATTATTTCAAAAATACATATTCATCCAGTTAAATCTGATATATACCTATATATTTATATTTTAGTGTTTCAATTTAAACATTGTTCGTTTTTTTTATTATATTCTAGATTATAAATCACAAAATTAAAAACTTTCAAAAATTAAACGTCAATATCTGCTTAAAACTTAAAACAGGAATTTCATCAAAATCATTTATTGTAATTTTGTTATGAAACATTAATCAACATACAATTTAATTAATACTTCAAATAAACTCAATTTAAAGGTTTTTGTTAGTCAATAAAAGTGATGTATTACGGTTTTTAATTATTCACCGAAAATTAATTATAATTATACATAACTTATAAAATTAACTATATTTAGTCTCTCACATGCGTAATTTGTTTAAAAACGATAATTTGTATAGGTTCCACCAATATCAATAGTTCTTTTAACAATCTGTCAATTCCTGTTTTTTACTTGTGATTACCGTAGCATCAAGATTCTTTTCTAGGTAGCGTCAAAATACCGAGGCTACTCCAACGTTTCTACCAATTGATAGGCGTGTCGTATCAAACGTACGTAGGAAAACAATCATATGAAAACACTGACACTAGAGACGTGGCTTCAAACGCTTCAAAATCTTATTATTTAATACACATATTTACAGTTGTAAGTGTAAAAGCAGTTAAGATAACGGTGTCTACATATTATAACTTAGGACTGAGTAATTGACGACATGGATTATTTTGACATAGTGTGAGGCCCGTACATAGTATACACTATACAGTATATAAACAAAATTATACAGGGTGTCTCATCTTGAGTGTTGAACAACCTTTTAGATTCTAAGTGAAGCGAAGAAATTTTACCATAAACAATAAATATGTAGATGGTAAATATTTACGCTAAAGCTTTGCTCAGTGTTGTTGAACTAAAGAAATGATTTAATTGTTTCTTTAAAATTAAATTTACCCATCACCATTATCTTGTCCGTGGAGCGAAGAATACTGAAGGTGCGAAGTACGTCCTTTTTAAATATTAATATTCATATAAAAAAAATATATATTCAGTAATACACTACTACATTATCTACTATCCAGGCTCTAGTAAATAATAAAAATATACGTTACCATAGTAAAGTTATATGTTTGTAGAAAAAGGTAGAGAGGCGTTCCTGGAGGTATCCCTATGGCTACATAACCGAAACAATTATTTTCCTTTTTTATTTGAAAAAAGATTTTAACTGAAAAATCAAATAATAAACAAGTTTACTGAGTAAAATGTATTAAAAAACTGATAATTGTCGAAATCGATGGGTAGTTTTAAAACTATTTGTGTTAATTGAATTTATGTACTTTTTACTTTAATAAAAAAAAAAACGGTTTTTATGAAATAGAAAAAACTCCTGATTTCTTAGATCATAAATCACTTCTGTGCAATATTCACCATTTAAAATTTTAAAATATCATATATTTAATATAATGTTAAAATCATCCATTTTTACCCGATCTACATAATATTATAATTCAAATTGTGTTGGTTAAGCAATGTAACTGTATGTATGGTACTTAACACATTAAAGATTAAACCATTTCAAATTTTTATAGCAGAAATAAATCTTAGCTCGAACATATGATTGTTTAATTCCTACATAGTATTTAAACAAGTTATATTGAATGTTATGTCTTTCAATCAGTAAAATCCCAAACACAAGTATAGAATTTACCGTCGTAAAATAAAATTGGCTTGTAAAATAACTGAATGTCACAATACTAATGACGTATTCTTTACCATTTGTAAAGAATATACGTAAATACGTAATGAAAAAAGGTGCTCATTAGTCATTACTTTCGTGACACATAATAATTTACAATTAATAATTAATTTTTTCTTCTGTACATTGATTCTCCCAACGGTATTAACGTTCACAAATCTAGTAATAAAAATATTACACATCCAGAATATGAATCCCACATATTTATTTAGAAATAATCCAATGTAGCGTTTTGTTTCTTGAATTTAATACATTACCTATAATTTATATAATTACGATCACTTTTTAAAGTATAAAAATGTTTAAATATATTGGACATTTATTTAATTTCATAATTTTTCATCAATCTTGAAAAATATTGTTGAGGAAAAAAGTAAAGCAGTCATGAACTCATAATATAAACAATTCAGTAAAACTCAAATGTCAATCGTAATAGAAAACTATGATTTTTGTGTTATGTAGAATACAAAATCTAATCTAAGTCTTTGATGTAAAGACAAATAATTTTTTTAGCACTTATATTAGTAATGTCAAAGTATTTAATCAAAATTAACCAACATATATATATATATATATATATATATATATATATATATATATATGTATTAGCTGCATACATTTAATTTGTTTATATAATATTACTTATGTAATCATATTTTGAATTATTTCACGAACACTCGTAAATTTTGACCGCATTAAAATAGCCTTACTCTATTCATCTGTACTCAAATTGTCTACATTGTTCTTATCTTTAAAGAAAATTGGCTGTATGTATTGTTATTGAAAACTAAAATTAGAAATAAATCCCTTCAACAAAACCAAATAAAAAATTCAAAGCATAAAAAGGATTTTTGTGTACAGTTTCATTTGTGAGTATTGGTAAATAGCACAAACAGTACAAGTAGAATTAGTTTTCAAAGTATATTATATTAGCTAATACATAGAGATTAACAAGTTAGTGAGAATTATTATTCATTCAACACTTGAGATAATACGTTCATAGATACTTGGATTACATTGATATGTTTCAAGTTACCGAATATATGTTATAATTTTATTAAATTGAAATTGTTAATAATAAAATATCTTCGTATTGAGGAATTAAGCTAGACTTGTAAAAGCAAAACATGTGGTATTTATTTTACTAATCAAGTGAATAAATGGAAAAAACACTTCAGCGTTTGTTATTCTCAGATTTTAATTGTTTTAAAAATATGTCATTTTCTTTTATCAGCACCATTGTTTTGTTGATTATTTAACACAAAATTGCTGAATCACTTGTGACGCACTTTTTAAATTAATATTTAAGTCATAGTAATAATAGAAATATAAGATGAAAAGTATGAAACAATGATCTCTATGTTGAGAAGGATAGTTTCATTCCGTTTGGCTGAAACTAAAATTGACTTATGAATTTAATTTCAAAAAGACATATTGACATTGAGATATTTTTTCCTTTAGATTTAAAAAAACTAGTATAAGATTTTGATAGTGAAAGTAAAGCTCTTTTAATAGGTTACTTTGACAGATGAGTTGTAGTGTTCCATAGGATATTCGACTAGGATAGATAGAGACCATGCGAATTGAGCACTCAGCACACAATAGCCGTGTCTTATTATTTTAAATTCAGAAAGCAGTGATAAATTATTGAACTCGGAGAAAAAAATTATTGAAACCATATGATATAAAATAATCGAATGATTACAAATAATGATTTAGAAACAGGTTTTAACATAAAATAAGTATTTTAATTTTTTCAAGAAAACAAATTTAAATGATCAGGTTCGTAAATAATATACAGTGAAACCTCCCTTAACGGACATCTCTGAATAGCGGACACCTCCAATTAGCGGACGTTTTTATGGATACAGGAACATATTCTCCTCTTTTATTTTTCCCTCTGAATAGCGGACACCTCTAAATAACGGACAATTATTCGGCGACCGAGAGTGTCCGGTATTCAAAGGTTTCACTGTAAATAATATTCGGTAAAGAAATAAGTAATAACCAAATCAAAATATTCTTTCTTGGCTCAGAGTCTTATGTGTCAACACGACTTCCATTTATCTCTATCATGAATGTATTTTTCCTGATAAATATTTCCTACCAATATTTCTTCAGGTCTTCTTTAATTTCATCAAATTAACTTTTTTGAGATTTTGGCCTTTGTTCTGTTGGTGTTCATTCCATATCACCTTTTATTTTTATTTTTTTACATATATTTTGTATTGAAGTCATCATTTTTTATTTTTATTTATAATTTTTTACGTATTTACGCCTTTAAAAATCGTTTGTATCTATATGAGTTGTCAGCGACTCATGTTAATGCAAAAGTATCAATAATATTACATAATATTAAAAGGTTTAAATTAGAGTTAAATTTTAATGTATCGACACGTTTGGTTACCGAGTTAAACCCAATATACTATTCATAACATTTTATTGAGTCTTATTTCTGAATTTTCAATGTATTGGTTGTAAAACCTTTTGAAAAAATTAGACAACCATTGACTGATATTGGCCCTGCATCCATTTCTTCTACTTTCTGGAGTGCTATTACAGTTATTTTGTAGTTGACTAATACTTTCGTAAAGTTTTAATACGCACTTGTTTGAAAAAAGGTAATCACGTTTTAAATCACAATCCGAATATTCTCCAAGCATTTTCTGATTTCGTGAGGTTTTTATAAGTTAGTATGTACCTGATCATACTAAAGTGTTAATTTATTAATACATATTTTTTACGATGTTAGTTTGTAAACCTCATGATCAACACCATGTCAGGAGAAGAGAACACGGGATCCCGGGCTCACTATTAAGGTTGTATAAATGTGTGCCTGAAGGCTTAATATTTATATATTCATTAGAATAAATTATACACTAGTAAATTAAAATATTAAATTTACAATGTTAATATTGAAAGTTTTGTTGTTCTTAACTCGATCAAAATGAGAATTTTTCTTGTGAATTTCATCTTATAAATTATAATCTCACGGAATGAAATTCTTTTTAGCAGCCGAGCATAGCTAATGCAAAGTTATACACAACGATGTATACCATTTTAATTATACGTTTGTGCAGTACGTGAACATTTTTGATTATACATTTTTAAAAGTGCCAAAAAATGAAATTGGAATCTTGAAATAGAATTGCCACAGTAGAGAAATAAATTCAAGTGAATATTGTAAACACATGCATTTCTACCATCAACTGAGAACTAGGAAACACACTGCTTCAACTATAAGCACAAAAGTTTAAGGCTTCTGGCAGTTTTGAGTTTTTAGATTATCATAAAATGCATTTAACTATTATTTTAAACAAAAGCAAATTTGTTTGAGTTGGCATTTCAGTTGAAACAAAAAGATATCTATTAAATTTTTATGCATGCTCAATCAATTTTAACTTATGATTGAATTAATATATTGCATGAATATATGATATACTTCATCATCTGATTTACATTTTCATACTTACCCACTACTAAAAATAGTTATATAAAAAACATTCATTTACGGTATGAACGTATGTAACTAATTAATCAATCTCTATAATCAAAATCTACATGATTAAAAGGACTTCGAAATATGTTTTAAAGAGTGGTCGACAATTTGACCACACATTTTATCTACCTTTTTTGTATACTAAATATTTTTGTATTTTATTACCAGAACGTCGGGCCAAATCAAAACTACTGTTGACACTTTTTGTACCAATCACGTTTTCAATCTTTCGTAAGTTCTAATCTACGAAGGGTATAAGTAATGATATCATAAACAAGTAAACTTACGCATTATTCATCAAAAATATATTTTATGATAGTAAAATATGAATTAAATAACTTAAAAATTAAAACGTAATATTATGTTAAAATGTATTGTTCTATAACTTTAATTAATAGATATATTGAGGAACATTGTGTAAAATATATCACAAATCAATGAAATTTTTCTCATTTATATTACTATTAGTAATTTTTGAATTTATTCCATTTTAATGATTATTTTACTTCCATTAAGTTTCCATGACGATTTATTTCCAGGCCTCGTCACCAAGGTCTTTAAGAATTCAATTAAATACGAATTAATTTTATTACCTATAGCCAAGCATTTTTGATAGGCTAAAATTAGAATTTTAATTTTATAAATAAATATGACTAGAAGTATACTTAATATTTACTATAAAATAATATTATTAATATTATAAACTATGTCATTAAAATTATTTACAAATGTTAAATTTGAGATACCATTTTAATTAAAAACTATACATTACTCAACTCTTGTTAATAATAATTTTGTGACTCATTGATACCATAGTAATTTTCACCTTTTTTGCAGTGAGTTAAGGTGAATTTAGTGTCTTTATTTAGGTGTACTTAGCTAAAATAGGTACACAAATTTTTTGAATATTTCATAATTCTTTTTTACATCTCCTTCATCATAAATTCAATGTATTTTTGAAATAGATATTTATACAATTATTACTAATATTAACCATAGAATTAAAAACTTGGTTTTTATTCTACTTAATAATATTATATGAAGAGAAATATTATTTAGTTAGTTATAAAGATACAATGTAGATATTAAATAGAAAATTATTATATTAAATGAAACGAGTTTAATAAAGGGCGATAATCAAAACAATGTAATAAACGTAATTTTGAAAAAGTTGAAACTTTATAAGTGAAGAAGCAGGTTAATCGAATTAACTGAAATCTATTCAACATGACAAATATTGGAAAACAATTAATTTTGATAAATCAAGTTTTAAGTTAGATGTATTTTGTAAATTGCAACTTTGAATAAAACACTGGTATAATTGTAATATCTTTTTCTTATACTAATGGGAAAATAACGATTATTATTGTTTCTTAAATTTCATCAAAACTGTAATGAGGAATAATTATATTTACTTTAATTATTTATATGTACATAATATCATAGATTAAATATACTAGTATATTAGTATATTTAATCTATGATAATATACAGTAGATATGAACATACATACATACATAAATACACACACACACACACACGCGTGCGCACGCACATAAATAGCAAGTATATATCAATCCATTGGAATAGTTATGGACATCAATAATATTAGTAATAGTTATAATGTATGTCTACAATATTTTCTTACAGTAACCTTGAGATGAGGTGAAAGGGTATTGTTTTATCAACCTGGCATTGTAAAGATATATTTAGTTAATTTTATATGATCACAACTGTCACAGGGTAAGTTGCATTCCGTAGTAGATTTGTAAAAAGGTCATTTCTGTATTATCCTTGGTCAATATTTTCAGAATTTTATTCAATATGATAGAATGCATTTTATTGTTTTAATATTAGTTATAAGTTATATTAAAATAGCATAAAATTGTAGACACCATTAAAAAGATAAAATGTTAGCTAGCAGAATGTTTAAGCTACATATAAGAATCTGTTATAAAAGGTAGGTAAGCATAAAAAAAACTATTAATTGTAATAATTTTATTCTCATGTACATTCAAATAATAGTCATATTTATTTTTAATTTATTTTTATATTTTATGTAAAATATTTAATGTTTTAACATATTATGAAACTCTTCGAATTCATAACTTGTTAATGCTCGTTATTTTTTTTGGTATGCTATTTTAATTGTATTACAATACTATAAAAACATAATTCCTATATTTTGTATTTGTTAATTACAAAGGCTCTTACAATATACAATGCAAATTATGTTAGTGTATTTAAATGATAATTAGGTTGAATCAAAAAACTGTTTGTTGCTATAACATTTATAAACTGTTTTCTGATTACGCAATAATAATATTTCATAGTGCATTACTACACCATTCAAACGATCGCCATGAAACTTTGAGAAGTTGTTGAGTACACACCACCCGCAAGGGTTTCTGACATAGTACATCTATCCTACGCGAGCGTGCCCTTAGATAGCTTTTATAAGGGGGATGAATTTCAAATTAAATACTAATATACTTCGGATTTTAGATGAAATCGCCCCTATCGTCCCTCCTCAAGGACGCGCCTGATCCTACGATAGATCGGACTTACGTTTGACTAAACCGAAATGATCTGGACAGTCATTGCCCGAGTTCTTTGTAACCTAATCTTAATTAATACTTTTTAGTACGTGTAATACAAATCTATAATCCATCTTAATATACAATTCTCTGTTCATTAGGTGTATCAACATGTACATTTTCCGAGTTAGCTCAAGAACATGTGATGTAATATTTAGGGTTCTAAAATTTCATGAAAGTTTCATGAAATATTTAATTTACACGAAAAATAAAAATTTTCCCAAAATAAATAAAAAAAAGGGTTGTTTTCCAATTAATACATATTAGAGCTATTCAGCTCTATTATACAATAAAGATGAGAAAACACGTTTTAATATAAGGTAGTATATCTATTCTATTCTATGAAAACATTGAAAACATAAATAATTTTTAAGCATAAAGTGCCCAATGCCTATGTTTTTTTATGTTACTTTTAGTTCTATAGTGTTTAATTTTTTACTAAATTAATAAT
Organism: Therioaphis trifolii; assembly: GCA_027580255.1. NCBI lineage: Eukaryota > Metazoa > Arthropoda > Insecta > Hemiptera > Aphididae > Therioaphis > Therioaphis trifolii. Next base: position 12,081,396 of record CM050411.1, read on the forward strand.
GTATAAATAAAGGAGATACCTAAATATAGCCTGAACCAAATTATATACACTTATACAGTTATACTTATACATAAAACATACTTACTATTCATTTTTAACCCTTGCATTTGTGAATGTTATCTGTACATTTATTTTTTACAAAACAATATTATTTATCTATTACAGATTTTATTTTTTTTTCTCAAAATTATTTATGAAATGATATTATCTCTAAATAAGTACAAAAAATAAAATATTAGACAGGTATCTAATGTGTAACTAGAAATGATAGGGTGATCTAGACTAGAATCTTAAAACTTTGAATTTTAGTTTACTTAACAGATCAGGAAAATCAACAGAACCATCCTTAAGTTTTTCAGGAACTCTAGGTCAGTGGAAATACGCCTATAAGCTGACCAAAAATGCCGCGAGACGGAACTCAATATTTCGATTTTTTATTGGCTTTTGTTTGTTTTTCGAAAATATCTGATTAATTTTTCAATTTAATTGAACTTTTTTTTTTAGTGGTTGGTATGTTTTTTTTTTTTTTTTTGCTCTATTTTAGAGAAAATGTAAATAATGGTTGTATAAATAATTAATATGAACGAATCGTTGCAAACACATATTGGCATTTGGCAACCAAATTGGTTTTAAATTTAGAGTAACACATTTTAACTTAAATTTATTTATGAGGTAATTAATTCAAAATTAACTGCTCCAAGTTGTTAAAGCCAGTATCTAGTATTCACTAAATTTATAGCAAAGTCAAGTGATTGATGATTGAAAAACGTCTGTAGTTTACGTACAGACCACAGAGTCATATTATTATTATTATGTTATGAAATTGGACAAGAAGTAAAAACAACCATAGAAATATTAATTTATTTGTTTTTTTCCTACCTATAGGCACAATATTTTTATTCAAATTAAGTAGCTGCGTGTAACACTTTTATATGGGCAGAAAAAAATGTACACGGCCAGTTAACCAAGGAAAGAATTCTATCCCTAGCTTCAGAATTTATTTCATATTTTTCATGCTTTGTTAATTGATTACACATTATTAATAACCAAACTTAACTTACTATATTATGAACTGTTGGTTTTCAATATTTAATTACAACGACGAGTATCTAATTTATGACATTGGGGTTGTTGTTTGCTGAACATAATACATAATACATTGGAATTAATATAAGCACTAAGCAGTAGTCGGTATTTTTTTCGGAATTTTTTTTTTTTTTTTTGCTAATACATACATACTTTATATTTTTTTACTTTTAATATTTCCAACAAATTGATTAATAGTATGACCCCAAAAAGTGATATAATAATTTAAAATATATAAATGGTGATTCAACAGTTGTATAAAGTAATTTTATGATATAAATATTTAAAAAAAGAAAAATATGCAAAATAAAAGTTTTTCGATTTAAGAAAACCCAAAATGTTTTATCGATATTACATTTTTTTTTTTTTTTTTGCAAATATTATGGTTTGATTTTGGAGGTAAACCTTTAATAATCAAATGGGAACATACTATTTGATTTTTACTTACATTATGAAAAGATATTATTGTATTTGAACTCTATAAATAATGGAATTTTGAATATTTCATGCAACTACTTTTGAGCAAAAATATAGAATATTGGATATATTTCGTTTTTGGGTGGGTTTTATTTACATACAATTTTAAATTCTATAAACACTTGATTTTAAAAATAAAAAAATTAACCTCATATTTCTTATTTGTTCAAAATTTTATAATGATCACTTAATATAATTTTTATACTCTACTAAAAATTGAATTACCTCTGAAATTATTTTTACTGGCCTAGATTTATTTTTTCATTATTTGGTAAATTAAAAATATTTAACATTAAAATTAATATATTTTTTAAATTGTTTAAATGATGTAAATAAAAAATAAAAAAATAAATTTAAAAAATTCAGTTTTTATATTCAAATTAGTTAATGTTTTCTCATCTTACGTACACGGAATCTTTTTGGGTTCTTAACACTTACAGTTCTCATCAAAGTGTACTGTAAATACGCTTTATTTATTCTCAATGGATGACCATATTATTACCCATGATAAAGGTTCTAGTAAACGATAAAAAGCATGTCAAAATAAATAGTAGCATACTAGTTATTGTTATTTATATTTGTTTCATGATTAACAAAATATATTTAATGTTTATTTAATTTATCTATCATAGCAATTGATGTGAAATTATAAATTAGTAATTCTATACAATTTATTCGATCTATTAATACTTAAATATTATTGGCTCAATAGTTATTTAGCTACGAACAATGAATATATTAGAAAAACAAATAAATTTAAAAGTGCATAAAGAACACTGATATTGAGAATTAAACTTAGTTCACTGTCACAAATGACACTGACAAACCATTATTAGATTCGTAAACAAATTTTGTATGAAGTTTAGTTCTATCCAAAATCATTGATAACATTTTCCACAGGTTTTTTCGAACTTTTTTAAGGAGATTCAAAAATTACTTCTTATTAGAAGTGCTATATAGTGCTTATAAGCACTATTATCAGTTTTACCTGTCTAAGTTTACGATAGAGATATTATTTTGCCTAAAAAATATTATATTAATACCAAAACTATACACATAAAAGAATATTATACGTGCATTGCAAAACTAATAAAATGTATAAAATCATAAAATCACTTCAAAACAATTTATGAAGTTTGTTTATTTTATGATAAGATACATTTTATAAACAAACATATAGCTGATTGTTTATTAGTTATAAATCTATTTAAAATAGAGCGAGCAGTGTGTATTATTTCAATCACATATAGTTTCCTCTGATTCCTAGTTCTACACTTGACTGGTTTTGATTAATACATCAAGCCTGTATAATATAAGATAGGAGTGTTTTTATTTTTTTATTTTCTCATATTATATCATACAGATGCAGTTTTCATTGGTATCGTACAGAGATTATATGTAAGTATATTATAAATACCAAATGAATCCAAAGAGTGGAAGGTAATTAATTTAAAAGGAAAAATCTTTTATACTTGTAGTCGGGAAAATAAACACTATTTAATTCATTCACCGAGCTGTCCTTGACCCGAATTCTTCATAAGATGATAAAAAAAAACTTTTAATTTAACATTTTTCCCCCAAGGTCGAGGCTTTCATTTCCTGCTATAATTTTGGGGATCGATGACGCAAATGTTGAAATGCAAATTACTTTTTACATGTTTGAAAATACAGTTTTTTTATACAACTGTATTATACCATAAAAATACTCTTACTATACATCCATATGACATGCAACAATGGTTATAGCTTCATGTGTAAAAGCTTTATATTCCTCTCTATTTTTGCCGACGGACGTTTTCAATTCCTTCTTTGATACGGTTTCAACTTTTCAAGTTCGATTGTATAGCTTGAAAATAATGTAATTAATCATTTAAGATTAACAATCAAGGTAGGTATTTGATTTTTCTCTCTTGTTTTAGAAATCATCCTGTTACGTTTCTATCCTGTTTAAATAAAGTCAATGGATCAATGGTTAAATTGGGTTTTGACTTTTTAATTGATTTCAAACGACGTCTCGCTTTCTTATTTATCACCGATTTTTTTAACCCTTTCACTGAAACCTGGTGTCGATTCGACCCACCCCGAAATTTCAAAGTTCTCGCATTTTTAAGGAGTCTGTTTGTTTATTGTTAATTATCTTATAAATAAATAACGAAAACTCCATATATCGAATTTTTATCGTAAAGTAGAAACCCTGAGCTACATGTATGAATTTTTTCAAATTTTTTGGACGCCTTTTTCTATTTTTTTAAAGCCTTGGGTCGAATCGACACCAGGTTTCACTTAAACGGGGTGAAAAATAAGGTTTCAGTGAAAGGGTTAATTTTTTTTGAAAGTAAATATTTTCTGAAGTTTTAATTTGTGTTTTGCAGTACATCTTAAGTCTATATGCCTACAATAATTCATTGATAAATACGTCAAATTAGATATTTATATATGATATATTTCTTTAAATTGATATTTGTGATATTCGTAAATAATAACATGTTTTTATAATTTGAATAAAATATTCTTTCTGAGAGTCCAAAAAGTTATCGATTTCTAAATAGATAATAGTCTTATTGCCTGAGTATATTAAGTAAATTAATAAATATCATTAATTGTAATTGTAATAAAGCTATAAAAATAGTATTAAATAAATGGCGTTCTTTGCACTTGGGACAATATATGGGGTATTCTTCACTCTTGGGACAATATATGGGAAAAGGGTTTATTGAATTATAAAGATATGATAGATAATTTCTTTGGCTAAACGATTTTGAGCAAAGTTTCAAATAAAAAAAAAATCGTTTATATACTTAACCATTTTTAGTTTAATGGTCAGTATGTTTTTTTTGATAAAACCTATTTAGAGTTTTCTTGTTTGACTAATGAGAAATTCTTTTTTACCATAACATTAAAAACATGTTGTTCAATCTATATTCAAAGTTTCATCTTTTGATGGACCAACTTTTTTTTTTTTTTTTAATAAACATTTAAAGTTAAAAATGATATAATAATTTACTTAAACGCTTATAAAAAAATATCCTGATTCACAATTTCTGAATTTTTTTCATCATCGTTATTTAAATTCAGTATATGAATAAGTTTGTATTAAATGTTCAGAATTTGTTGTCAAATATTAAAAACGTTATTAAAGATAAACTTTAAAACGAAATATTCTCAAATTTCTATTTTTAGCCCAAAAATTGTGAAATATTTCGGAAACTTTTGTCAAGTATGTAACAATGTTTCATTAATGTATGGTGAAAATATTTCAAGTTTCTGGCAACATTACTTTTTAAGTTATGATTCAATAGTTAAAATCAATTTAGTGAAAGTATAGTTTACGGCAAATTGTACCGTTTTTGCTCGGTTTTCCGGTAGTTTTTCCTCACGCTAGGAAAAATGATTGTGAAAAGAAAAAAATAAATCCTCGCAGTACCATCTTTTTCTTAATACAAATCCCGATCTATAGAGGTGCTGGACGAAACTTTTGGACAGAGTTAAATGTACCAAAACAATTACTGCAGGAAAAAACCTCATTGTAAGACCTTCAATCTAAAACATAAATTAATATTTTATTTTATTTTATTTTATTTGGTAGTGTAAGAAACTAAATGTAATATGATGATGTTCGATGATTGTTAATATATGATTTTTATTAAGTTCGGTAAACACGTGTATTTGTATGCGAATCCGCAATTTAATGTAAAAATACTAGTTATAACATCCCTATTCATGATCATAAATATTCTTTCGCAACATAATATTTATAATATTTTACTTATGAACATACAAAAAATACAATATTGTATAGGTAATGTATATTTTACTAAGCAATTAAAAGGCAAAGGCACATAGTAATTTTCAGTAGCCAACTGAAATAGTTTGATCAAAGGGAATTGTATAATTGATTACGTATGCGTGATTTACTTAGTGTCCAAAGAACTTGATTTTAGTTAACGAAATTGATTTCGTTTGTACATATGATATTAATAAATTATAAGTGGTCTATTTTAAAAGAAACGTAGTATATAATTCAATTACTTTATTCACTTAGATCATTCGACCTTTACTAATAAAATATTATTAAAAATTAAGTTTTCGTGTATTATGAACTATTTATCTAATCCAATTTGAACGCAAAATGTTGATCGTGAATAGGTGAAAAACGATCTTTTCACATAGTTTCCAAATTCGTTTCCCTAAACTATTTAAAAACAAAAAAGTTTAAAGATGAAAATTTAATTTAATTTATAATTATTTTATACCACCAATAAAGTTAAAAATAAGTTAAATAATTAGTCTTTTTCAAAAACTAATTCAAATAAAGTAAGTTAAATAATGATATGCAATTAATATGAGAATATTTTAATTTTAATTTTTCAATATCTAACATAAATAATTAATACATGTTATTTAATTTTTTATGGTGTATTAAAATATAGTTTTTTTTTTTTTTTTTTTTGTAGTCTTCGTGGGTTGGTAACCTCCTATAATTTTCTTAGTGAAAACGCTGGGAACCAACACGTAAATCGTATTTGGTGGATTCATTACATCCTTTTTCTACTGAGTAGAATAATCTTTATCACTAGACAGCCACATACTTTTCTTAGATTACAGTTACAAAAACTACTAGTTTGGGTGTAAGATTTGCAGCACTGGCATTAAGATATTTTTTTTATGGACACTTCGATTTTGATCTTTCAGTAACAGAGTCCAGTATGTTTAAAGATATGTTAATAAATATGAAACTGTAAAGTACTCAATAGTCATTACTCATTAGTCATTATCAATAGAAAAGAGTGGCAACAGTGAGAGACTTTTCTAATACTTTTATCTGATATCACAACTCCGATAAATCACTGTTAATGAATTGAATGTCAGTTGAGGGATGAAGGTTTTTGAAGACAGATTCAAACGGTTCATGATATTCTATTTGATAAAAGTGAAAAGATGAATTTTGAGATATTTAAAAACTGCTTTATAAGAATAAAAATTCCGAAAAGTCTGTTATTTTTTAAATTTTCAGATAAAATATAGTTTAATTAATTTTGTATTGGATAAATTTAGCTAGTTTATGCATAACCTCCTAAAGGAGTTAATATTTGATAAAATTATTATTGTTTCACTATTATTTGTTTCCTGAATGTTGTTAATTTGTTCTTTTTAATTAATACATGTGATTGGAGCCTAATTTATGGACCCGGTCAATTTTTTTCTAAGATTACGCACGGCATTCTTTTTAAATTTGAAAAAACTTCTCGTAGAATTCTCAAATCATAAGCATTAATAACTAGTTTCTTCTTTCATATGTAATTATTAAGTAGTTTATAATCCAATATTTTATAGAATCACTAATAATAACTCAATTTAAATAAATCATTCAAACACAAATGTTTGATCCTATATTCATAATAATTATTACTTTCATTATTGTTCACCATCATTTTATAAATGTATGCCTGTATATTGTTAAATTTAAATTTTATCCATTAATATTATATTACTATCTGTACCACATTGCCCTTCGAGGGTGTTATCTTATAAATAAAACAAATAAAATTTTAATAAAAATTTGTAATTTTTGTATATTTTGTAAATGTTTTATTCGATAAAGGGTAAATAGATTCTAAACCTTTTCCTTGTATATTTAAAATTTCGAACTACGCAAAATACATCTCTGTAAATTGATGTTAAATGAAAGGAAGCGTTTTTTGGTATGGGATTTGACCATTATACAGCCGTCATTATGGTGATAAAATAATCCAGATGTCATTGTATCGCCTGTAGTCTATTCAGTGGTGATTAACGGCGGAAGTTATTTCTTTGGACTATTTTTGGTAGTAATCGATTTCAACTTTAGCGATTGTGGATACGGTCGTGTAGGAACCTGGAGGTTGAGTGTTGAATAAAAGAGCGGGCGGCCTTGAGGTCGGTAGCTGCTGGCGTAGTGATACATGGTACTGCTGCGAACATTTCATCATGTCACATGAGAATAGAACAATTAATAAACAATAATATATACCTACCTATATACATATATTTAATAGAGAACTTGGTAAAATTGTTCATATATTTTATATATGAATATACTGATCTATAAAGTATGTATAAATGATATATAATAAGATGAAAAACAATCAGTCACACATTGTATGATCACTTTGATCAAATGCGACCACGACTGAGACAAAATCTTATTATAAAAAAGGGTTTTGCTTTGGTATGGTTTAATATCGGCTTACCGCTTGAAAACAATAACTTTAACACATACACTATATTTTGGTTAGTATGTATGTGTATGTGTGTGTGTATATGTGGTAAAGACATAAAAGGCGTCTTTTATAATTTATGCAATTACAAATGAATTATTTGAAACAATAGTTTTTTGTTGTTATAAATATTGATTTTTTTTTCGAGAAAATCATTATCTTATCAATACTGTTTGTACTTTCAACTACGTGATTATATAATTACTTTGAAACGTTTCAAATTATATTTTCCACATCTTCGCAAATAATAAAAATTCAAATGTTATCTAATTACCTACATATTCACGTATTTATTTATTTTTTCGAAGAAAGAATCGTAAGTATAAATGACGAAAACTAATGAAACATTACAGATATCGGTCCAACATTATTTTGTCCAAATTACTTTTTATCTTCTTACTTTTTATTTACCAAAATATTCGTTTGTATAAGTTATAAAAATGAATACTATGATTAAAATGTAATTTGAATAATTAATAATTGTAATGAGTATTTGGATTTTTATAATATCTTAGCGGAAGATTTAGGAATTGTATATTGTTTATCAGAGTTAATCGAATGATTATACATATATGGAGCAGTACAGATATTTTCCATAAAAAGAGTAAATCGGGGAAGTGATATATCCCCTTGACCCTTTCTATTCTTAACGTACGATATTAGAAGTTATAATCTATTAATTGATTTTGATGATGTAATCATAAATATTATTTTCAGTTTGAACATGCATAACAAATTTAATTATTTTATGAAATTCCATAATTTATCATGTATTTCTAAATAAAACTATTTTAACTATTTTAATAAGTAAGAACAAACTTTCAATTTTTTTGACAGGTAATATAGATAAATGATAAGGTACCTAATTATTTGTAAGAATAATAAATAATCAACAATTAGAAACTATTTAACTAGATAGAAAACATCAAGTTTTATTTTAGAATTTAATCACTTTAGTATTTTACAATATTTCTATAAGTGCCAACATTGTATTGCACTATATAAATTATGTTAATTTAAAATCAGATTTCAAATTATCTTTTCCATTTTTAGATTTATTTTGTGGCTAGTTCAAAAAACCAAATTTAATTCGGAATCATTCCGCCAGTCTGAAATTCAAACTACTTAATAGTGTATTCAATTTTTATGTATCTATATTTTGTATGAAAATAGTGTACCTACGTTTTACTTGTATACTAATCAATTATTTTGAGTAGATATTGAATTTAATTTTAGATTTTTCTACTGAATTTAGTTCTTATTGATTAAATAAAATGCGTGAAAATGAAAAAAAAACACGAAGGAATCGCAAAAATCGATTTTTTTTTTTTTAATTTTTAAAGAATGAAAAAAATTCTCTATAAACTAAGATCAAAATTTTCAATAAAATGATCCATTGCAAGGAATACAATTTTAGTGTACGTAATTTTAAAATGAAGGTGAATAAAACGTGAACGTACATAATGAAGCAAAAATGTAACTAACATTTTAAGAATATCAAAATACAATACAAGTCAATAGTATTTAAGTTAGATTTTGAAATTATAATCATGAATTTTTAAATATTATAAAGTCAAACGAAATACTTTGTATAACATTCTTTCTTAATTATTGAATTTTTGTGACAAAATTTATGTTATTTGCATATTTTCAAATCTTTATCATGTCGTATTCGTATCTTGTTTTATTAATAAAAATATAGTTACATTTTAGTACGACTTATTTTGATAAGAATCGTCAAATCGATTTTCTCGTACACCGAGGTACTTATTGTTTACCTAAGGTTTTAAATCCAATATAATATAGTGTTCGCTTATACGTCAAGAAACGTGCGTCACAAAAAAGGTAATCCATTTTCATATGAAGAATATTTGAGTATTGCTATTCGCAGTGCAGGTTGTCGGTTGCCAAAAATCCTCGAGGGTACTCCTAAATTCAATTTTTTATATAAATACAGTATCAACGAGCAGGTGTTGATAAATGTGAATTCCGTGTATTGTAGTCTCAAGTCCGTACTCGTATGTATCTTAGAAAACCATATAGGTACGATTTTACCATAGTATTCGCATTCAGCGTTTAAATATTTAATCGGTGTGGGTAATTTTAATGGATAAAGTTTAATCACATGAACACATTCGCCTACTAAGAGGGAAAATAAGCTGGTTGCGGGCCGCAACTGCGGAAGGCGAATATCGGACACGGCGCGTGTAACTCTATTTCATTGTTATTTTTTCATGTTTTTTTTTATAATAATTTTAATACGTTTGCGCATACTTATAAAAGCTTGTACGCACAGAGTGTTGGAGTCGAAATAATACACGCTGTCAAAACGATGACGTATCGTTGTTTTTTTTTCGGTATTGTCGTGTGTTCAACATGATGCGGAATTAGAAAATTCCGACGGTTACAACCATCACGATAATATTTATAATCATCGCAATATTACCTATATTATACGCAATACCGATTGTGTGTGTGTGCGCGCGCATAATTTACTGCTATTCGCGTAAAAATCGTAGTCGTGTCTTCGCAACACGCCCTGTACGAATATTGTGATCGTGTTTCGAGCGTGTTGTGTACGGTGTGCGACGTGATTTTGGCACGGACTTGTGTTTTTCGTGCCGTCGTCATCGTCGTAGCGCCAGACACGCGTGGCACGCCGTATTGTACTATTGTCATTTAGACCAGCGTTTCTTAAATTTTTTTTGTCCATGGAACCCTTTTTGATGTCCACTTTTATCGTGGAACCCCTACTTTTTTTTAGCTTTTTAGCTTTTTTAGGATTATTTGTAAATAAATTATAATCATATAATAATATTAAGTTAAAGGTATTTAATAAAAAAAAAAAAAAAATGTTAAAATAAAAATAATTGTATGCATAATATATAATAATACTTCAATAATAATTACATTAATATTAGACTAAGTATAAATTTTAATGAGACGAATGAAATTGCCTTTTCTATCCTTTTTTTTACAAATATTCTTAAAATTATTCTCAATTGATGAAAGTTGTATGATATATATCAAGTATGCTGCGGTATTTTGTTTTTGTTGATATATAGGTGGAGAACCCCGTTTCACACATAATTTAACTTATAAGTAGTTGCAAAAGGCAAAAGTGCCAACACGGCCTTTCGTGGCAGTTGAGGATATTCATCTTTGAAACTGCACCAAAATTCTACTAGTGGTATCGATTTAAATTTTTCTTGCTACGATGAATCTAATGCGATTTCAATAAAAGTTTCATATTTGCTAGTTTCGTAATTGCTGACATGGCTGGAGATCATGTATTGACAATAAATGGATTTTCAATCCACAATATATTTTTATAATATTTCACCGATTGGTCATTTGGAAAATACGGGAATTTTGAAATTTTGAAATAAATCACTAAAGCTTCGCGGAACCCTGAAGTGATCTTCGTGGAACCCCAGGGTTCCGCGCGGAACACAGTTTAAGAAACGCTGATTTAGACCGTATTTCCACATCATATCGTGTACACGCGGCGCGGAGAAAAACGAGCGGTGGATGGCGGCGCGCGGTGCACATCATCATACCGATCCGGGTCCTGCAATAATAGCGCGTACGCACTACGCGTACCTGCGCCGTCCTCGTTATTCGTACGCTACCGTTCGCAGCGCGGTTTTCGCATATTGTTTTGCCACCCGCCCACCAGCCCCGTGCCCGCTGCCGACACCGCCCGCCACATAACCACCTTACTACCGCCACACACCCGGCTTACGCTCACTACCTACCGTGCATGTACATTGTACTGCTATAGGTGGCCAATACTATAATACTACTGCTATACCGTACTACGTTTTACTACTACTATGCGACCGTACTACGCACTTACGTCTGAGCGTGCGCGCGCACACACACTTCAAGGCCGTGTTTGAGGGATGTATGGGGTCGACAACCCTCCTTGGAATATTTTTTAGTGTATCTAATATACTTATAATTTCGTAAAACTCAATAATTGTATAATAGTTAAGCGTGTGTGGCTATGAGTATTGATTGTTAATTCGGGTTTTCATTAAAATAGTTAATATTGCGTGTACCTACCTATCTCAATAATTTCGGTCTCGAGGAGCTTTGCGTTCAATAACACAATGCTATGTTTTAATATTATCATTGATTTGACTTAACATTGTTATTACTCGTTAGTCGTTAGTTTTTATTGACTTTACTGCTCAAAACTATGTGTTTATTATTATAATCGATTATTCGATTAATCGGTTATTTTTAACGAATGATAAATAATCGAATGTTCGAATAATCGAATAATAATCGAATAATCGATTAATAATCGAATAACTACAATTTTAAACATGAAAATATAATTATAAAAGGAGGTGTTCAAACTTAAAAGACGAATTCAAGATGTTGGATTTATATCTGCATTTAAGCATTCGTTGAATAAGTCTAAAGTTTTTAGCGTTTACATAAAACAATATGTCCATCAAAAAGAAGTGGAAAATCATAATAAAATATTGTGTTTGTATTATTTATTTTGACTTAAATTACTGAATCAAAACGGAGAAAGATAGAAGAAAGCAGTAATTGATATTTACCCGGACGGCCGGACGAAGAAGAGTGACGAGTATAAATATAGATACATTTTGTAACAGAAATGTATTTAAAATTTTTATGAATAAATTGATTAACCCAGAACAATTATTTGATTATTCATATTACTATTATTGAGTATTCGATTGTAAATTATAATTCGACGATTATTCGGTTAATCGATTAATCGAATACTATTTGAGTATTCGAATAATCGTACAATACTCTCAAAATATTCGATTAATCGATTATAATCGAAAATTATAAAAATAATCGATTATTATGGGGAAAACATAATCGTCCAGTCCTAGTTTCGTGTAACTGACAAATTTTTTCATCGACCTTCCGTTGCAAAAGCAGCGTTTGTTTCAGTTTATAATATTACTGTTTTTTTTTTTCATTTACCTATTAGATCATGTAGTAAAATGTAATCATAGGACTATATTATCTATTATTACTTTATCAATTTGTTTATTTTTTTCAAAATCGTATAATAATTTGTTTATAAATTTAATACGTCTTAATCATAGATTAGTATATATATATATATATGATCTTAATAGCGACATTTTAAATCTACGCCCCAAAATTTTCAAGTCAAACTACACGGCTTTCCACCGACACACACACACACACACACACACACACACACACACAACGTACGTCACAACAAAGGCGCGAGCAACACGGAGCAGGTACGGCCCGACGACGGGTCCACGTCCTGACGACCATTAGTGTTTTGTATTGTTTTCCCTCTGTCGTTATTGTAACTCGATATCACAAGTGACGATACAAACGACATTCACGCGGTTCGAGTGGCGCGCGGCCGTCGTCAAAGCGCGCGCGTAACGACGTGCCTGTTGCCGGGCCGAACACGCCGGGACGCGTGAGCCCTCGAATCGCGTGCGCCCCCGAGCAGCGGCGGCGACTTGCTGACTGTACACTTTCGCGTCGTGTTCGCGAGTAGTCGTCGGGCAAACAGACGCCTCGGCGCGGCCGGCAGTGTACGCGGCGTTGTTACAGATCCGCGCGCACACAACTGTTGCACGGTCGAACGTTTCGCGTCGTCGTCTATGTTCGGCGAACGAGGCGCATTGCGGCGTGCAGTCGTCCCGCAGAGTTGACCTACACTCGCCGACGACGTGTCGATATCGCAACGTACGAGTACGCGATCGTTCGACGACCGTGTAATAGTTGAGGCGCGTAGAACCAGAACGGCATAACCCACAAAAGTATTATAATTATCGTGCAGGACGGGCATTGAAAGTTTTGACTATTTTTCAACATTTTATTTTTCTTATAAAATCCACTCTAAGGAAAAATGTTAATAACTCTTTAGTATGTATAAACCCTTGCCTTTTAAGCATCAATAAAGCACTAGTCAATATTTAAAGTTGGGGTTAAGTTCTAAGGTGGGTTAGGCCACTATACGTTTTGAAAATTTTTTATTAAATGCAATTTTCTGTGGTTTAGGCCAACTTATTGGAAATATGTATTTTATTTTATGTTAAATATCTATTTGAATGTAACTCTCTGCTCAATCACAAGCTACGGCTTATATTAGTAGATATATTCCTTACATACGTAGGTATATGTGTGTATTTATAAGTTAAATTAAGAAAAAGAAAAAAATATATTCACTTAAATTTACACAACATGACAATACTATGTACGTAATTATTTGTATTAGTTTATTTGTAGCTTTTTTCTAAACTTAACAAAAAGAAACAAAAACAAAATCACTTTTAAATTTTAACAGTATAATAATAGTTCAGATTAAATTAAATAACTCTTAACAAATTTGAAAAACTAAAACACTTCTAACATTATAATCACATAATATACACAGTCTTCAATATAGAATATTGTTATTAACAATAAAATTGTTATTAAACTTAATCAAAAAAAAAAAAAAAAAAAACAAAATCACTTTTAATAATATAACGATAGTTCTAATATATAATAGGCCTAATTAACTAGCATAGTGTTGGGCCACTCTGGTCCTAAAATTATATTTTATAATCATAACGCCAAAAACAATTATGCGTTTGCCATCTAGCAAATAATTTGTTTTATTGGATAGGCCACAGTAGATTTCAAATATTATATAAATCTGAAACGCTTTATCACATAAACCAGAATTCGATTATTTGTGGGTTAGGCCGTTCTGGTTCTATGCGCCTCTATTTTAATTTATAATGTAAAGCGGCGTATGTAGGGGTTTTCCGCCCGTAGATTGCCATCTCTCCCCCCTACCCACCTCTCCAAAAATGTTTCATAAGATTATAAGAAGAATCTGAATCCACAGTTTGAAAATTTGGACCCGAGTCGAACGCGCGCATTTTTCGCTACCTACACGCGTATACCGGTTCGTATCGTATTGCGTATGCGTATGGTATGTAGGTGTAGCCGTTTATAATTTTCAGCGAACGGACGCGATTGTTTACGGTTTTCGATTCGTAACTCTTAGACATAAAACGTATGATTTGTATGATTCTGCACAGAATGACAACAATAACGATACCGAATCGTTTTTCGATTTGTTTTACGTATTTTTTCTCGGTTCGGTTAGGCCCGGGAGTGAGATAAAAGTCTCGTTTAACCTCTGTACCGTTGATATTTTGAGACTTATTCCTGGCATTACCCGTTGGTTTTTAGGATAACAATACTTTCGGATAAATACATCGAACTTTTGAAAATATATAGGCTCGTGTTGTTTTTATTTCGTATTGATGTATAATTTTGGTTTAATAAAAATTGACATTTACATACTTTTTACTCATTATTCATAAATACTTTCTAACTCCGTTAGTAAAAAAAAAAAAAAAACGTACTTGGGGTATTTTTCGTCTCTCAAACAAGATAATGGGAATAGGTAAATTGAATTTTAAACAAATGATTGATCATTCCTTTAGTTAAATGATTCCGAGCAAAGCTTCAATATTTAAAAAATATACTATTTGTATTAAATTTAATAGTTTTTAGTTTAACTGTCGGTATGTTTTTTATAAAACCAGTTTGAAGTTATTTTTGACAAATGGGAAATTCTTTTTCACCAAAAGATTCAAAACATGTTTTTTTATTTTTATTCAAAGTTTAATAATGATTGGAATAATATATGTATGATGTATCAGAGGATCAAGAAGACCGTTTTTTTTCTGCAAATCGAAAAAATGGCTATTGATCCCAATCTAAATTTTCTATACAAATGCAGAAAAAAACAAATACTAAAATCAATTGTACTTGAATTCAAAAAGAAGTTCCTAATTGTTGATACAATTATCATCATGAAAATAAAAAACGAAACGGAGGCCGGAGGAGAAGATTAGTCTTTCAAGACCTCGGTTTAAATCCCAAAAATGTAGGACTAAAAATTCATTAATTTTGTATAGTAGAACATTAAGACGAACATACTTTGCAACACGTGGGAGATAAAGTTATTGAAAGTTCGTCATTCACCACTTTAGTCTTCAGCCAAGATAATGGTATTTGGTATTAAGCACCTTAGATGAACTATTTTTATCATTTAAGAATCTTGATCACATTTACACATGGTGCACAATAGTGTTTTTAGAATTATTTTAAATTTGAAACTAATGATAAAGCATTGTTTTAGATTTTGAGTGAAACGTTTTGTATTTTTTATTTATTTATTGTTCTGTAAACATTTTTCAGTATTCTTAACTTTGTCTGAAGATTCCCTCCAGAGATTCTATAGATTTGAAATTGCACTTCAATGGTACTTAGAGGATTAATTTCTGGGTTATAATTTTAAAGTATTTGTGTTTTGAAAATATATACCTCGACTCATGGGCGCCGACTATTGGGGTGCTGCGGTGCTCAAGCACCCCATGAATCATTCTATGGGGTGCTCTGCATCCCATAGAATAAAAATATAGAGCAATATGTAATTTAATACGTTTATAATTTTTTCGTTGTATAATATTTATGGCAACAATATATTTTGGATGCTTTGATAACTCGTTCCTAACATGAATGAACTAAAACAAATGAAAATAATTTTATGTATAATAATTAATATGTATTTAAAAGTTTTAATATATGAAAAAGGTCGTATTAAATATTTTTTTAATATTTCCCAAGAAAAAAGAAGTAACTCGAGTTACTTCTCCGAATAACTTTTTCCCCGTGAAAAAAGAAGTAACTTAAGTTTATTTTTCATCATAAATTGTACTGTGGAAGTTAAAAAACAAAAAATTGTGGTGATAATATTATATTCAATCAAACAACCAAAGTTCATATAAAAATTTGATATGAAACAGTTAAAAACCGATAGTAATTTAAGTTAAACCTTATAATATAGCTCTACTGAAAAATGATAAAATTCGAGTTACTTCCTTTTTCATTGGGGGAGTTGACCTATTCAGAATAATCTGCATCGATTTCGTTATATAAGTGAAAATAAACAATTTGTCAACAATTATATTGTTTCTATACAGCAAAATGTATAAAAAATATGTATTAAAAAAAATAATAATAAAAAAATAGCCATATTGGTTTGATAAAGTAAATATTTTGTAATATGCCTTTGTAGACTATACAAAAAAAAAAACTTATAAACCTTAAAATTACAGTTTTTTTGATATCAAATCAAAAACATGATAGCATTTTTTGTAGTCATTTAAGCTTCAATGTCATTTCAAATGCAAAAAAAAAAACCGAAAATTCATATAAATCTTGAAGCCAGTGGCGGCTATCCTCAAATTAATATGTGTTGCTGAAAATATTTCTGAGGACCCACCCACCTTCATATATTTATTAGAAAATATAATTACCAATTATCAAAATATAACTTGTAATAGCTAAAAAAAACATTATCCTCAATTTTATAAATTAGTTACAAAATTAATAAATTATACTTATAACTATGAATTAAAACAAGAACAACCGTTTTTTTAATTACAAAATATACATTGTGCAATTCCCTTAGTACAATTAAATTAAATGTTTGCTTAAAACCACACTTTTTTTAGTACTGTTTCGTTTTTACTTATATTACACTTATAAGTATTAAGTAATAAGTCATTATAAATACTCTAACACCTAACATCCGTTTCACCACCAACCCAGGTACCCACCCACCTACCAAATTTTGTATGTGTTGCTTAAGCAACACATAGACCATAGGATAGCTGCCACTGCTTGAAGCATAGATAGAAAAATAAGTGGCGAGTTATTTGGTAAAAAAAGAATGTTAACTGGATTAATATAATAAAATGTCGTAGGATTTTGATCGAAAAAAATCACTACTTATTTAAATGAAAAGAATCATTTTATAAAATTGCTGACTTTAAACATTAAGGTACAAAAAAAAAAAAAATTAAAAAATAAAAAAAATAAATAATAATAAAAAAAATAAAATAATATGCATTTTACGATACTTGAGTTCTTTTCAATATTTTTAGCTAAGTATATGAATAAAATTATGTTTGATTTTAAGGTTTTAATGTCATGAGTTCAACATTTTATTTGCTTAAAATTTGTTTAAGAATAAGTTACATCCAAATTTCTTTATTTAACTTAAATATGGTTAAATATTTTTAAAACTTGTCATATCTTTAGGTACACAAGTTTATTAATAGTTGCAGAAAATTTAAAGTTTCTTGCAACATTACTTTTGAAGTTATTACTGAATAATTTAAATTTATTTCATAAAATTTTTCAGTTTTTACTCATTTATTCAGTAGTTTTTCTTACGATTAGGGGAACTGTTTTGAGAATAGAGCAAACTGTCCTTTTTTTACTACTTTTAAAGATTCTATAGACGTTCTACAACAGTATAAAACATTTGATAAAATATCTTATCTATAGAGGGGCTAAAAAATTACTTTTGAACAAAGTCTATAACATACCTGAAAAAGTGTTGATATTAAAAAAAAAAAAAAAAAAAAAATTAATTGTAAATTCAAAACATACAATGCCATTCTATTCAGCATTTAAAATGCATGCTTTATGGATGAAAGTAACTTTTAACCAAAAATGTTTTTGAATGAAATATTTGAATACAAGTCTCGAAATATTAATTATTTTAAAAGTGGATAAAAATGTTAATTATTTCTTTTTTATTGATAAGTAATTGTATTTTCTTTTTATGCAACATGGATCAAATTTCCACTTAATAATTATTGTTTATGACTAATTAAAAAACCAAAACTTTTTTCGTTTCACTCAGAATTTAAAATAATAGAAATAAAAAATTAAAGAAAAAGAGAATATAAAATATACACATAATTGGTTTTATTAATAACATTTTAAATTAAAAACAAAACAAAACATATTCTATAGTACAAAATAGGTATTTAATTTTCCACAAATATAAATAGTATAGGTATTTTCACATGTAGGTAACAATAAAATCTAAACAGACTAGTAGAGCAGATCTTAGGTACTTATGTAATATAATGGTTAGAAGCCATTTACAAAGGATATAATAGCCACATTTTTTTGTAACATCAATTGAAATTTAAACATTTAAAACAACGTCATTTATTTTAAAAGAAGAGATATTTTCAAAAATATTTTCTTCTTTTAATAGATTTATGACATTTAAACTCAAGTTTTATCTTACGCTTCATTAATTTCATGCATCATACATTTAAAATTTTGCCAATTACATAGACAAAAATAGCTAATATGGTTATAACAACTTATTAACATAAAACAATAACTATAAATTAAAAAAAAAATTTAGTAGTCATATGCATAAAATCATTAATTCATAACAAATAAATAGCACAGATACAAAGATTGAATATAGGTCACTTGTATACACATGGTCAGCCTAAGATATAATTAATTTATATCGGAAGACATTGACAAATCATAACTTTCAAAAACTAATTCTGAGCAGAGCTTGGTTTACTTAAAATCAAAAACTTGTTTAAGAGTATGTGATGTACGATTATTACATTTATCTATTTAAAACCAAAAAAAAAAAAAAAAAACTTATACAGTTATAAATATTTATAACTAAATTTAAAAATAATTAAGAATATTACATAGATTTTGTAAAATACTTTTTGATGTAGACACAATATTATTAAAATAATAATGACAATAATAACACATTTAAAATGCTTAACAACCTTATCTTCAGTTTATTCAGTTTTTTTTGTAAATTTTTTACACTTTAATAAAACTATAAATATCAAAAAATGAGATTCAATTTTTTTCGAGTTCTTTAAATTTGTGTCTTATTTCCAACTGATGGATAAGGTTTCACAAAACTTATGAAACATTATAACACCTGAAACATGTTTCTCTAAAGTAAAAAGTACATCATTGTAAGCTAATAAATAATAACCTTCTTGCTCCGCCCAGAATCTAAAGTAACTAATGAGCAAAACAAAAAAAAAAAAACTTAAATATTATATAATTGTATAACAGATTTGTTAATATTATATCACATAACGGAGTAACTGTTGTGAGCTTCATATAAATATGAAGGTTAGTCTAAAAGTAAGTTTTCTCATTTCAATAAAAACCAATTTTGGTGATGAGAGAAAAGTAAAATTATATGCTTTAAAAAAAAATAAATAAATAAAAACAAATGCCATTATTGGTGGCACTAGTTATACCGGAACACTAAGGACTGGAGTATAGTTAAGGATTATAACCACACTTGAAATTATTTATTGTTGCATTAAACTAAAATAGTTTTAATGAAGTTTCGAATACGGAAAAAAATGAATCTAAAATAATTCGAGATGAGCAATATTTTTATGAAAAAACTATTGAAAAAATGTTAGTGCAGTACTGGTAATTATCAGAATGTAATGTTTCATAGTTTTTTATCTTAGTTTGTTGTGATAGGTTTAATACATTGCTAGTTCAAATTAGGTATGTTATATTTTATTTCAAGAGCTCAAAGATGTACATATGCTATATGATAAATATGAATAATAATAAAAATGAATATATAATAAATTTGATCTTTTTTCCTTAAAATGTTGAGGTAATAGGCACCATGTGATGTCTACAAAGTTTTGAATAACTTATATTTTATTAAACCAATGCGGGCTCATTAGTATAAGGCATATTATAAGATGAAATAAGAACTAATATATTTTTAGATTTTGCACATTGAGTTTTTGGTTTTCAGAGAAGTAAGGAAACTTACTTTTTGATGAGTCATATATAATATAATTAAAATTAAGAGTAGTTTTGGATATAATATGTCTAATATCACTAAGGGGTATAACGTAACTTACTTAATGAACATAAAAGTAGAACATTGATCATTAAATAATATAATTCTATGAAGGTTCTAACATATTTTGGTAAAATTTGTATACAAAAATAAAATAAGTACTTAAATGAGTAAATAGTTTGTTAACTTTAAGTAGAATAATTACTATTAACACTATACCTCATTTAAATATCATGGTGAGCTCTATTCAGGAAGTAAAATCAATTACTAAGGTTAAACAAATAAGGTAAAGATTAGTATGTCCAGAAAACTAAATCAATCCTTCAAGTCTTATTCATCTTGTATCTGAGGTATCCCCAGTGCAAGAAACTGTCATTTTAGCAGCATTCGCCGCTGATGTTTACAGTCTTCAATGGCAAACCTGAAAATCGTTTTAAATTAATATTTATATATACACTTTAAAGTTATATTATCTAGTTTTTTATCTACACCATTTGCTGTTTTAATTTATTTTATACAAATCATAGTGAATTTGCCTGCTCAATAACTAATACTACACTCTCTAAAACTTGAATTACCATAAGAGATAATTTTAAGGTTTAAATTTTTTAAGATGATAAGTAACACTCATTTGTGACTATTTTGTCATTAATTTATTTTTTGAAGTGTATAATGAAATAAAGTTTACAATATTTTAATATTTATAATATTTATACTGATAACTGTTACTTTCAAATTAATGCAGTACACATTTTTGTTACTAGTGTCAATATTATTTCGATGACACTAGTAGATAAAAATGTATTAATAACATGAATATATTTGAATGTACAGGACACTTGGTGTCATATTTGTATAAGTCGTTTGTGCTTCGTTAAAAAGCTTTGATTTGTTTTGCCTTACTTGTACATGAAATATGCATTTGGGGCTGTAGCTAAATGCCAGAGTGAATGTGCATCAAATGTCCACAGTAACGGTGGAAAATCTGCTAGCTCTAGTAATGAAGCCAAAGTCATGCCAAGCACATAAAATATTAAATATTTACCATGACCCATTCTACGGCGATTTAAAACTGCCCATATTAACATGGCTGTGCCTGTTACAGCACCTAAATTTAAAATTTCATTAATAATACTAAGCATATTATATAAAATATTTATACTACGTACCAACAAGAAGATTTGTAGTCATGTTGTATTTGTAATCATACTCTGTAGTGAGAAGGTATAATGAATGGTAGATAAATGCGAGGGAACATATTACCATAAATGTATTCTTAACAATTGGAATGCTGTATAGAAGAATTCGATGACCAATTGTGTAAAAAGCAAATAAAACCATGGCATATGCACTAATGTAGTCCATCAGTTCAGTAAACATAGTATCTCGACCATGAAATACAGCTGACCATATCCAACAGTTAGCTGATACCTAAAACAAAGTTTCACTAAATATAAATCATGAAATCAAAGTACTGAAATAAACTTATACTTGAATTTTTAATTTAAAAGTATTTATTTAATTATAGCTTAACAAATACAAATTGTTGAACATAGGTAAAATGATAAATCTAATAGGTTTCATAAATATGTATTATGATTATTTGCTACTCTATACTCAAAGCTGATTTCATAATATAAGACAATTACAATTATAATTTAATAATTATTATTGATTATTGCATACTTTATCGAAACTTAATTAAATATGTATAATAAGAATTTAAGTTTTACTAAACAATTCAATTAATTCAGTTAAATGTAAGAATATTTTAATAATTATTTATTAATAAATATAAAAATAATTACAGTCGAATCACAAATAAATTTGATTTGTCAATTTTTTGAGTTATGTACCTCAAATATAACTCAAATATACTTCTTCAAGATACCAGAAAAATATTTGAGCTAACAAGGTTACGAGTTATTGTGATCTGACTGTATTTAAAAATTTTCTATTTTTATAAACATCATTAAAATAATTTACTTACAAATATTATTATTATATTTAATCAATATGATACATCTTTCTTACATAATATGAAAAAAGTATAAAAACAGAATAATATTTAAAAAATGTTTGATCTTAAAATATTTTATTTCCTTAAAGTATTCACATATAGTCATTTTAAACAGAACATACATATAGTTTGTAAATTATTAGAATTTTGGATGTCCTAATATCATAAGAATTTAACAAATACATTGTTAATAACTGATCAAAAGTTGCACTAATATTTAAAACTAATATTTAATTTACCAATGTGTATAGAAACCATATGTTACATGATGGCAATGTGAAACGTATTTGCTCCTTAAAACGGTTAAACATAATCAAATTTGTTAACAAATTCAATAAAGAAAAAGCTACGGATGCAGGTTCTTGTAGGCCCAATAATCTTTTAAACGGCCACTATAAAACAATACAAATTATTATTTTGAAAAGATGCTATAAGATCATTTGTATACTAAACCTTTCCATGGAATTGTGGGACCGGCCAATTACGTTCCACCAAACCTTCAACCATAGGCCACATGCAGTCATATTTGCAATTTTCAGAGCATTTCCATTTAAAAACATCTAAAACTGCAATACAACAGCTTCTCTTGTACCTAACACCATCTAAATATTCATTTTTAAAACTCATTAAATTGGTTAGGAAGTATTTAATAGAAAAAAAATAATAAAACAACAAATGAATGTATTACCTTTGTCACATCGTTTCTCAGTGCATTCTAAAACACAGTTTCTGTATGAAGGGAAACTATCTCCAAGAGAGCAATGACCAAATACATGAGTCAATGCCAAAATAATTAACACAAATAAATATTGTGTCATTTTATAAACGTTTTATTGACATTGATCATTACTGGTTATGTTTCATGACTAGAAAAAACTTAACTAAACATAAATGATTTAAAAAAAATTCAATACATATAATATTGATGAGTAAAATAAAAAAGTCTACTCTTTTTAAATTGATCTAATAATGGCTAAAATTAATTTTAATAGTATTTACATTAACAATAGAAATTAGGAATGGTTTAAGTGTATTATCAATGATAATATTTACAGATCGAATGATAAGAAAGCAACACTTGATAAAATAAGAACTCGAATATGTTATGTCGTTTTTTAAAAACTAATTTGCCCGACTTTTAAAATATATGAAGATCAAAGTGTTATTCGTCGTTAATTTGTGTATCCATGTTTATGTATGTCTTAGATTTATATCCAAAATCGCATAAAGTCAATCACCGAGTCATTCAGTGGCACACTGAGATGATAATAATGTACCTATTCTGTGAAATTTGAAATTCTTTAATTCTTGGCTGAATGGTATAACTATTAACTATCACAGAGACATAGACTATTATATTAACTGTGAAATTAATTACACACTATAGTTCATTACTCATCATAAAAGAGAAACTTAAAAAAAAACCATATTTTGAGTGTGTAGACATTAAAGATACCTACATTGTAATTTATATCTGAGGTAAACAACTCTCTGTTGTGTTTTAGTTTCGTACAATTCGTTTAAGATGTCTAAAGAGTACATTTTACTTGCTTATATTAACTCATTTATTAGTATTATGTTAATTGTATAAATGCCAAAATAAATGATTATACTCATATTATAGTTCTTAATTGTGATTTATAGTCATTCACACTCGTTCAGTGTCATCCAAAAAATTATTTTACTTATTGAGATTATAATTTTTATAAATCTTTAACAAAAAAAAAAAAAAAATATATAATAATAATAATAATCACTGCAGTCTGTTATATACTTATAAACTGCTCTTAAAATCTCACAGTGTAAATATTAATTAAAAATAGAAACTAAATGTATTATACATGATATATTATTTGTTTGGTTTTTAAAAATAAACCTACATTATTAAATTAACAAAAATACATTCAAGTAAAATTTTTTTAGTAAAATGATTAAACTAAACTATAATTTTACCTTACATCTTTTTTAGCATATAAAATGTGGAGTCCTTAGGACATTGATAAAAGTTCAATGCGACTCCTGGATCAATAAGGTTGTAGACTCGTATATAAAGAACTGGTTTCATCATATCAATATTATGTACTACTATAGTGATTGAATTATTGTACTTTTAGTCAACTCAATATAAAAGGACATATTTTATCAAAATAGTAAATACAGTTTTTTATTTTATATTATACACATTACAGTTCATTGTATAAACAAAAATTGTTAGATAAGTTTCATAAATATCATTTGTAAAATGGTTGATATAAAATATTAAGTTTGTGTTCTTGTTCTTTTAATAATCAGCCGCATTATTAGCCAAATAATCTCTACGTCCGATATTAGATGCTTGTTTGGTCTGTATTGCTTCCAATTTTGGACAATCAGTGATTCTGTGACCCAAACCTCCACAATAACTGCAACCTCTTTCATCTAAAACATAAAATAATTTAAATACATTCTCAAGAACATAATTAAAGTAAATAGTAATAGTTTTAAACCTCCTAGTTGCAAGTATTTTTCATTTTCTGATTCTAATTCAGCCAAGAACAATGGAACTTTTTGTCGAGCTTCAATCAATAAATGCTTCAAATCTAGCAGTACAGATTCATCATTGGCTTTATTGATGAAAGTTGTAGCTATACCAGTTTTACCCGAACGACCAGTTCTACCAATTCTGTGCACTATGTTTAGTAAAATAATTAAAATTTATATTAAAAACACAAACAAATATTTAAGAGTCTTATCACAAACCATAATTTTCTACATCATCAGGCATATCATAATTGATTACATGTTGTATTTCTTCAAAATCCAAACCTTTAGAAGCTACATCAGTAGCTACAAGCACGTCTTTCTGGCCTTTCCTGAAAGCGTCAACAGACTTTGAACGCTCCTCTTGATCTAAACATATACATGTTGCATAACATACAAAAATATAATAAACAAAATAAGTCATACCCTTTCCACCGTGTATTGCCACAGCTTCAACTCCTTTAAGCAATAAATATTCGTGTATCGCATCAACATCTTGTTTTTTTTCAGCAAAAATTAAGACTGGTGGCATAGTTTTCTTTAAACACTCTAATAAATAAACTACTTTTGCTTCTTGTTTAACATATTCTACTTCCTGTATAAATGATACAGACATTTTACAAATTTATGTATAACATTAGATCATCAAAATTAAAACAAAAATGATTTACTTGAATGACATTCATAGATGCGGCACCTGCTCTACCGACATTAATTGTAATCGGTTTTACAAGAGCCGATCGAGCAAAGTTTTGAATTTTTTTTGGCATAGTAGCAGAGAACAATAATGTTTGTCTTTGTCCCTAGAAATGAATTGATGTTAAGAAATCAAAACAATTAAAAATGAGATAGTAATAAATAATAAAATAAAATAAATACTTGAAAGAATGAAAAGATAGTTCTCACATCTTCTTCAAAACCCATATCAATCATTCGATCCGCTTCATCCATAACAAGATACCTAGTTAAGAAAATATGAATCGCAGCATTAAGTATAATTGCAATTCCCTGGAATTTTAATTCTTTTATCAAACCTGCAAACATCTAAATTGATCATCTTTTTGTCCAACATGTCCATTAGTCGACCAGGAGTTGCCACCATAATGTGTAAACCTCTAATTAAAATTCATAAAAATAAAAATATACTAAAATGAAGACTCTTATAAACTTTATATGAAAATTTACCTTTTAATAACATCAAGTGATTCAAATACAGGTACACCTCCAATAGCTAAACATGATCTAAGTCTAGGGTAATTGGCTCGTTCTAGATATGTTATATAATGATTAATTATATCAAATGTTTGTTTTGCCAATTCTCTAGATGGACAAATTATCAATCCTACAATCAAATAATTTTAAGTTAAAACTGAATCTCCTATCCGTATAGTCATAACATATAAATTAAAATACCGTAAGGTCCTTCACTGGGCTTGAATGGCAACTTGACTTCTTGCTCGAGACAAAACATTAATAGTGGCAGTACAAACACTAATGTTTTACCACTGCCGGTAAATGCGATACCAATCATATCTCTACCAGATAACCTATAAAATATAACAATTTATAAATTATTTGCATTTTGTTGAATTTTTAGATATAATTATAATATAATACATACACTGTAGGAATTCCTTGAATTTGTATGGGTGTTGGTTTCTTAATTCCTTTTTGAGAAAGCCCAGCCATAATTCCTTTATTAAGTTTCATTTCTCTAAATGATTTGAGAGGAGGAGGAATTTCTTCACCTTCAACTAATATACGTAATTTTTGGCGTACATTTTCATGGCGGTCTTCGGGCATGGCTAAAATATATCGAGGTGCTGTCCAACTAAAATCATAATTATAATGTAAATTAAATTTCAAATCATACCTAATTGTAATATTTACCTTGTTTTAATTGGATCATCATATTGGATGCCTTTGGCTAACTCAGCAACACCCATCAAAGCTTTTTTTTCTGCGACACTTTCCAAAATTTTTTCTTCTTCTTTTAACTGTTTTTCCATCTCACTTTCTTTTTTAGCTGTATTTAAATTAAATAATGTATCCATTAAATGAGTCTATAAGACGAAGTATAAATATTTAATTTTACCTTCAGCAAGTTTTTTAAGTTCTGTGTGTTGATCTAAAAGACTGATGTTTGATTTCCTTCCCCATACTTGTCCATCAGTTTCTTCATCATCAAATTCATCACTAGATGATTTCAATTTTTTTCCCGACTCTTCTTTAAGCTTGAAAACAATTTAAACACCAAGTAAGCAATACTGTTATAGAAATTAAACAGTAAAAAATACCTTTGAAAGTCTGCCCAATTTAAGTAATTCTTGTTTTTTTCGCTCTCTGACAGGTACATAGGGTACATAATCGTCATCGGAATTAGATTCGTCTTCATCTCTTCGATACCGCTAAAGTAAATAATACACATTCAATAAAAATATTGGAATTGTTTGAAATTTAAACGATATTGAATTATTAAAAAAACCATTAGGCATATTGCAATCGATGATTTTACCTTGAGCGGTACTTTGAATTCTGACATTATAAAGTGTAATTATTAAACATTAAGAGAAAAAAAAACTATTTTATTTTGAGTTTGCATTTCAAATTTCAATAACTTTCTTGAAATGTGTACTATACGGCAATTCGGGTTTGTTTGTATTTGTACGACATTAATCGTATCTTTTAAAATGATAATAGTGGAAATTGATAAGAGCTATCATTATCAATAAAGATTTTACGATAGTGATAACAAACTTTAAAATCTTCGATTAAAATACCTACTTGATGATTTTACATCATAGATAGTTATGATTTTATGAACTATAACTAATACTTAATAGTAATAGATTTCATAGTGAAGTCGAGAATATAAATACCTACCTTCTAAATATAATAATGATTTAATCGCACGTGTTTAGTAGACCCGACTAATCATACATTTTCTAATGACTTTATGGAACGTCAATATCACGAACGGATCGGCGAACCAATAAGGTTCACTATTGACAGGCAATGTCACGAGCTGTTAACGTCACGAACCCAGAGCTAGATCAGTGTGTTCAAACAGGAAATTCACCAACAAATAAAAAAAAATTCTGGCCGAAATTTTATTAGCGACATTTTTTTTTCAAAAAAAATTTTAAAAAAACAATAATTATTGTATTTATGTGATAAAATATTGTAAATGTTTTTAATGAAATTCGCATTAATTATTTTTCTGTAGTGTTCTAGATGTTTCTAAAAACATACTATGCATGAGGCATTATATTTTATCATTGTGTTACGAATGCGATCTGTGCAGGGCTGTTTACGAACGCGGCTTGTTGTGTCTTTCCAAAAATATAATCTTAGTCGTCTTTTCCCATATGGCGTTTAGCGATGTACCCACATACCAAACTGATTTTTTTTTACCTGAGTTGCAGTTCTCTTCGTTCTTATCCAAAATGAAAGAGATCTTTGCTCGTGTTTTTATTTAAATTTTGACACGATGATGACATTTCCGGCTATCGTAAATAAAACGATGTTTTTTTTCTATCGTATTTCGTATAAGCGGTGAACATGAAACCAATCGCGCACAGGAGTTATTTTTCCGTGACATTGTAGGTTTAAATGTGAATGCATATTAAATATTTCGTAAACTTCGTGACTTTGTCGCGTTTCGCATAACACTCATATCAAAATGGCCTTTAACGAATTAAAACATATATTATTTACACATTTCGTTTTTTAACTATAGAAAAGAAATGGCGAACGTTACAGCCTACAGGTTTGCTGGTGGTCTCTTCTGTGTCGAGATAATAATTTATGTCCGTTCCGACCGCGACAGGGCCACGCTCTCGGGTAGATTAGGTTATACCTACGACCTAACTACAATGTTATGATGCGGCGTACCTACAGCGAACAAGCTTTACAGTTTACGTACATCATAAACATAATGTAATGCGTACGGCTGGGCTGTTGTGCGCGCATTATAGACGTTTCACATTGGCAACGAGTATCTGAATAAACTCATACTCAATTCCTGATTCGCGTGTGATTTCATTGTTCGAAACACTCAGTCAAGGTGGTGTCTGATATCGGTACCTACGTGCCGTTTCGTACCTAGTTATTATACTTATTGATATTAATCAGCATAGTATAGTATGCTACAGTGGGCACGAGCTGTCCTGTACGGTGCATTGTAATAACATCATAATAATAATATGATGTGTGCCTACTGTTCATTGTTGCGTAATGGTTAAGATATATACATGTATATAAATAAATAAATATATATATATATATATATATATTATACAGGTATGCATAGGTATATAAGATGTATATATATATATATATATATATATATACCTATGCATACCTGATTGAAATCCCGTAGTCACCGTAAATACGTGTGCAGATATCATCTCGCGTCGTGTTTGTTGAACACTTGTATGTATTTATTTATTTATTAGGGCGCAACTCTCGTTTTACAAAATTGGACTCAATATTTGACATGATATTTGAACCGCCTACGTGAAAACGACTGACTATCACGCATCTACACATACGATTTGTGATTGAGTCCGTGGTGAGAGAAAAAGAGCGGACTGCACGTGTCTGCGCCATAAAAGAGCAGAAGAGCCGAAAAGGCTTCAAAAATTCAAATTGAAAAACGATTGGAATCGTGAAAAAAATTAGTATAATAACAAATATTACGGAGTATACGTACCGGATACCTAATTGGATGGTACTAGGAGTTAGGCTTTAAGGGTAGAACTAGCTCATTAGTCATTCATTACCAATAATTTGTCAGAGGGAAGTAATGCGATGGTAAATCTTATAACTTATTATCTACTGATAATTTTTTATTAAATTTGAAATCAAGCTTGCATGTACCAGGTATGTACAAAAAAAGTCACTCGTTTTTATCTTTTGGGTAGTGAAGAAAAAAATTGTTCGTATCGTGACAACAAACAATAATTCGTGTTTTATTCGCTCATCATTGTGCATTAAATAAGAGTTATAATTTTACGATTATCGATCAACGGTATGTTTTTAAACTTTGTTTGAGCCTACTGCTGCAGGCCGAGTAAATGTACTGCTTCGGTGGTTCATTTGTTACAGTAGAAAATCAATATTACACACACTATACGTTACTACGGGTAATGCACATTTGACCGTCAAATGCATAAATATACGTATGTTACTTTAATTCATTTCAAATTTAATTAGAATTTTCGAAATAAATTTATGTTTTAATTGTTGTTTGATACCCGTGTGTATCTGAACATGAAAAGGTATGCTTATGGTAGAATATCCGATGCGCTTAAAAGTTTTACGTATGGAAGGTACCTAAACGGTATCATTTTGTTTACGTATGTTTAGCTTATATTCGAAACACGAAAACATGCCGTTTAATCTACACGAAGTGTTTCGTTTTATTGTTTTAACATATTTGCTAATTACCTATAGGATTAAAATATTAAATTATTGTATCTGTAAAAGCTGCTGATTTTGGTGTTAATATTATTAAACATTAAGTTTTCTTTAACGAGATCAGGTGATTATGATATTAAAATAACATTTTTAATTGATTAATTTATAACTATTGTACCTACAACTTTTATTAGTTAATAATATTTTAAATCTAATTTGCATAATTGGATCCCACTTTTACTTTATTGTTTATAGAAACTATTTTTAATTTGATTATGTTTATGCATAATTGTAATGTAATAATAAAAATGAACAATTCTATTATAAATACTATACACGAAAACGCCAATTTAATTCAAGTTAATTAATTAATAACTGATGAACGAAATTATTTAGTTTTTAGAAATTAGATATAATGATCAATAATTAGTGCTTAATATGTGTATAAGTAAGTAGATAGGTAGGTACAATAATCTCTGTAAATGAAATAGACGTAATTAATTAGATATTAATTCTACAAAAAAATAAAAATATTGTTTACTGTAGTAAATTAGTTATATTATCATTTTTAAATATTAATAAATGTTTAGTGAATATGTCAGACAAATATTTATTCAATGAAATTATTACGTTCTTTTAGTAATTAATTTGTTTTCTATTTTTTAGAAAATCAATAAACATTTTGCGATTTTAGTAAGTATTATCTGATTAACTATATAAACCCATATTACCTTGGTAATTGTTGTTATTATATTTTATCGGCTTTACAATAATTATAAACTTATTCATAACATAAAATTTATCTAAATCGTACATCAATAATTGAAGTTACGTACACAAAACAATGTAAATGTCGTAAACCAATATTTTTTTTTAAGATTTTGTACATAATGTAATCAAATTATTTTTATGTAGTATGCATTTCGTTTTCACTTAAACAATTTAAAATAATACGAAAAAAAATTGAGATGATTTATTTCGATTAGTTTAAATTAGACTTAATATATTATTTAGAACCAATTTCTGTTGTCTTCTTATCGTATTTTGATCTCAAAATTACGCTACTCGTAGCTAATATATCAAATTATCTCCAATAATATGAAATACTTATGTAATTTTATAACCGAAGGTAGCAGAGGCGTCCCTAGTCATTCTTCTCTCACTTGGCACCAAAAATGTAAAACGTTCACTAATAGAAATACGTCCATTAACATTTTTTCAATATTAAGAAAGTTACAATAACCTTTATAGTTTGTTTTAATTACAAAATATTAAAACATTAAAAAAAAGTTAGGTAATAAAAAAGAAATATTCTTTAGTTAATTTGAAAATAGCAAAATAAGTCTTTCATTTGTTCACAATATTTGTTTTCGACTCTTCTTCTTCTTAAAATCAAATAAATATTCTTTGTCATCAAAATTATACTTATGTGGGTTTATTAATTAATGCTATGCTACACTGCACACTGCCTGTCATCATGTATAGTATTTCTAAGTCTGGTTTTAATCCAGCGAATATTATTGAAAAATATAATGTGATGTAGTCCAATTCATATTTACTATTTATAATAATAATAATAACAATAATAATAAAATATATACCATACCCAGTGGCGTTCTCAGGATTTTTTGTTGGGGGGGGGGATATGAAAATGTATTGCGGATTGAGTTGTGGGGCTTATGCCACCATACCTTCCACATTATAATGAAGGTACTTATTTACAAAGTTATTTTATTAATACTATGAACGCATTGAACTTAGTGATATTAAAATATTAAAATTAAAAAAAATCGTACAACATTTAGTATTAACAAATTATTTAGTTTTTCAGATGTTAATCAAACATACAAATATCGTAGTACACGCAATGACGCCGATTCCTATATTTAGGTATTGCAGTTGCAATACCTGTTAAGGCTGGGTGGGTTAGTGGGTGTGGTAAGGTTGCAAAACACACTAGGTTAGATTTTTCGATGGGAGGAAAAAAATGAGGGGTAGCTGTTCAACCTATTATGGTTAGGTGGACGTGTACTTGCTTTAAAGGTATGCTTATAATGTTTTCCAATACCTCTAAAAACTGGCTTCGGTGCCATTGAGTACACGTATCCAATAAAATTACGTAAATCAGTTTGTTTTAATGTCAACAATGACAAGTTATATTTGCATTCTAGAGTCTCACTACAAAATTTTGTAACTTATATAATGTTGATAAATCTTAGTACATAGTTTTAAACTTATGCACTCGTACTGAAAACAGTGTACAAATATTTGTTTTTAAAGTGATCTTAGAACAAAGAATAGATTCAAACTTTAAGTTTAATTATATCGAGGATAAATTACTGTATAGAT
Organism: Therioaphis trifolii; assembly: GCA_027580255.1. NCBI lineage: Eukaryota > Metazoa > Arthropoda > Insecta > Hemiptera > Aphididae > Therioaphis > Therioaphis trifolii. Next base: position 12,114,268 of record CM050411.1, read on the forward strand.
GGCATACGTTTTAAATCATCTTACATTTCATTAATCAAATGAATAAAATAAAATAATTTAGTAATTTTTTCGCATTGCATTTTTTATGAATACAACGTATCGGTAAAACAAATTTACTCAATTTCGTTTTAAAAGCGATATGTGGTAGAAGAAAACGGCAAACAAATATGAAATCATCGTAAAAAAAAATCAATTTGCTTCAGTTTGAATAATTTCTGATGAAAATGCTTATAAACCAGTGTAATTTATTCGTTAAAAATATTGTGGTAGTGATTATTAGTTAGGTTAAATTTTAAAATTGTATTTAAGCTTGTTCATTGCTAAGGGACACTTTTGGATCTTTTAAGTGTTATTATTTTTTATAACATTAATCAACTTTAATGTATATTATTATATTCCTTTATTATTATAATTCACGAGTTATTATTTATAAAGACAAAGTCTTTATTCGAGAAAAATATAACGATTAAAAAAGGCGTAGAGGTAATCAGTTTAAAAATTCGTTTCGCATATGGCCAAATTTATGATGTTGTTCTACCGGGTAAATTAATCTTATACATAACACTGAGATATCAAATTTATTAGAATGCAAATTAAACAACAAAGCCTTAATCGATATGAATATTACATACACATCAAAATATGTACAAGGTTATATTTAGAATAACTCCTGAATAATTTATTGAATAACAGTGTAAAAATACAGATTTTAGAAGAGGAATTAATTTAGATAATTACTTGATAAACAATATAAATATAAAAAAAATATCATAATATCATTAGTATTATTTATTACATTTGTCAATGTATAGGTGTTTAAATAAAAATAAAAATATGCCTTTTTAATTTTAATGATTTTTACTTAATTCATTTTGAAAAACTTTAATTTCACATGTGTATAAAAAGTGAGTGAATTGGTAAAAACAATATTTTTTTTAAATAGTGTTGCATTTTATCAATAATTTCGGAACAAAATAAGCATAATAACAATAATAAAAAATACGATCCTTCTGCAATACATTTATAGTAAAAATATGTATAGTAAATTTCTAATAATATTAAGATGAAATCCTTATTTTCTTTCTTATTCGCCTTAGGCTATTGTTTCAGATACTCAGACATTCAATTGATATTCAACACCCGTTGTTTTTCGATTTTTTATTAATATTATTATACTTTTTATTGAGATCAGTGAATTCTTGATTCAAAACTACTTACTGTATTAAAAAAAATACAATATTTTAGTTTTTATGATAAATTAGTAGATTTTTGGTAATTTTCAATTCAACATCTGAATAATAAGTCGTCAATAAAATGTTGTTGTTTAAAACAGAAAAATTGAAAAAACAAAAATATATTGAAATTTTATAAGTTAAAAAGGATTGTTTAAAAAAACTAAAAGATGTGTTTATATACAATAATCAGTGACGTTTTCATTAAAAACAAGGGTTTCACAGTAGATAACTAAATAGTTTGAGGTATTGTGAAATTAAAGAAGAAAAATTCAAAAGGGTGTCAGATTTATAAAAGGAGGTAAAAACAGGAAAATGCCCACTAGTGAAAACTGTCACCGTAACTTTGTCCCTGAAGTTAATAAATTTAAGTAAAATTTATGACAGTTTTATCGGTTACGGGCAATTTAATTATTATTTCACAATATTTTAAAAGCTAATTCGAATTGCCAATAACTAGAATCCACTTATAACATAGTGTTGGCGGTTATTTAGTTTCATTATGAATGCGTATAATATTATTTAAAAAATTTTGCCACTAGCTTCCCTTGAAAAAAAGTCGTTGGTTACGCTGTCAAACTATTGATCAAGGTTAATAATTAAAATTAGTGCAATCATTATCAATACGCTCGACAAAGCGTCATGAGTATAAGAAAACGACGAGAAATCAAATAAAACACGTTAGATTTTTTTCAAAGAGCGGCAACGGCGGCCGTGGTCGAATAAAAAAAAATTAATAAATAAGAGAATTAACTGCACGGTGGTACACATCATATTGCGTGTATCAGATATCAAAACGTTTCTTATGCGTATCGTACACACGACCACGGGACGGACAAGGGCTTGTAATTCGGGAAACTTCCCAAGAGGTTTGCTGCAACACTTGACCCGTAAAACACGAGCACTATGTCGTCGAGACGGTGGTGTATTTTAAATAAATATTTTTTTTAATTTCACGTCACCGCCGAAGCCCGCCTTTCTTCGTCACACGCGTTCTACACTCTTCCCACTTACGCGAAACACCTCCGTCGGTCCTGAAAAAAAGGGTTTTCCGTGCATGCGATATGACGTGCGCGCCGTACGCGCGTTCGCGTACAGCAGCTGTAGTAGAGTACACACCTATATTTTATTATTACTACAACAGGTATTACGTTATACGCACGTCGTATGAAAAGTCGATTAAAATATTTGAGTTAGCCGCGCACTGTAAACACACACTCGTCTGACCGCGTCGACGACTTATGCAATTATCATTACCGGACGTTATTATTACGTTTCGATTTTTTAGGCGTACTCACACACACACGTATGTATGTACATATGGGCACACGGCTGATGTGCGGTGATAGGATAATGTATTCTTTTTTCGACTCGGCGACGCAGTGTGGTTTATGTTATACTCGTACGTTATAAGATTACTTGTGTTTAATGCACCTATCAGATTCACGGTCAGGGAGGAAAAAAAAAGGAAAACTAATAAAAAAATAAATATTTTTCACGTTAGAAAGTCGTAAATACACATACATATAGATGAACGTGGAAAGAAAAAAAAAAGAAAAAAAAAATCACGCCGGTCTTACGGCGGTCGTACACTCCTCCGAACAATATTTTTATAAAAACCCGACGACGTGACAGTTGTTATATCGCTTGGACGAAAACCCCGCGCGGAAAAGGGAAGAAGACTAAAAACAGTGCCGGGGCGGCGAAAATAAACCTCTTATATAGGCGGCGATCCGAACGAATGAGGTTTGGCGGCGGACCGTGCCGCGTGCACCATAAAAACACGGGCCGATCGGAAAACTCGTCATAAAACACGGCGCAGAGCGGTGCTATGATAATAAATAACGACGTTCGACAATAACGAAATAAAGATAACAACATTACGACGTATACACAGCAATAACCGATTTACCCCGTACACGCGTGTATGTAACGTAACGTATACAATAATAATAATATTTTATAAAATGTACGTTATACGCATCGGTTTATATTATTGTATAATAGTTATTATTATTATTATTATACGTACAGTCATAATATAAACTCGCGTAGAACAGTATATCCGTACGTATACAATAATATATAATATACACTCATTCGTGCGCGAATGTGTTCACAGACGATAAATATTTTTCAAAATATAAATCGGCTATTGAATTCGAACGGATGCCGATTTACTTTTTAGCTCGTTTGCACTAATATCGTACGGCCGCCCTACTGTGAAATATGAACGTGTAAAATATTATCGATTCGCAGTGCCGGGCCAAAAAAAAAAAAAAAAAAAAAAATAGTAAAAATAAACAAATAAAAATAATATACACGCGTACGACGTCGATATATTTATGTTTTTGATGTCCACACGACCGTTTTCGCCGCGTTCGAGAGAATCGCGATTTATTCACAACGTCTGTTATGGCATTCAATCGAAGTTGAGTTTTCAACCACGTTGAGCCAGTTTTTAACGTTTTCAATAATTTAAAAATAATTCAATAATTTAAAAACGCGTCTTATAATTATTATAAGACACGTTTTTTATCCGATATCTACGACGATACGACACGCGAGCACACACGCACGTGTGTAACAAAGAAAACGTACACGAATACGGATTTAATCCTGAATAACGCGCCGCGAATTCGAATTTTTCTCATGTATAAATTAAAGCATTAATAGAGGTAATTACATTATTATTATTATGAAACCGATAATTTAGTTACATTTTTTTCTACGTGATTTTTTTTAAGTTTTCCGTTTTTTTAAACATCAACCACTATCGGTACTAGTTATAATTAATGTTATGAAAGAGAATGACTTTTTTTGAAATTTTGATGTACATATTTATTACTAGACCGATGGTTTAAGAGATTCGTAGTGACGTAGCGTTAAGAATGGCCGAAAGGAAAGGCTGAAAAACTTGACACAAATATACTGCCACTACTATCTGTGGCTCTATATTATATTTACTTTTATAACTTAAATTATTAATTTTTCCCAAAAAATGTAAATTTCAAAAAATGTATTTTTTTTTTGTAATATGCATTAAATAGTGATTACCGTTTAATAAAATTAAAAACTTTGAAAAATCATGAAGATAAAAAATAATTAAATTAATATATTATATACTATTCAGGTTAAAGTCACATTGTGTAATACTCAATCGAACAACCTACAAATGTATATATTATAATGACGTTGTTTACTTCCAGTAAACATATTTTCATTAACATTTAACAGTGATGTTAAAGTTGTCCATTAGGCTTTTTTCTTATAATAGATACCAACATTTTAATAAATTATAGTGCCTAAAGAATGAGATACTAATTCCGGATAAATATTTAAAATGAAATAAAATGAATATTACGAAAGTTTCTTTATTTAAAAAAAACTAAAATGATAAGAAAATTAAAATTTTTTCAACTAACTTTAAGGAGTGGTTTTTGAGTGTTTTCTAATTTTCTAATCATTTTGGATTTTCCTTAACAAAAAAACTTTCATAGTTTACAATTTACTCTATTTTGAAAATTTACGTGATAACATTGCTGTAACACAAACATTGAATAAACCTTTATGCATAGTAATAATTATTAATGTAAAATAATACAATAAAATTAAAGCATGAAATGATGGAATAAGAACAATTTGTTAAAAATTATAATTTATAATAGTTGATATTATAATGTGAATGTTAGCGTATAAGAGCATTTATGGATTTAAAAATAAATGAAAGAAAATCATAAATATAATTATAGGTACTGAATTTATTATCTTCCAAAGAAACAGATATTAAAAACATTAAAATGTAACTATAATTATGCAATAAACATATAGTTGAGTAATTTATTCCAAATGTATTAAGTGGCTTTGGGCAATTCATGTATTGCATATCGGTAACACGTTTTTTGGAATATATTAATCTTGAACTAATTATTATAATTAATGATATCATCAATTTACCAAAAAAATTGTAAACTAATATTTTTATCCCCGTACGTGCTTTTTCATAGTGGATGAAATATAATTTTTGTTAATACTTCAATAACAATAAAATAATTAAAAAAAAAATATACATATTTTTTTATTAAACCAGTAAATAATTTTATAAATACAATTGACTAAAAATAAGTTAAGTTGAGTTTCATAATTGTAATACATAAAAAAAAAAAAAAATGGATTTAATTTGGGAATGTTAAAATTATAACTTTAATTTACGTTGGTGTAGATACGTATAAAGAAACAGGTTTTTTACTTTATGGTTTCCGGAAAATTTGAAATAAAGAAGTACCTAACAAATTATTACTCTATTTTTACACGCAACAATGAACAAAATTGCATAGAATTAAAAAAAGAAAAGGAGATGGTTTAAAATAGGTCACTGACCCTGGCACCCCTAATTCAAAATTTTTACCCAAAAATCATTTGAATATTTAGTAACTAATTCGTAATAATTCGTAACCACGAATTCAGAATTTGTAACACAAGTACAACCCTCCAAAATAAATTTTCCCTATACGGGTGCCAGGGTCAGTTGACCTTGACACCCGGTACTCGAAAAACGGTCATAAGGAGTCCAAACCTGCGCCAAAAATTAGTAACTAATTTTTAATAATTCGTAACCACGAATACATTTGCTGTTGTGCCAACTATACCTATATTAGAAATTATTGAATAGGATATATTAATAGTATTATAATTTTTTTTTACTCAGAATTTAAAACCAAACCATAAGATTCTTCGCTACAGAATATAAAAACTGAAATAACGCCAGTGATTTGGTAACGAATTAACTAAGTACCTATTAATATTTATAAAGTATGATAATTACCTTGACCATCATGTGTAACGATATCCTTTTTATGCAATAAAATCGCGGCGTCTAAAACTTCTGGATCAACATTCGGAATTCTTCCAGCCATCTTTATTTATAATTTTTATTATTGCTTATTGTTAGTAAACAACTGAAAGATACGTCTTGTAAGTAATCAAAAATTACACATTTGTAATAATGTATGAAATATTAATGAACGATTATGAAAAATTTTCAAGCTTTTATTGTGCTAAATCAAACTTTTTTTTTATAGACCATTTTAGACGAATTAAAACATGAAAAATTAAACTATAAATTACTCACCAAAAGACAATACTATGTAGGTAATTCAGCAAGTTGCACTTCTGCGTGTTATCTTTAGGTGGTAAGTCGTTAGCAAATGACGAAAAAAATATTATTGAAATTATTTTGATACTACTTTTTGTCACTAAACAATAAAATGTGCACACTGCACACGCATCATAAATACTCATGACCAACCACAGATATATAAAACAACTAGATAGCCGACTCAACGAATAAAATTGAAGTCTTGAATCCATATGCGAACAGGGTAAAATATGATTGATTAATCCATGACATTTTATATTATTCCATGAAATATAATTTTTCTGTGATTGAAACCACAGACATTATATAAAAATGTTGTTTTATATATCTGTTATTTTTCTATATGGATTCGGATTGAAATACAATTTTTCGATTATAATTTATAAACTATAAACTATAAAGTGCAATTCAAGTAATTCAACATCATGGTGGTTTCTTGTTCTGTGTCTGGTTGTTTTATATATCTGTGTGACCAACTGAGTATCTGACGATGATTGTTATCGCTGTTGTTTAAAATTCTCCGATTTATTTATAACGTATGTCTTATCTACAATTGCGGACGGTACAATAAATATATAATGAATTATTTTCAAGACACATTATTTCTAGCAAGGTCCTAGAAGCTTGAGTTATCAGCCATCAGGTATGTACCCCACTCAAATCACCCTAAAACCGGCCATAAATAATTAAACGTAGTATAACTATATATAGATGACCCTTAATACTTATACAGTACGACTTCGTGATTGGTTGGGTGATCATTATCGACTTCATTCGGATCTATGGGCGTAGGACTCGAGCCGTTGTTTTACTATTGTTTTTTGAACAATCAAAGCAGTTTTTCTGTCTTACGATTTCAACGTGGCGTTTGAGTGTCGGCAGACGAAATAATTCATAAGGCACGCGTGTTTTCTCACACGAAAAAACGCCGTAGACACCGACCGCGATGGTCCGAGGAGTTCACACGGCGCCACGGTTTCGACACCATACGAACGGTACACGTGTATCACGCTGCAGCAGGTGTATGTGCGTGTGCGTATTTACGCGGCGAGCCGACTCGGGTCCGGCGCCGCGCGTTCAGACTTCGTTCTGTCGGTCGGTACCAACGTGGTTATTGACGATAATCTGCGCCTACGCGGTAAACCGCAAGAGTACGGCGCAGGACACGTTTTGCCGGACAACGTTTGTAGCAGGACGACGGTGCACTCGCCGCACTCGGACTCCGTAGGTTAGCTGGTGAGATAACACGAAATACAACGTCGTATACAGTTACAAAATCGTGACTTTATTATTAATAGATTTTTCATTACCAAAAATACAATCGAACGTGTTCACGTGGAAGATAGTGTAGGTATACAAATATCTATTTATATACATATTATATAGAAAACTTAAAAGCTAACAAAATGAAAAAAAAAAAAAAGAAAAGAAATACAAAGAGACAGCATTTTTCATTAATTTTTTTTTTCCCTAATATTTAGCCTTTGTTTTTCTGCTCCTGCCCGTCGACGTGACGACGGCTTCGGCGGGCGGAGGAGTGACGGAGGGGCGGCGAGCGTGACGGCGTCGAGAAACGATTTTCTCCGCACGGACGGCGGCCGCCCGGGCAGAGTCCACCGGTCGCGTTTGCCGCAGAACGTCGTCAAACGCGACCGACGTTCCTCGGCACCGTCGCGCCCTCCCCTCCGGACCGGTGTTGGCGGGGAAAGACGGCCTGCAGCGCGAGACCCGACGACGCGTGTGCGCCGGGAAACGCGCTTAAACCGGCGGAAGGTGCCTGAACAAAACAACGTAGCAGCGGGGGCGGAAGGGGAGGTCGGTTACGGGGGCGCGGGGGCCGGATCGCTCCGGGGAGATGACGCGGCGGTCAGCGGGAGCGGGGCGGGGCGAACGGGCGGGCGCTTACAGCGAGTTGGACGGCAGGTTGGTGCCGGCCACGCGGAAACCGTTGACCGCGTCCGACACGTAGTTGTAGTGTTGGACGACGCCGTTGGAGTCCACGTACGAGTATCCGCCGCGGGTCACTCCGTCCAGGGTCTTGACCTCGGCTTTGGACGACGAGCCGCTGTTGTAGCCGTACGAGTACTGGCCGAACTCGTCCTGCGAGTGGTACTGGCTGTGCACCGGCGAGTACGAGCTCGCGGCGAACGGGGCGTACGCGTACGCCGGGGCGGCCGCGTACGCCGGGGCGGCCGCGGCGTAGCCGTAAGTGGCGACCGGCACCGGGGCGACGGCGGCGTACTTGTAGGCCGGGGCGGCGTACGCGTACGACGGGTAGGCCGCGGCGGCGTGGTAGCTGTACGAGACGGCGGGCGCGCCAGAGGTCTTGGACGCGGAGGCGGAGGCGGAGGCGGAGGCGGCGGCGGCGGCGGCGGTCACCTCGACCGCGTCGGAGGCCGGGGCGGACGAGGACTCGTCGTCGGACGGCGCTTCCTCAGCGGCCTTCTTGGCCTGTTCGAACGCGACGTGGTGTGCTGCCTTGGCTGCCGCTACTTCCGGAGTGTCTTGCACCGGCTGCGGGGCCTCGGCGTCGTTGGACGGAACGGCTACTGGAGCGGCGGCGACGTGCGCGTAAGCCGGGGCCGGGGCGACGGCGTAGGCGTAGGACGCGACCGGGGCCGGGGCCGGGGCGTACGAAGTGTAGGCCTCGTGTGCGGCGGACTGCTTGGCCTGTTCGTGAGCCTGTTGGTGAGCTGCCTTGGCGGCTGCCACTTCCGGGGTGTCTTGCACCGGCTGCGGGATCTCGGCGTTGTTGGCTACGGGGGCTGCGGCGGGAGCGACGTGCGCGTAAGCGGGGGCCGGGGCGACGGCGTAGGCGAAAGACGCGGCTGGGGCGGCGACGGCGTACGGGTATGCCTGGTACGTGACGGACTGCTTGGCCTGTTCGTGAGCCTGTTGGTGAGCTGCCTTGGCGGCGGCCACCTCCGGGGTGTCTTGCACCGGCGTGTTGTAGTCGACCGGCGCCTCGTTGGCCGGGGCCTCGTCCGCGGCCTTCTTGGCCTGCTCGTAAGCGGCCTGGTGGGCGGCCTTGGCGGCGGCCACCTCAGGGGTGTCTTGCACCGGCTGCGGGGCCTCGGCGTTGCTGTAAGCCACGGCCACGGGAGCGGCCGCGTAAGCCTGGACGGCCGGGGCTACCGGCAAGTTGGTGCCGGACACGCGGTAACCGTTCTCGTCGGACACGTACTTGTACTGCTGGAGCACGCCGTTCGGGTCCACGTACGAGTAGGCGCCTTCGGTCAGACCGTTGGCGTGTTTCGTCTCGGACTTGCTGGAGTATCCGTCGTTGTACCCGTACGCGTACTGGCCTTGTTCGTTCTGCGCGTGGTACTGGCTCTTGATCGGGCTGACCACCGCGGCCGGGTAGTAACCGCTGTAGTATTGGGGACCGCTGAAGTACAGCGAGGGGCTGGCTGTGCACGCGGCAACGAGCCCAATTACGACTACCTGCGAACACGGACAAATGGATTGTTTTTAATCGTCTTGTAGATATCAGAATATGATAATATATTATAAATATATTATATCTGAGGTGTGTACAAAGTGAAAACGTGGAGTCCTAAGTGAATCGCGTTGATAACATTGATGACAAAAGAGTATTTTTTGTTTTCATGTTCAGCCCGTTTGATGAGATTCGTCGGATTGTTAATGGTAATTATTTCATGAGTGGACATAACAGGTAAACTCTACATTTAAATTATGACGATTATTTATGTGAATGGAATGGGCTTAATAATGAACAGTAACTAGTATCCTCTGTATGTGTGTGTGTGTGTGTGTGTGTGTGTGTGTGCGTACGCAATATTAATAGCAATGATGAGTGTCCCAGATATACGTATGGGCACAATCGAGTCTCAGAAATTATTGCAATACCAGACGAAGATTCGGACGTGATAATTTGAGAGGACCCCCATTGTGGATGTTATATTTATTACATATCATAAAGACGCGATGGTATTGTCGAAGTGGGCTTATATATTTTAACAGCAGTACAAGTTGATGATTGTCTGCGGTGCCGATTGACCGACGACAAACGAGTGTAGATCGTCGGACGTGCGATTCGCGATTTTCCAAAGGTCTATTCTATTCGGCGCGCGAACGAATACTATACACAATAATACATAATAATAATAATAATAATAATAATATAATGTGTGTACCGGTATGTCTTTGTGTTGTGTATTGGAAAACGAATTTTTTTTCGAGTTCAACATTCGCTCACGCCCCGAATTTTCCGTTCGATAGTATTACATATATATATTACACTCGTTTTTTCCGATATAAAAATATATATTACGTATGCCGGCTGCAATTGTCGAGTACAGAAAAACGTTTGAGAATCATTTTATTCTAGCGTATCAATAACACGTAATTATTTATTTGATGCATGCTACGTAGTTTGACACCGCGTGTGTAACGTTTGTACCTACTGTGCAGTTCGGATGATTGTTATAACATTTATCATATATGATACGTCGGAGTGTATTTACGACTAATGAAAGTACTCAATGGAATATTTTATCTCGAGCTTTTGCGTTGCCGATCGCCGCGCGTATTCGGGATAGAAATCATGGGATTTCACAGCGGGTGTACCATATCTCGTTCATTCGCTTTCCAATACGTTCTTTGGGGCGATCTGCTAATACAACGCTCGACCTAATGCTGGCGGGCCGTTGCCGGGTCTAAACAATCAGAGGGTTTTTAATTCCCTTACGCCGCCGTTTGACCGACATATGTCTCGGTATAATAACGATTGAGAAAATAATATCGGAGCAAATGTGATTTTAGCAATGGAATTACAATTCAATTGGTACACGGTCCTATATCCGCACACATGTCGATGTATAATGTGTATCGCGAAAAATTATTATCGGTCGTTAAAGTCTCTGAGGCTGTATACAGTCTACCGTTTTTCAATACACATCGGAGTAGGTGCGTTTTAATTAATCACTCACACGCGTGCATACACGTTTTGATGTTTAATAGGACTTTCAGTTCATTCCCATTATATATTATACACACACATACACTCGTTCATCCACTGTTTCTTCCGTCGCCACAGGCATACCGTGACAAATAGATCAATCGGCATTGTCGCATTTGTCACGGCCAAACGTATCATCAGCGATTCAATGGATTGCCGTGTACAATTTTATAATTTGTACGATTTGTGGCCGGGTCATACGATTCTACTACGGTGGCCCTTATTCTCTTGGTTCAACAAGCTATTATTTTATTTTTCCATTTAGTATATAACTATAAGTGATAAAGATGAATAAAAAGAGTGAACGATAAAGATGAATAAAGAGAGAGAGAGAGAGATGCGTGGAAAGCAAAAAGCATTGATAGATATAAACATTTACAGTAAACAGTAAACGTTTTGTCATCGTTCAGACCGATTTGTGGCATTAAATAATTTTCAAGATGGATTCAATAGAAAATACGATTCGGCGAATTCGTCGCATTTATGTTGTTCGTCGATAATATTCCATACAAGTACAATATATATTCGTAGGTGGGATATGCTAAAGAATTATCTCACTGAATCGGGAATTTCGCGATATCGAGATAATATCGAAAGGAATTTGTAAATATCACGTTTCAATACCTCAACGGATCGGACAGTGTTTTAGAATATTTCCGAACCGCTTAAACGCGTAGGTACTCTTTATACATGCACGAGTAATAAATGCGAATAGACTGCGTGGCTGTAGATAATCGTATTTAGGCGGTGGATAAAGTAATTCGTCACGGTACGTCCGCATCGATTGACCCCTCAAAAAGATGCGCGTTATAACATGTTAATGGATATTACACACTCGTTTAAATAGATATTTGATGAGAAAAGTGTTAACAAATTTTCAACTATTTTTCATTTAAAATAAAGATCAGAAACTTGGCGGTTTTTCGTTAATTAATCGCAAAAATAAATTGAAATATTATGTTATTTATTCACAGAGTTAAAGAGTAAAATTAGCTAGTATTTCTACAGTCGTCGGATTTAAAATTAATATCAAGTATTTTTGGCGCAAGAATGAAATCAGATATAAGTTAGTAAGTTGTGAATAACAAGTTTCCATAAATTTACCGAGTATTTTTTTTTCAGACGCGTGTGTAAAGTATAATGTAATAATTATTATTTTAGTATATATTTTGCTTCATTAATCTAATTTATTTTTATAATAATATTACAATTTATTTAAGAAATTAAAAATAAAATTAAGGTATTTTAAAAATAAATGAAACTTGAATAGAGTTATAGCGTTTTGAAAGAAAATATCGAGAATAAGTTGGTATAATAATCAGAAATTTTCCGAAGATTTGCGTAAAAAATTATTTATCTAAATGAAATATTTTTATCTAAAACCAAACTAAATTGTATTATTTCAATACTTTTATAGAAACAAGAAAATTATGATAAACTCAATACAAAATTAAACAATAATCAATATTATTATAATATTAACTTTTATGTAATATATTAAAGGTCCAATCAAATAAAGAAAAACTGCTAAGACCGATATATATATATATATATATATATATATATATATATATATATATTTAATGTTTTTACATATTTTTCTACTGTTTTTGCGATCGTTTAAAAAAATGTTTGTTAGAATCGGTTAAATGTTTTAATAAAAGAACGTAAATTGATCCAAAACGTTACGATTAACAATATATTGGTATTGTACTTGTCACAACCGATATTTAAACACGGTTAAATTGTTAAACGTTAGTAAAAGATTTAATGAATTTCAAAAGATCTCAAAAGTGAGCGAAAAAAAATGTAAAGTTACTCGTGAAAAATGATAGTAAGTGAGTTCGTTAGAACGTTTTTAATGCGATTTTCGTTGAAAACCACGTCGATTGCGTTTTCCAAACGAAAATAATTTTAAAATTCACTGTTTTCGAGCAGAAAGTTCGAAACGATCGCGGTAGAACTTATCACGTCGAGACGACCAGTGTTTCCGTCACTACGGGTGTTTACGGAACATTTCACGGTAAACTCAGGATTAGGACCCGGGATAAGGGAGCATCGAAAACGTGAACGTGTATATAAGAAATATATACGCGACATTGGCTCGGGGAGTCGTGTCCGACGACGGCGGCGGCGCAAAGAGGGCGAAATAGTGAAGACAGGACTAAATGAGATTGAAAAAAATTATTTCGGCGAAAACCGGGCTCGAGTAAAACGACTATATGACACACTTGGCATTGCACACGACGCCGCTCCAATTCGTTTGGAGTTGGACACAGTTTGACGTGAAAACGTACGTTTTCGAAACCGCAAAGACCGAAAAGGGACCCGACCGTGTTGTTTGTGAACGAAGTTTGTATGACGTAGTTAATGTAATAATAACGTTATCCTCGTGCCGGTACTCACCAGAGACATCATGATGAAGTGTTTTCGAAGAGCTGTGTGTGTCGTACTAGGCGGGACGTCTGCTGCTGCTTGTTGCTGCTACGGTTGTGGCTTCGGGACGAATGGTGAGAAGAACCGGACGCCCGGTGGTTTATATACGGCGCGGGACCGACGTGCGGCCAATGTCATTGCCGTTGCGCGCGGTTATTCTTTTCGCCCGCGGCCGTCCGCCGCCGCCGCCGCCGCCGCGCGCGTCCCGTCGTCGCATCGTCGTACCGTTCGGACGCTGTCGTCCGCCGCTCGCCGGACCCGTCTTCTGACAAAACCGTCTTCAAGGCCGGCCGACTCGGATTCCGCGCCTACGCCCTACGACGAGCAGCCGCGGCCCGTAGTAACCCGATCCCCGACGACGTACACGCCGTCCTCTAACCCTGTGTGCGACGCACCACCAAGTCGGGGGAAATCGCTGCGGCGAGCGAGAAAGAGAGAGAGAGAGAGAGAGAGAGAGAGAGAGAGAGAGAGAGAGAGAAAGAGAGACGACACAATGGACAGGCGGCGAGCGAGAGAGAGACGGAGCGGAAGAAACGTAAAAAAAAAATCACTCGCTCGCTCAACGACGGCGTCGCGACGACAATCACGACGACGACGACGACGACGCACTCACCGTCCGACGAGAGTGCCGCGACGGTGGTCGCCGTGTCGTGTTCGTGCTGTTGCTAAGTCTCCGTCGTCGTCGTCGTCGTCGTCGTCGTCTCCGTCGAAGATAACGTTTTTCGAACACGTTGTTTTCCCGTCATCATGATTCGACTGTCCGGTTCGATATACTCGGACAAGTCGAAAATATTGAACAAATTTATCGTTTCCATCGACATTTTTCTTTTTTTATCAAAACGATTTCGATACAAGAACGCGACATTTAATTTTTTCATTTATCCATCACGAGGCAGTTCGTTTTTGAACGCCATATTATATTTGTGTATTGAGCCCGATTCGAAATCAGAACAAGTGTATTATAATAATGTTAGTAACGTTTTAACGTGTTTCCCCAAAATTGTATTCATAACCAATTTATTCTATGTCTTATAACTGAGTGAACGGAATTCATTGAATTTTTAAGTTTCTCTCCTGGAAAAAAACACTTTTTCGAGTTGCAGTTTTCAACTGAATAGTCGATATTAAACGTGTAATCGTTCGACGGTGACATTAAGAGCGGTTCTGGTTTTTTTTTAAATGTTGGGACTCGATTTTTCAGACATTTGTTATGTTCACTCGTTTTAAAATTTTCTTTCTTCACGACTAAATAGTTTTTTTAGTTTTTCCGACTAGAAGTCATTGATTTTATTTTAAATCATTTCCAAAAAAAAAAAAAAAAAGCATATAAATTAATTTTTTCCTTATGTTTTCGATACTTGGACATTTATGACTAGAATAAATGTTATTTCCATGATATAATCATGTGAGCATTTTAAATTTAGGACATTTAAGACCATAAAGACTATTTCTGTTGTTATTTTAAAACTCTCGATTTCAAACGCTTATATCTCTAAAATATATTGGCATAATTATTATAAAAATATAAACACTAACATTTAAAAGAAAAATAATTGTCTTGTGTATAGCAAAATATAGTGAACATATTTTAACAATAATGTAATTACTTATTCGTTTTCTTATATTGTTTGAAACAAATACATAAATATTGATTGAAAAAAGAATATTTTGTGACAACAGTTAATTTTAATCGGTGAAGACGTAACGTTAACTCGCATTCTTGTTTGTTTTTAATGCTCATTCACTACTAATATCAGAATCGATTCTGATGAATTTGTTTACTTAAACATGAAAACACCACATTATTGTGAAAAAATTATACGTTCATCTCTCTAAGTTTTAGCTTTGAAATGGAAATGATATTATTTTAGTCTTTGGGGTGTGAAACGAAAAATAGTAGTTATTGTATTTTAATGAAAACATTCAAAAAATAAAATAGATAAAAATGTGATTTTGAAAATATTAAATATTTTGTTACAGTTACAAAAATAAAAAGCAAACTAATTCGAAAAAAAAAAAATAAATTTACGAAAAAGTTAAACTTATTTTTTTTTAAATGTATATTCATATCGATTGCGGTAGATACATTTTATTAAAATTTCTTTTTTTTTAATAACCTAAGCAAAATAATTAATGGATTAAAATCTTTCTAATTATTTAAATTCATGAAAAATTGATTAATTTGTAAAAATATCTACGTTTAAAGAATCGTCCGATAACACTTTTATGTCATAACTTACTGCTGAGGTACGTAATAGAAAAATAATAACTTTTTCAAATAATTTGAATAACTAAATAATTTGCCACACTCATAACACATTTTTCGGAAAGAATTTGAATACATGTATTTTGAATACTTTTCACCCATTTACCTGAATATACGTATTCCGAATACAAAATTGTCGAAACGTACATGACTGTAAATATATTTATCTACGTATTGAACATGAACACGATGTACATAGTAAAAATTTTTTACTACACTAGGTACTTGTAATCTTACGTATCGTGTGCTTACTGACAACACAGATTATACAATATGATTGATTTTATTTATAAGTTTTCTATAAAAGTTTATTTATATTTATAATTTTATATAATTTAACAATACTTACTGGTTAAAATATATCCAAAGTCCGGGAGTCGACCAATATTAAGTGAACTGAGTGATGGTGCACGATCCCAGGCTTTGTTCGTATTCATACATTCAATTTTAGTAGACATATTATTAAAGTTTCAAAATTCAAAAATATAAGAAAAAAAAATACAAATACAACACATTAAAAATTCAATTGAAATTCATACTTTATGTACAATACTGGATCTCACTGTTAAAACCATTTCAAACGTTCAACAAATAACGAGAAAAATAATAATAGACTTATTGATTTCAACGTGACGAAGTATAACGTTACATAGTGTGTTTATCAGGTCCATTCCGTAATAGTACCAGCGAAATCAGATTTAACGCCGTACTTCACATTCACAGAATATGTGTAACTTAAGCCGATTTCGTTGTCACTTAATCACGTTGTCACCTGCCCATCCCAGTGACTTATAATAATTGTTCTTGGAACGCATCGGCAGTGTGGACGATCCTTTTATTTTCCAATACGTTTCAATCATGTACACATCGTCATTCAGTTATCCGCGAACGTAAAAATCAAAAATATATACAGAATAATGTCAAAAAAAAAAAAAAAAACGTTTAAATGATAATCACATTCAATGTCGATGTTGTATAACGTTTTAACCTTTATAATGTCCTATCAATCTTTCAATTTATATTTATTTTTTAATTTACACTGTTATTTAGTATTCCTATAAATTATATAAAATTAGGCGTCAAAACAGAGTATTCCCCAAAAACATAAATAATATGATTCAATGTTTTTCTGAGCAGCGGAGAAAATATCATTTTAATTTTATCATTAATCATGCATTAAGTTTAGAGAGTCTCTGGCTTGAGTGATATCACCGTAGAATCCGCTCGATCTTTGGTTCAAACACGGTAAAAAATTGTAAAGAGATTTCTCGTTTATGGTGTGTATACATTTTTGAAAAACATTACATTGTGATGGCGTGAACTAAATATTTACTAACACATATTAACGTGTTGCTTGGGTTGGAAACACAAAGCTCGACAAAATAGCCAAATATATTTGTGTCCGGTCAGAATTTTGAATAGTATTGTGGGCTAATTTAATCCGTATACAATGCCAAAATTGCCACATTATCGCCCGTATACACCGAATACCGGTGCGTTCATCACTTTTGACTCCGGATTGAATTCATCATACAAGTTCAAAACCACATTCTAGTGTTTAAAAGTAACAAAAATACATTAAAAATAGGCCTAATTTATTAGTAAAATTTAGTACATTTATTTTATTTCTACGTATATTTTTACGTTTTGTCTAACAATTAGCACGCTTTTACGTTCAGTCCAATA
Organism: Therioaphis trifolii; assembly: GCA_027580255.1. Taxonomy (NCBI): domain Eukaryota; kingdom Metazoa; phylum Arthropoda; class Insecta; order Hemiptera; family Aphididae; genus Therioaphis; species Therioaphis trifolii. The sequence goes on from CM050411.1 coordinate 12,132,027, forward strand.
TTGCATTTTTTTTATCGCCGATCGTGAAAAATGATTTGAAGATGTTTTAAACAAATCACAATCAAACCATCGAACAAAAACAAATTAAAATTCATGTAGTTAAAACATTCCTGAAAATGTGATTGTCTTCACAAAAGCAAAGGTTTATCAGTATATTTACAATGATATCTACGTGTAAAAAATGATATTTCTTTATTGATAAATGAAAACATTACTCGGTGACAGAACTTTTCCATCTACAGTTATTTTCAGAGTGTTTCTTACTTTAAGTTTTCAATCGTCATCACCAAGAGTTTGACCAACGATTATGACGTGTAACTGTGACATTCGAGCGGGGCACGTCTTTCCCATATTAGAGAATGTAGACGGTACTTTTACTGCTTGAAAGTATACAAAACGTACACACAGATTTTTTTAAATAAAATGTTCAGGGTTGGAGTGTCTTGAATAAACGGCCCGAGAAATAATTTGTGTATCGGCCTTCAACCTAAGCCCGGTAGAATTATTAAGTGTATGTAATGTTACGACCCGCAGCAAATACGTTTTACACTTGTTTGGAAACATCGGAAGACATTTATGTCTCTGGACAGTTTATCACAGACCACGTAAGCTCATTTTATCGTAGTCTACCATCAGGGATCTTCCGGTGTCCCAGTGGCCAAGCTCAATCCTAAGTCAATAACTTGTGTACGTCATGAAAAGTTTACTTACCATATCTTGCAACGGATTAATAGCGTCATCGCCGGTTGAACGATTTTGTCAAACGATACATTATTTTCGAGTGTACAGCTCTGACCACAGCTTCAATATAATGTATGAGAATTAAAACAAAAATTTTAAAGGATTGTACAAAAAATACACAGAATTGTTGCGCTTTTTTAGTATTGCTTATAAAGTATATAAGTTTGGTTTTATTCTGTTTTTAAATCTTTATATGAAGAATCAAAAATTTTATTAGATAAAAAAAACTTCGATATTCTATATTTAGCTTAAAAGGCGGTCATTGAAAAAAAAAAAACTTTTGTCGACTGTATAAAATTATCATGGGTATTCGATGAAAACGGCAAGTGTTAAGCTTCATTAGTTTCCGAGTTATATCCAAACAACTAAATCAGTTTTATGAAAATCTTGTTTTCGGTACATTTTACCGTTTTTACAGAAGTTTTAATTAAAATATATTGAAAAAAGTTCTGAAAACGGTGAAAAATGATTTGTAGTACACAGAAGAAGCAATTATTTTTTATCCATAGAGTGGTTGAACGTAACGTTTAGATGAAAGCTACCGTCCGAAAATGTGGTTTTAGAAAAAAATAAAAATCACTATAAAACCAAAAGATTCTTTACTTCACTCTGAGTCTAAAATATCCAAATACAATGGTCGGTTGAGAAATGCGTTTGATACATACATATACTCACATAGAGATATATGTATAGTAACCTAATAATAGTTCCACGCGGTAAATTGTGTAAACGATTTGCTCTCTCGCCTCAGATAATATGTTGTTTTATCATTATTATCATAATATGCTAGGTATATATTATACGAGAGTAGAAATATATGTGTAAACAAGCCGTGTGTAATATATTATCTACAAGGCTGGACATCAACGAGTTAAGTTTTGATTTGACTTGTTTTTTAGATTATCTATAACGAGTTCATATACAATTAAATGAATCGAAATTCATATGAAATCATAAATAATTTATGTTTGTGGATCTTTGTTTTTTTGCCATTATTTTAATATAATTATACACTGATTCAATAAATTTTGATTTGAAAACAACATAAACTAACTTGCTCTAATACTTATTACTTTATGATATTTTATAAACTCGTATAATATGTTAATATTGAAAAGTTATAACAAATAAAAAATGTGTTCATGTAAGATAAGTGCAACTCCAGTAAATATGTTTTATTATTTACATGTACTATGTGTTGAACAAAATAAAGTTAACAATTTGTATACCTCTTCTATGAAAACTAAGTTGTTCATTACTTATGTTCATTTTTAATTTTTTTAAACCTTGAATATTTGTGTGTTGTGTTAGAGATTCATAATTCTAATATAAATTTATAAAGTAGTTCTCGATTTTAAGAACAAGTATAAATTAAAAATTGTTAATATTCGTATGCTATAATATATTATGAAACATTAATATACATATTAGCTTTCTATAATGTATATTATAATATCTAAACATTTTCCTTTATTCAGCTACTCATATTTAATTTGACTATAAATTATTCTGAAATAATGCAAATCTTCATAATACCTACATTTATAATCATTGATATTAGCTATATAGTACTGTTGATTATGAGTTGCAATTAAAAAGGTTTGTATGAATTATTATGGTTGTCAGATAATCAAATACAGTGATTGTTTTTGACAGTGAATGGATAATAATTGGTTTTATAATATATATGTACATATTTTTTATAAAGTAATATTTTTTTATTAAATTTAAGCCAGAGTTATGCAATACTATAAACCCTAAACTTCGACCATCTGCCCTTTTGTCGCCACTTATAAATGTCATATGACTCAACCCAAATTACATAAAATACACATCATAATAAATTAATTATATTTCAAAATAAATATCTAAATTGATTGATAAATATTTCATGATTATTTACTGGTAATTAAGTGTATACTAATTTTAAATATGCGTTAGTGATTGTATGAACAGTCGTAGTGAAAAAAATGTGTGAATTATTAAAATACTATTATCATAGATATTATTATTATTATTTCAGCAGTGAATATAATATATTATAAAGTGGTAATTAAGTTTTGAAAGTTTGAAATATTGTTAATAAGATGGTTAAGTTAAGAGTTGAGGTTTTACTGGTTTATGTATGTATGTAATGGGTAATAAAGAACGTGTCTTACTATTTTCAAATATTTATATAAAAAAAAAATTATGGGTCAATGGATTTAAAAGCCGATATTTTACTATTTATTGTCATAAAATCAAAAAATGTATGAAAATTAACAAGTCTAAACTATACCATATATTTCTTTTGTCGGGACGTGTACGATACATACTATTTTATTTTGTAGCAAGAGAACTGTAGATAGTATTTAAGTCCAAAACTAATAATTTTTTGAATAATTTTGAATTTTTGCTGAAACCAATATTCTTTTGTTCAAAAATTAAATAATTTTGACAATAAAACTTAACAATGTATGGCGTAAGAATATTTTGCAACAATTTGCGTTAATTTATTTCAACTTAATTATTTAATATAAACATTTGTGCATGTGTTTATATCTGTGAATGTCAGAATTTTTGAAAGTAATTTCATTTTTTTTTTATTTTGTCATCATAGAGAAAAATTGATGACCAAATTTTATGAAGTGTACGAGTAAAAATTAAAATAGTGGTGAAATTTCAATACCATTTTTTGAGAGATATTTTCGTCTGGAAATGACTTCTCTTTTTTCACCTTAATATTTCAAAATTGTTTTCTCTTTTCACCTAAAATATGATAACTTTTTTGTCTACGTTTTCGTAGACAATACTTCGGACTTTGGAAACCACTTACTTACTTTTATAAAGTTGTTTAACGGCTCCTCACTGATGAAAATAAATTGCATCAAAAGGCTATTTATTTGTTATTAATAAATTCGTCAGTTCACACGATAATTTATCACCGTAAAAAATTGTAGTGATTATGATGAAGTTTTACCACTTTTGTAGGGACTATGTTATTTAAAAAACAAAAGATGCCTCCTTGTGAGTTGCGGTACTCTCTGAGCAATGTTTAATGGCTATATAAAACTAATTTATTCAAATTAATAATTTAAAGTTAGTGTTTTCCAAAGTTTTGAATATGAAAGTTTGAAAAAAAAGGATTACATTATTCTTAAGTGAAAACGGAAAACAATTTAAACATTTTTGTGTAAAAAGAGAAACGCCATTTTTGGGTGAAAAGTTTTGCCAATTTTCAGCATTATGCTTCATGAAAAAAAAATATAGATGAGCAAGGTTTTAATTTTTGAAATTATTGGAATAATTAAAAAAAAAAAAATTAAATAAGTTAAATTAATATGAAAAGCCAAAATGACTGTGTTTATATGTAAATATTATTTAGTGAAATAATTCATACAATAGACCTATTTAATGATTTTGAATTACGGACAAAAACTATAAACTACAGTAGAAAAACGATCATTGAATTACACCACTCTTTGAATTTTCTGTAAGAAAAGGCAAAAATAATAAGATAAGTCAAATGATAAATTTAGTACAGTTATGAATAAGGTAATGAGTATTCCTATTCTAAAAATATTATATTGGTTTGTGTTTGATCCATAAAAATTAGGTACTTAAAAAACAAGGTAAATACTTACAGCTTCCAGTAATTTAGAATAATTTAGATTTAAAAGTATATTTTAATCATTGACGTCATGAGTAATCATTAAAAAAAAATCCGGTAAGATAATAGTGGTGGAAGTTCGTCCTTCGTCACTTCGTTTTTCGGACAAGATATTGGTGGTGAACGTATAACACCTTAGATTGATCAGTTTTTTAATTAGCTAATCTAACACACAATGACGAACGTCACGTGACGTATTTTATAATTAGGCCCCGAACTTGATGATCTAAAAATACATAAAAAATGCACAAAAAAAAATGCACAAAAAAAAATGCATAAAATGACATAAAAATGATATTAAAAATGCATATTTTACTGTAAAAATTGATAAATAGGTATTGTTTTAATACAAAAATTAAAATATTAAAATTATTATATTGTATTATTAAAATTACTTTTATTTAACTAAATAAAACTACATACTAAAAAATAATATTTTTCGAAAAATTCATATTTTCGTCGAATCTCTTGTTTTTCAACTACTCTGTAAAAAAAAAATTTTAATTTAATAAAAGTGAACATTTTTACGTAGATAATAATTTTTATAGACCTTCATATTTGTTACACTGTACAATCAAGGATATCTGTAATTTCATCAAACACGGGTTTATGTCGATTGCGATAACCGATTTTAAGCACATGGGTGTCCCGGGCCTAAATTAGTATCTGCCTACAGTTTATTAAATAATCGTAGATCGCGACATCAAAAAAAAAGTTAATGACCGTTGATAATCGACAACCTATTGGAAACTGCATGTGTTACAATAAAATGTTACTTTCAACAAGAAAAATGCAAATATATGTAAAATAAAGAACAAAAATGAATAAAATGTACAGATAAATAAAGAGTAAACTCGTAGAAAATAGTCAATTCTTAAACAAAAAATTACAGACTCCAAGAAATAAATAGATAAAAATTAAAAAATCCATATTTTTCAGTAAAATTAAGAGTTACTTTGGCCACAAATAAAATGATTCACCAATTCATTCTTTATACATTTTAAAAATATAAGTTTATGTCATGGTTAATATTTACGTAACAAAATGCTTTTGAACATCAATCATTATTTTAAAATTTAGTCATTTGATTATATTTTTATAGCTATTACTGAATTATTTTTAGAAATTCAGTCTCAGTCATAATTTAGTAGTTGAAGTATGAGTAGATAAACTTAAAGTTTGGTAGTGAAAAAAAGTTGAAAATTGAAGTGTGATTTTCTTCTTAATTAATTTATAAACCACTGTTTCTCTCTCAACATGCGCACGGAATGTTCCTGTGATACTCCAACAACCAACAAACTTTATAAAAGAGTATAAAAAATATTTGTTCCGCATTTCATGTATATTTTAAGTATACATTTTTAATGAGTCAAACAAAAAGTAAGACATGCATATTTTTATTTATTATTATCATTATTTATTTTTTATTTTTGATATAACGTTATTTAAACTTGATTTCTTCACCCAACATTGCGTTAATCTACATGTGACCGCAAAGGGAACTTTTAGTTAAAATGTTTTTTTGATAAACATTGTTTTTCGGTCTGAAGCTTAATCAACATTTTCGTGATATAGATGCAAAAACCCTGCTTATATAAGTAAAAATTATATTTAATTATTTAAGGTTGGCGATGGGAATTCTTTGAAACATGTTTTTCATTATAATATATATATGTTACGGGCAAAGTGGAAAATTCGGGAAATGTATACAATGCCCGGGCATTGTACACATTGTCCGATGCATATTGGGCAATGTGAATTGTAAAGTATTTATACATTAATAGTATTAATTTTTATATACAATTTATTTATAAAAATTGTGAAATAAGTTAAAAACCATTAAATGCACTATATATCCGTAAAGTTTTACTTTAGTTGTATACTGTCACTCAGTGTATATTGTGCTTAAACATTTATTTTTTGTTATACAGTGCTTAACCAAACATTTATTTATTTATTTTCTACATTTTATTTAAAATGGAAAATTTTAATACAAAATTGAATATTGTGTTAAAAGAAATAATCTGAATAATGTGTATTTAACTAAATTCAAATACGACGAATTAATTAAACATATAATTAATATAAAGAATAGTTCCCAAAAATTGAAGCCGAATGATTATAAACTCCTAAAGAAGTATGATGTAATAAAAATATCTGAAATTAACAGATTAATTGTTCCAGTAACTGCAGGTAATAATAAAATAAATATATATTTAAAAAACTAACAATTTAATGATTATTAATTATGTAATTATTAGAATAAATGTACTTCACAATTTTTTAAATGTATAATTTGTTTATACTATTAATGAATAAATACTTTACAATTCACATTACCCAATATTCATTGGGCAATGTGTACAATGCTCGGGCATTGTATACATTGCCCGAATTTTCCACTTTGCCCGTAACATATATATATATATATTTATACATTATTGTTATTCAACATTTTTTATTTATTGACAAATTCAATATAACAATTTTTAAGTATAATGTTGACGACATTTGTATATTTGAGTAAAACACAGAATATTGTTCAAATTTCATAATTTACCGTGAATTATTAAATACAACATTAAAAATATTATATATGTAATTACTATAATTTTACGAATGCCATGTATGTGCTTTTTATGATAAATATTAATTAAATCGAACAATAATGATTATTTTAAAATGACGGTCACTGAAATTTGCATGTCATAAATACACTAGTGAACATCTATGGGCAAAAGGCAAAAGGGACATTAATTAATATCTGTCATGCCAGCAAGACTGGATCCCCGCGTGTTCGAGAAGATTTCGTCTCACCATTAATATTGTTATGTGGCGCAGAGAGGCTTAAGTAGTTATCTAAAGGGCTCAATGTTTCAATAAGCTCTCGGAATTCCATCAACTCTTCCAAAATTGTTTCAATCACGTCCATTGTTCAGTGGAAAAAACCGTATTGGTTCAATGTTAACGTAATATCAATTATAAGAACCAATTCATACACTTATGAATATTTGTATTCGAATAGAAGAGAAAAACAAATTAAGCTCATGTACTTTGAAATTTGAGTAGGAAAGTACTCAAATTAAATTAACATTTTTGAAAAAAAAAGAGATTTTTAAAACAGTTTTATATATTTCAATAACGCAACAGCAAGTTTCACTTGACCGGGACATTATTCGTTTTTATGCAAAATATTTTTATAAAATAATTGACTCATATTTACTCATGTTGTATAGACATAAAAAAAGGAGTTTTTTTCAAAATTTAATATAAACAGTTTTTAATACAAAAATATTAAAAACAAACGTATCGAAGGCGTTGACCTTCAGACATTTTTAATAAGCACTTAACAAGATGACATCATAATTCAGCTGATATTGTTAAGTCTACATTTTACCAGTTATCATTATTATATAGAGTATACTATAAACTATATACTAAGTTATACAATATTTGTAGAAATCTTTTGTCTCTCTAAAATTTGGTAACTTAATATCAATGGATAATGCAGAACATTTTAGTCTTTATTTTTATTATGCTTTATAAGCATATATTATTTTTGCAGAAGCCTCTGTCATTTGTACATTTAATTTTTTTGTGTAAATTGTTAAATACTAAACAATAATTCTCTGCATAATCTAAAATAATAAAAAATATATTTAAGGAAAATCTTGAACCTCTAATTGTATCATATAATTTTACAAGTCGTACTTATAAATAGCTTGTAATTAATAACACATAATTTCCTGAAAATTGTTTACATCTATTACACTTCTCAATTTTAGATTTTGAGTGAAGCGAAGGATCTTATGGTTTTACAATGATGTTTATTTTATTTTTTTTTTTTTTTTTTCTGTAAACACTTTTTCGTATAGAAATCCGTATCCAAAAGTTTCGTCCAGCAACTTTTTAGATTCGAAATTAAACTGAGATGGTACTTTAGAGAGGTCATTTTTCCAATATCTCCATAGTTTTTTCAGTAATCAAAAATAACGATCGAAAAACTGAGTAAAAACGGTAAAACCGTTAAAAATCCGCCGTAAACGAGATTTTCACTATTCAGATTTTAGGTATTTAGTCATAAATCGAAAAGTATTGAAGCTAGAAACTTGAAAATTTTATCCAATATCAAATACATACTTTTTTATATTGGACAAAATTTTCAGAACAATTAAAGCACTTTTGACTTAAATATAGAACTTTTAATTTACCAAATTGTTTGAAAGTTTTTATGTAATATAATTTTAAATATTTGACAAAAAGTTCTGAAAATTTAATATGACCTTACTCATATACCTACCTAATTATCCTAACAAAAGTTCAAAAATCGTTAGTCAGGATTTTTTTTTATAAACACTTTAATAAATTATTATACGATTTTTTTCGATATTGTCTGATTTCTTTTAAGTTTATTTCTAATGAGTTATAATTTTTATAATAATTGAAGGTTAAATGAGTTATATCTAATTGAATATTTTATGAGGGTTTAATTACAAAAAAACTCACCAAAAATTATACAAACCACCGTAAAATACGTAAACAGTATTTAAATAATAATATATTATATTACACTGAAGCTTTACTCAGAATCGTTTTATACTAAAGAAATGAGTCATCATTTCTTTAAAACTTAATACATTCATCGCCAATATCTTGTCCGAGGACCGAAGGGACGAAGGACGAACTTGTACCACCATCATCTCACTTACCAGCTTTTTTTTTTTTTTATGTTATACTTAGAAAGTAAAATGACTTATTTATCGAATGAAAATTGTATTTATTAAAAATAACGAGTGCCACATCTAAATCCTTATAGAACAGGGTGAAGCTATGCATTTCGCTAGTAGATTAAAAAATAGTTAATGATTCTCAGTCAATCTAATACTCTGTTAGTTTAGCAGTGGCTTTGTTTTTTTATTACAGTATATTAGTAATTAAATGCTTACATAAAATAAAAGAAAAACTAAAATTAATTGTTATTAAGACATTTAAATGAACTGTACTCGTATATTATCAAAAACTGATCATATAATATACGTAAAAATAATATGAGAGATTATAAACTTAAATTTTTTTTAATTGATCAACATTTTATCGGTAGATATTTTAGTGGCATGTTTTGTAACTTAAATTCATTCGATGAAAAAATCTATGCCACTTAAAGAACTTCATGTTATGAGTATTCGACACCTCTTGTGCTAACGATAAAATCGGCACTGAAAATGACATTAGATAAATGACATGGATTTAATAAAACAACACTTAAAGAGATTGTCAAATACAGATGCATACTATTTATCAAATAATAAAATTGCTAAGTAATGAATGAAAGATTTTGGTTTTGAGTACTCAAAGTTGTGATTATGAGTATTTTTATAATTAACTACATCTATTCGTCTTTTAAAATAAATAAATATGCTTAGTGTCATAAGATAGTGAAAAATTGTGTACATAAATATATTTCATAATACGTATTATAAAACAATGAATGCCAATTATAGACATATTTAAATTTTCGATAGATGAAATAAAAAGTACGTACTTCGTACCATGGAGTGTTTTCGCTCCTCGGACAAGATAATGGGTTCGGATGTATTGAATTTGAAAGCAATATTAGATCATTTAACGATTCTAAGATAAGCTTCAGTCAAAAAAAAATAAAATATATACTGTTTTATATTTAACTATTTTTTTTTTTTTTTTTTTTTTTTTTTTTTATTAGTATTAAAGGCTTCAACAGCTAGGTCATTAGCCTGTGGTTGTGGTTACATTATCGTTAACTATTTTTGTTTTGATCGTTGGTATGTTTTTTTATCAAATCAGTTTAAAGTTATCTTATTTGATGATAGAGAAATTCTTTTGTACTGAAAGATTCAAACATGTTGTTCTATCTTTATCCTAAGTTTCATAATGATTAAGTAGATAATTTTTTTCAATAAATATTTAGAGTTGAAAACTGAAATAAAAACAATAATTAGTTCCGTAAAAATCGTATAATTTACTTATACACCTATAAATATATCCAGTGTGGCGATTTTTGAAATTTTTCTAGTGTCATTACTTAAGTGTATGAGTATGATCATATTGAATTATCTGAACGTTTTTTCAAATATTTAATGTGTTATTTGAAATAACATTAAAGAAACTAGTAAATTACGTAAAAATCATAATGATAAATCATGTCATGACTTTACTCATATACTTAAATGATGATACTAAACAATTTTCAAAAATCTTGACTCAGGATTTTTTTTATAAGTGCATGGATAAACTATTAAACAATTTTTTCAGAATAAACTGTCATTATATTATTTTTCAACTTAACACATGTGTAAAAAATTATCGGTAAAATTGGCTTATCTAATCATTATGAACATTTGGATACGAATTGAAATTGTACATAACAAACAACATGTTTTGAATATTTTGTTTGAAAATATGTCTTCTTTGTTCTGAATAAAATGTTTAAATGGTTTCGATAAAAAAAAACCTACCGACAGTTAGACTACAAATGGTTAACTATAATATGAATAAGTATATGGTATGTATTTTTATACAGATGCTTCGCTCAGAATCGTTTAACTCAAGAACTGATTTATCGTTTCCAGAGACGAGACTATAGAAGGGTGTGTGGGTATGTTAAATAAGATTTTAAATATTGCAGATTAAACCCATAAAACTTATGATTGTTCACGAATTGCTAACTGAGTATATAGGTATGACGTATGAGTATGATATTAAATTTTGAAATTTATGGTCAAATGTTAAAAATGCTGTTAAAAATTATTTTTTTCATTATAATTCTTGAAATGTAAATAAAGTTTTAAATTTTTGACAAAAAAATTTTGAAAATTTAATATGACGAATCATACACTTCTCTAACGATTCTGAAAAAATTTCAAAAATCGTGACTTCAAATTTTTTTATAAGCGTTTAAGTAAATTATTATACGATTTTTACGTAATAAACTGTTTTTACGTCAATTTTCAACTTTGACAATTTATTTGAAGATATTGGTTGATCCAAATGACACTTAGAATACAGATAGAACAAGATGTTTTGAGTATTTTTTATACAAAAAATTGTCTTCTTTGCTAAGCATATAAAACTTTAGATAATTAAAAAAAAATCTTCCAAATTTGATGAAGTATACGAATGGCATATTTTGAATATTGATGACAACTTCTGAAAATTAATATGACCTCATTCATACACGCCACTGACGATACCGAAAAATTTTCAAAAATCATGACAGAGTATTTTTTTGTAAGCGTTTAAGAAAATTTGTCAATATAAACGGTATATTTCAATTCTGAAGTTTTGCTCGGAACCATTTAACTAAAGAAATGACCTATCATGTCTTTAAAATGCAATACACCCATCTTCATTTACTCGTCCATGGAGTGAAGAATATTCCATGTGGCGAAGTACGTACTTGAGTTTCTGTGAGGATATACATCTAGAGATTTTAATGCCTTGTGTTGTGCAATTATTTCGTATTTTTCAATCTCATGCGTTAACACTGTATATTGAGTTAGTGTTATACTTTATATTTCCCGTAATTATATCATTTCACTAGGTTGTAATTGATACCCGAGTATAATTTTAGGTTAAGAGTATTAAGCGCAAGGCTTCCTGATGTTAAATGATCGATGATAATATATATTATATATACACATGCTGCATACATTATAATATGTTATAATATTATAAAAATTAGTTAAAAATGTCATTAGTGACTAAATCTATCATCACTGTTTTACTGGAACTTGCATACATTATTTTATTAATTGATTATTAATGGTATTTATAAATTTTGTCTCTGAAACCTTGACAGTGACATTAATTTCAAATATTATTAATAGTTGTATAGTATCATGTTAGTAAACACTTGCAGGGTTGTATACTGAATATTGTATCTTATTTTATAATTGGTCGTTAATATACGAACTTTACGACTACAGTCTACAACCCTGAATTATAAGATGTCAAGTTAATTATTTGAAATTAATTTTTTAAGTTATTACATTTAAAAATATATTAAGTATGTTTAAATAATTAACAAACAATTCATATTTATTTTATGTAAATAGTAAGTATAAAAACATAAATAGTTGAAAGAATAAATACAAAATATAATTTATCTGCTTATCATACTTATATTTCAAATTAAAAAAAGTAAAAATATTTGAGAAATTTTTATTAACAAATTGTAACATTAAGCCTTAATGACATATTTTAAATAAATCGTTTTTAGTTGCTTGAATAGAACTCAATAAAATATCAAAGACAAAGTAATAAATATTTATATTTAATAAGTAATAACTCAATCTGGTGTACAAACTCGATACATAATTTTTTCTAAGATGTATTTATTTTTATATGATTTAGCAAACATTTTTAGGCTAAAGTGCAAAATAAAATTTAAAGCTTCTATTGTTAATACATGTTCAATAACATGACTTAACCATATTTAAATTTTACACCATAATACGTGCTAAAACTGTTATTTATTTAATATGATCATTTCATAGTAAGCTTAACTGAAAGTTACCATCTGACTTTTAATGTTTATGTGTTTTTTATTTTATATTTAAGAAACTAAATATTCAGTTGAGTTTTATATTTAGTTATACTGATGAGTGAGATGGCTTTTTTTCTAAAACCGATCGTTTTATAAATATGCGTTTAAATTATATCAACAATTTTGTTGATTTTTTTACTTTGTATAATTTGCCAATTGGCTTCTGTTGTTGCAACATTTGCTCATCATTATTTGTATCGTTTGAGTGTAGATATACTTCAAATATTTTTTAATATCAAGATATTTATATATGATATCTTCAATATATTTTTCTCGCAAAAGAATAATAGGACTTAATATTTTATTATTTTTCCTTAATAACGAAAAGGGCATTTTCAGTAATTAAAGGTCGGTACTACATTTTATTTTTGACAGTTACAAAAAGTCAGCAGATCGCATTAAACATTAATGCCTGATGTTTTTCTTTAAAACTATACACTTATCTTAACTTTTAATTCTTAACTAGTCCGTAAATGGACGTGGACGTCGCATCGGTAATCATTAATAAGTAAATATTAAATCGTAATAAACTATACGTATAATATGTGAATTTATTAATGATTCTGAGCGTTAAGGTTAAGGTAAATTCTTGGAATAACTCAATATTTTTTTCCATTACTTGATATTTATAGTATAAAATATAAATATAATGTAGCGTTTTGTTTCGCGCAATGTAGTGTTCTCATTATTAGTTATTGAAGTTTACATTCAATATTCAAAATAATATCGTAGTTAAAAATATATTAGATGTACCTATATATCATGTATTTTTGACATTGTTGTGCTGTGAAATAATACACAAAAAAGGTAATAGCGTTACTAATTTCGTTTTATGAAGTTTAAAATTGTTAAAATGTTAAATTTTATTTAACATAAACACACACTTATGCATTAAGTTTTCCTTTAGCTTCTATGAAACTAAGTTGTGGTCCAAGAATGTTTTTTTTATATTTAAAGTGAATTTATAGTTTAAATTCAAACAAATGTGTATCAAAATACGTAAAAACTTTGATTAACTCTATACTAAGACTATTTAATTGTAAAATTAACTACAATTTTCATTTAATTTGAAGGAATCAAAATTATGAAACATTTATAATTTTTTAGTAATAAAAGTAATTCTAAAATAATGATTTTCATAACTAGCTGAAAATCTAAAACAAGAAAATTCAAAAAAAAAAAAATTAAGTCATTCTTATAAAAACAATAATACTTTGTAGCGTGTGACAGTGAGTTTCTATGTAAAAAAAAAAAATAATAATAATAAATAAAAAAAGCTCTCTGATTGTGCTGTAGACAAATTATTTTCTTTATCGTCATAAAACACATCTTTCATAACACATAAATATATTTGAATAAGAGTAGCAAACGAGAGAAAAACTTTTTTTTTTTCAAATAATAGTTTCTTCTAAACACTATTGTCATGAAATTGCAAACATAATACAAAAGCAAGTTTTGGGCTCCATATACACAATGTTAACATATATTCGTAAAAAAAGTATGGCGCCTATAATTTTTTCCTTTAGCTGTCATAACACGGTTCAAACTAACTATTTTACACACCAAAAGTTGTTTCGCACGACCGAGAGAAATGCAAAAATCCATAAATATCGATCGTGTTCGGCATCATTCGTGAAATCAATTTCGTTTTCGTGCAATAATTACGATTACGATCGTGTTTTATGTAGACCCGACCCCGGCATTGTCTGCAACCGAGTTTCAGTCTTCGTAAATCGTGTTTTTATGAATTTGTTTGAATCCGGTCGTTATGTAAATGTCAATCGAACAAATGTGCATGTCGTTGAAACACGTGTCAAGGATTTATGAAATGCATTCCGAAACCACAATAGATGTGCCCATAATAATTGCGTTCGGTTCAATCCTACGCTTCGGTCAACTAGATTCGATTAACCGATGCCCCCTATTGTACGCGTTGAAAAGTAGCCAAGAAACGACATCAGTGTTAGGTGTACATTTTTCTCCGTCATTCTTAGGCCCATGCGTTCACGTGCGTGCCGAAATCAAACACGCGTACACGCACGCGGGGAATACAGTGAGACGACTCCGGGTCGCTCGACGCGTGGCACCTGTAATATAGGCACGAACGAATTGCTACGGTCGTAGCAACACCGGTTCAGAATTACTACTCACAGCTTGTATACTAATTGATCGTTTTTTGATTCAAAGTTTGATTTGGAATTTTATATCATTTTATTTGGAATTTATACAACGTTTTATCATAATATGTAATGCTTGTTGTCGTGTAACGCTGACCGCTGGGGACTGCAGTGGCCCATCTGGACGTCTCAAATACCTACATCAGATGGTATATGTCATTTCATATATCAATTTCGTAGTCTGATACTTATTTGCTTGTGTTTGAGCAATTCGCTGACAAATAAGTATAAAAAATACATTTGTTACACTGACGTTAAAAAATACGACGAAAGAGACCATAAACTTTTGCAGGAAAATCTTATTTTTCAAGCGTAAACTAAATTTTAGTCTTCCGTATTGGATTTATGAGTCACGGATTTTATTTATAGGAAACATCAAAAAAATTATTGAAGTTAATAAAATAAATTCATTTTTATTGAAGTCGGTTCAATTTCGTTATGTATATCGACGTATAATTATTACGAAATAGGTTGCTAAAAAAATATCTTCAATGATTAGATCATTAATCATGTTAATAGCTATGGAAGTGAATGATCATTTTATTTCAACCTTAAAGATATTATAATAGATTCTAATTAATACGTTTGCGAATTGAAACTATCTTGAATTGAGATTAACAGCAATATACCCACGAAGATGAAAGTATGTATGCAATTAGATAAATCGTTTGATATTGACATTGCTCACCGTGGCAATGAACGTAGGATGGTCGGACAGACAAGACTGTTATGTAAGTGGTTTTTTACTATAACATATTAGTACGGTAACGCGTTTACTTTGTGTAAGGTCGTGAGTAATGAGTATGACGAATGGCTAATTTCGCTGCAAAAATATTGAATTTTTTCAATCAAAATTTTAAACCTGCACATTTTGATCCTTGTGTATTTCGTCAGCTGGATGATACAAAATACAACAAGGTACCTCATAAACGACACAAACAGTGCTACATAAAACATGATAGTTTAGGTTCTTGTGTTTTAATGTAACGTTGGAATGCAAAAAAATCATCGTACGTAAATATCAAACAATCAAGTGATAAAATGGACCTTATTATTTACAATCGTAATTATTGCAAAATAATATAAACGCCGGTACGCGGTTAGGGCGGGGTGAGTCGCAGACGACGATTCAGAGCACTATTGTGAAGGCGGGACGGGGATGCGGCGAAATAAGAACTATTATCGATGTTCTCATTAATTTATAATAACGCATTACGAATACACATTAGTAATATTCTTGCGATACCCAGTTTAAGTAACCCATGGCACTAATATTGATTTTCACCTTAAACGTGCGTAACCGACCAGCCGCGAAACCATATATTATACATACGTATACGAGTATAAAATACGCAAATAGTCAACTTTAATAACTTTTGAAATCAGCGCATATACGCGTCATGCTTCATAATCGTCGTTTCTCGACTTCTCGTCGAGAAAAACCACAGTTCACACAAAAAAGAAAAAAAAACATCCACTATAATATTAATACGGAAAAACGTGTACAATATTTACCGCGTGCCTATCATATAACGTATTATACACACGCACAGACATATACGGTGTATTATACATGTATATGTGTATATTACGCGTAAGGTATTTGACAAAGTAAACACTGGGTGTGTGTGTGTGTGTGTGTGTGTGTGTGTGTGTGTGTGTGTGTGTGAGTGTGTGTAGGAGGAAAAAATATTCGTTTTTGCCACTCTAAAAACTCGGCCGGCTATGACTGCCGGCGGCGGCGGCGGCGGCGGTGGTGTAGCATAATATACCGTGTTCCTTTACAATCGCGACGGAATAATCTTTCCGGTCGCGTTCAAAACAAACACGGACGCGAGAACGATAGCGGCGTGTCGGACCGACTATTACACCGGGGGGATGACAGGGCGCAGAGAGTGGCGGCGGCGGCGGCGACGAGTGCTGCGACTGCACAATATAAACCACACGTGCCCGAGTGCATACCGTGACCGCGGTACGTTATATTCGTAAAATAATGCAATGTCCGTATAGCGTCATACGCGTGTATAAATGTATACGTAAATATACCGTCGTCCCTGCTCCCGCGTCGCTCCAAGTCTTGCTCACCGTCGCGTCCGTAAAAAACGCACTACGAACGGGGTTGAACGAGTCAGATACTATTGGAAACATTTTTTTTTTTTCGTAGTGTGTTCGTCAAAATTAAAATTCGTTATTTTTCAAACATTTATTTACAATCGCTGTAAGTTGATCTAATATTTTAGTTACTTAGTTGCTATTAAATATGCCAATAGTCGCAGTGATAAAATAGAAATTATTATGAATTGTTAATACAAATGATAGATCTTGTAATTTATCGGCGTCATATACATTGCAATTCTTTTAAATAATAACAGAAAAAAAAAATCCGATTCTAAATGATACAAAGTATCCCTATTTTTGTTTTTTTTTCCGAGCGAGATATTTAATTTTATCTGTTTGAAATGGTGTGTGATGAATTATAGTTAAATCTATACATATACTAAAACGAATGTTTGTCTGTTTGTCCTCTATGCATTACTACGTTATTCATCCGGTCGCAATGAAACTTTGGGAAGTTGTTGTACATTCTGGTGAAAGTTTTTGGCGTAATACATCTATCCTACGATAGGTTAGGGTTTACTTTTGGTTAAACCAAAATGCGACTTTGGCTATCAAACAGATCAAAATCATTAAAAAAAGTAACCACCAATTAAAAACTAATAGAAAAACTAAATATTGAGTCCCGTTTCCCAGAAATTTTTTTCAAACAATTTTTCACCGAGTATTTTTCGTCGAACATTTATTTGAAATCGTTAGTCGAAAATTGATGACAAAAATTTTTTAGTTTAATATCCCAGACGCATGCGATACCAGGTGTATTCGGTAATCCAGATTCATAACTTCTAATCAATAATATATATAAACAAAAAGTAAAACGGGGGTTTTTTTTTTAATGATTAATCTCCGAAATTATTCATCCAATTATTACGTGGGTTTTTCCGAATAATACGAAATTTCGCAGAGAAGGTTTTTAAGCCTAATTTAAATTTTCTAAGTTAATCGAGTAATTATTTATTTATATAAATGTTTAATTATAATTCTATGTCAACAAAAAGAATATTATTTATTTATTTGTAACTGTTTGGTTGCCATGGCAGCTGTAACACGAAATTGATCCGAATACAAATGTTTAACCTAGCCCAAAATTATATTTATAGGTATGTTAAAAGCACTTCCCACGTGTGTGGTGTGATAAATTATAATATTTTATCGTACCCATAAATTTGCACTGAATACCTCTATGAAATACTTCTTATACTTAGTATATTGACAATTCAGATCTCTATTTCATGACTAATTTTATGTCACACGCACTCGAGTTAGAAAAATAATTCATATATTTATGCAACTAATTAATAAACTAATAGTATATATATATATATATATATATATATATATATATATATATATATATATATATAGTATACCAAGAAGAATTGTAGATTTATCTTATACATACCAACAAGTATTAATTAAGCTTAGGAGTTAAAGAACTCGGACGAAGCTTGAAAATGTACGACTAAACATGTTTGATTAAAATTTGTTGATAAAAATGTGGCAAGACGGGACTCAATAATTAGTTTTTCTATTGGTTTTTGATTGTTGACTGCTTTTGTATTGATTTTTAGTTGTTAGGTTACCAATGACTGTCTAACTCATTTCAGATAATCCAAACGTAAACCCTAACCTATCGTAGGCTAAATGTACTGTGTCAAATATCTTCGCGGGAAAATACTCAACAACTTCTCAAAGTTTTATGGCGATCGCATGAATTATGTAAAAATGCATGAAGGACACAAAAAGACAGACATTCGCTTTTATATAACATATAATGAAAAATAGTATACTGTAATAAACACAATAAAAATTAATTTAGTGTAATGACCGGTGAAATAAAATTAAAATTTAAAACTATAATCGAATTTGCTACTACACACTTGTATTATGCAACCTAATACACAATGTGTATGCTACAATATTTAAAAGCAGGCTCTGAAAAGAGTGTAACACCGTCACGACTGCCACCTGCACCATGCGTAAATTATAATATATACATTCGCGGACTCCGGTGTATATTATGTGATTTTCACCCTTCCTTCCCTCGGAGTATGTGCAGTAAGTGTGAGTGTGTGTGTGTGTGTGTGTGTGTGTGTGTGTGTGTGTGTGTGTGTGTGTGTGTGTGTGTGTGTGTGTGTGTGTGTTATACACTCGTATACGCGGCAGCTCGTCGTACGCAGTAATAATATTGTTGTCGCGCGAGACCGTCTTAAAAGCCTAATAGCACCCCGTTAACCCGGCTTAATGCGCCCTTTTGGACGGGCGCGCCGAGTTAATTCCATTAAAGCGCCGCCGTGGCTGTAACGTCTATCTATCTCCGGCGGCTGCGTGACGAAAGCTGCCGCCGAGGACACAGACACGAAACCGGGTAGAAGCTACACCGTCCGTCGTTTTCGTTCATGAAAACACCATGTATAATACTAACTGATTTACACAGCTTCGCCCGAGTTCTTTACAACCTAATCTTAATTAACACTTTTTGGTACGTATAATAAAAATCTACAATTATTCTCGGCGTACTACACGTATAAATACTAATCGTTTATTGATAAGGTGTTTAAATGTATAAATTATTTTCCGAGCTTACTCGAAAACATGAGATGTAAAACCAGCCATGAGTGAAACAGGGATCTTAATTGTCGATATACTAAGAAGTATGAAGGTATCTATGCAAATTTATGAGTATGACAAAAGATTATAATTTATTTCACCGCACAACGTGGGAAGCGTTTTTAACATAGCTATAAATTTATTTTTGGGCTAGGTTAAACATTTTTTTCTCCTAACCAATTTTGCGTTATAGTAGCCATGGCAATCAAACAATCACTAATAAACAAACAGTATTCTGTTTAACGATATTGAATTACAATTAAATTTTTAAAAATAAATTAAATTTTAATTACTTTAATATAATTATATTTTACTGAATTTACTTAAAAAGTTGAAGTCAGGCTTAAAATATTCATTAAAATATTCATTACGATATTTTTTATCATTAAAAAAAAACTGTATGACAATTGGATAAGTTGATTTGGAAGTTAATCATTATCAAAAAATAAAATTTTACATTATATATATATATATATGTACATTATATATGTACTTATATATATATTTGTGTGTTAAGAATTATTGATTAACAAATTTCAAAAAATTTTGAAGTTTGGTAAAATACGGTTGATCAAAAATGCTACTAGATGGGACTCTATTTAGTAGTTTTATTGGATTTTATTTGTTGATTGCTTTTTATTGTTTTTTAGTTATTTTATTACCAATGACTGTATAGCTCATTTAGATCTACCTAAACTTAAGCCCTAATCTATCGTAGGATAGATGTACTGTGTCAGAAACCTTCGCAGGAGATCGGATTAATGTGTAATAATGTATAGAGGATAAACAGACAGTCATTAGTTTGTATGTATATGTAATGTATATCGATTATAATATTATGTACATATCATCACAGAGAGTGGATAAAACTAAAAAAAAATTAAAATTAAAATCAATGATCCGATATCGAGATAAATAACACTTTTTAATGTTATTATCTTCAAGGTAGCCAGGACTAGATGCAACGTGCTACGCTATTCCTGCAGCCGTCGGCTTTTTCGTTCCGCATTATCATTATTATTTTTCCCCGATTTGCCGCTACACACACGTACGTAACATTGTTTATCCTACGGATGCCACGTTTGTCGTCCGTCCCTCCAGACGACTCGTCTCCGATCGCCTCGAGTTTATCGCCCACACAGACGAGGTCCACTGCCGCCGCGCGGCTTAAATCGCAGATAAACGATATCGTCGTCACTATAATAACGCGTCGTGCCGGTTGCCAAAGTCAACGCGAATACAGCGGTTGTGCGGCCCGCCCGAAATTCGAATCAGATAAATAGTTCGGCCGGGTCTCGGGCCCGGCGCCTCGGTTGCCGTTTCGTCTTAATTCCTCGAGTTCATGATATATCTGCGCTCTCAATCTACGATCCCGGCCGTCTGTCGGATATCCGTCCCGGGAACTGTATAGTAATAATAATACAATATATATAATATAATGTATATATATTATATATACATGTATAAATTTATATTATGATACATCAGACGTTCGTCGGCGGTTCACCACAACTTTCGTGGCATTGTTGACTTTTTATCAGACCGGCTGTCCAACAAATCGGATAACTCGTGCGGTGGAATATAATGATATACACTCGCGCGATGTACGTTACACATTTATATAATAATAATAATGTGTACGCTGTGTATATGACGGACACGGTGCTGACGTGTTATGGCATACGTTACAAAATCATTCCTCGAATCCGGTATGATCCATGGCGAATGATTAAATATGCAAAGCCGACGTTTCAGCGGCGGATTGATAATTTTCTAGCGACGGCGGCGAACTTAATAATCATTCCGCGACGTGTCGGATGCCGGCGTGAAAATTGGTCTAATGGATTCAGAGTGCGATGTGACCGTCAGTTTACGAATGCTACGAACACGTGTAACCTTTTACGCGTTTTAATGAAATAATATTAATGATAATGCATTTCGGATTAAGTATATGTATCATGTTTTTCGCTCTCGTAATTTATAACATCAAACTACGCAATTTCGTAGTACAATCCTAAAAAAAAAAAAAACGTATTTATAATATTAACATAATATGGTAATTATATACCATTATTATATATGTATGTTAATACATATATGCATAATCGCTGGTGTGATATAAAATAAATATATATATTATTCATTACAACTATAAATACAAATATAATATAATATTAATATAAAAATGAAGTTTTCGCAATTCTAAATACTTATAGTATATTAACACGAGACACGTGTTCAAACTTTTCGTCTTCTTCTCGCGTCTATTATGTCGTGTGAGGAAATCGCGCTCGCACAGTGTCATAAATACTAATATCCTAACAATTCGATACCACTTGTAACCGATACGAAACGACGCGATTGCGCAGCCTCGTGTGGCACACACCGCCGACGACACAATACGATCTGTCGAGTACTTTCCGTATCGGGTAATTTCGCGTTTCCCGCGCACGACGACGACGACGACGACATCGCGGGGACAGGCGCTCGAGTGTGTGATGCCGCGAGACGGATTTCGTTTCGCGTCCGCGTTTCCTGTCGAGTGATCCGGAACACCTACGCGTTCGCTTTGAACGCCTGCGCTCCGTCGGCCGCGCGCTCATTATTATTACGTTACACTAGGGAATTCGTGTGCCAAGACTGTGGCTGACCGTGTCAGTAGCGTTCTAACACGCCTTTTCGATGTGAATCGCGGCCCGGATATTTTTTGGGCATACGTGAACCGCGGCACGTATATATTTTTTCGGTTACGTTTTTTAATCGCGTCTCGAATATTTTTTTCTGGCACATTTGACACGTCATCGTCGTCATTTTCGTTTTATTTTTATCAAAAAAAATTTTTTTTTTTTTTTTTATCCAATTTTTCTGGAGGACCCGCGAAAACGAGAACCCCGACCCGATGATAAAATTTAACAGCGGTACAATGTCACGCTCGATGAAGCGTCGATAATGTTCTGATCATGACTCGTGTTGTGTCGATAAATATTTGTAGACGTTCCGTCGGCCGCGATTTACGTGCGCACCTGAAAAACACGGGCCGCGACTGACATCGTATCTTTTATCGGTACGTGACATACCGACTCACCGGCGAAGGCGATGCGAAACGGTATTCGTCATATCATCCGGTAGTCGTACGTCGATCTGCACAGTGATCATTCACATACACGCGTGACGCGTTTGTTTTTGTTTCCTGGGCCGCGGCGATTAACGAGTCCACGTTCCTCTTTCTATTCAGACGCGTCGAATAAAACACGTCAAACAGATACGAATCACGCCTCGCGTGAGATAAAAATAAACGTTTTGTTACGATAAAAAAAATGCAATTAAAAAAATAGTGTTATTATAATAAAATTCTCGTCGGTCGAACCGAGCTTTACGTGAATGAAAAAAAAAAATAAAAACATATTTACTGTCGAACGCGCGCGCGTCTTTTTTTCGCGACGATTACGCGGGCCCGGGGCAAGGTCTCTCGTTGCTCTGCGGTGACCGGTCTGCCTAGAGAGACCGGCAGATACTACCTACCTGCCACTCGCCTCCGGCACACTATGCGCGCGATTCATTTGCGTTAATAAGTCATCCCGCGACCGTGTAATTTGCCGCCGCCGCCACCCATCCCGAGCGCCGCAAGGATTTTAATTGAAACACCGACGGTAATATAACATAAATATGCGTGCTTGTTATTTTGTTTTCGATCTACATTATACGCAAATAAAAAACAAAAAAATCACGCTCACACCGCTCTCGGTCGATGGAAAAATATGGACAAATTTGGAAGCGTCGCGCCGCCGCCATTAACCGTCAAGGCTGGTCGTTGACGTGCGGAAAAATACCAGAAACGGGTGGGTATCACGTAACATCGTTAACGATATTAAATCGTTACACATAATGTAATATTGTAAAAACAACATACGGATATTGCAGTTTAGACTCCGATTCCCCCACTGCCCGTCCTGTCACCGCCGTAGCCGCCGTGTCCGAAGATATTCCTGGTGCGGTCTCGTCGCAAAGTTTAGTCACATCTAACGATAACAAAACACAATATAACATTATTGTGCGCGCGTAAACAAATCATTCCGCGCACAAGCAGCTCGTGACAGGCGACGACGATTCTCTAATGTTTTCGTCGAATGAATTCCTCGCTATCTATACATCGTACGCATTTTGTTCTCTTTTTCCGCCCTTAATAGAAATATTTATTTCGGTCGGATGAAAAGGGAATCGCAATTGTTAAGTCTTAAGTATAATACCGCGGCCGAGTATACCATTCATCATGTTGAATATTTTCCTTTTTTTCTTCTTTTTAACTCGCTAATATTTTGGTGCCTTAAATTACAAGAAATAATTTATTTTTACATTAAAAGAAAAAAAAATCAATAATCCGTTTTATCCAAGATTTCATCGTTACGCAATAACTACTAGTTGATCCTTGACGCAATTATTATTAAAGTATATCATCTACATATTAATTTATTCGTATATAACGTTTCGGATTATGATTATTCATTTCTCTTTCAATTCGTATATTTCAACTTATTTAAGCTAATGATTTTTGGAATCAAGTTCCACTAAAATCATTTTTGCCTTTTTAAGTTTTACATTGTATCCAGTAACATAAAAATGTTATACGCATAAATACCAGAATTGATACTCTGTATATTTTTTTTAAGAATAGTTTTATTTATAATAATACTAACAAAAAAGTACTATTCATATAATAATATTTTTTTTAATAATAATTTATTGTTTTAATTTAATTTAATTTTCCATATTTTGTTATTTTACATTTTAATATGCTCTATTAAACTTCAACAATATCAAATCAAAATCAATTATTACATAAAATAAAATTTTACCATTTGCTCGCACCAATTTAATGTAAAATTTAAGAAACACTTCATATATATATTTAACTTTTAAATACGTTACAAAACTACTGAATTTTCTAAGTATGCAGTTTGAAAATATACATTTTTGAAATAAATTTATGAGAAAAATAAAAACGTTAAATTCATAAAAATGAATTGTTAAAAAGTTGAAAGTCATGTAGATGATAATTTTATTTAACCACGCCTTTTTATAAAACTGTCATTATGATATATGTGTGATCAATAAATCACAGTTTTATGTTGCCCACCAGGTGACAATTCAAACAAATTTAATGTCATATGATAATATAGTTTTTTCGGATATTATGATATGAAAAAAATCTAGATAAACATGTTTTGTAAATTTATCGATCAATTCAACCGTATAAAATATGTTAATCATAATATGTAATGTATTCGAAAAGGATTAATTTATTATTCATTTATTTATTGATAAATATTGCAGGTATTTATTTAGTTTATGTAAAACATAATTAACACAAATCACAATATTATCTGCGTAATCGAACAAAATACCCATATTCGTCTATCGTTTTTTTAAAACGTACAATACGAACACTATGTATTTTATGTTCTTCATAATATTTTTGCACTCGTACATAGCAAATATGCAATTAATTAGAAATTCCAATTCCAATTGTTTCCGATTGAAAAAAGTGCGTTTTTTTGAGTTCAATGTTTCTATGAAAAAACAATATCTTGGTTCGCGTATACGTACGTACAGGCGTGCTCGAAAGCATATGTACGCGAGTGTATATTTTATGATTTATGAATGAAAATTGTGTTGTTTATCGAATCAGTGTTTCAAATCTAAAACCTATAAAAATGTATATGCGTACATTGTACACGCAGCGGCGTTCAATTTTATCCTTAGAATAACGTCGTTACACACTTATTTCGTTTAGGTCGAATGAATATCGCAGGATCAGGATTACCAGCTAGGAAGGCAATCGTACATCACTTTAGACGTCTTTCGGTGCATTACTCAATACATATATACATATACATACATGATCACACGCATGAATCTATGTATATGTTTACTCATACACGTATATTGTACACATACACGAAGTTTACGATTTCAATCTTCAAGTCGCGAATGGTGTCGTCGCAACGCAACGGTAATTCTTATAGACCGATACTTGTATATGCTACATTCAGAAAATTCTTTCACTTCCTTTAAAACGTTCGACTTCCTGGAGCCATTTTCATAAAACACATCCGATTACCGTTAAATTTGAATATTTTAAACATTTTCTCGATAGATTTTGAAGAACATTTTATTTTATTATTTAACTTACTCATCTTGATATGTGTTTCGAGCGTTTTGTGGGTGTAATATAAATTAAATATCCAAAGTGATTCATTCTATTTCATCAATTTTTCGTTTTATAAATAAATATATTTTAATGTTAAAAATATCGAGTGCGGAAACAATTATAAGAAATACTATATAATGTTTATTTTATTCTTTTATTTTAATATAGTGAAAACGCATTTTATTTTAAATACTAAGCATTAAAAATTGACCATTGAATAGCATTGGAATTATAAATAGAACAGTAAAGTGTAGTTTTCGAATATACCTACTAATTAAAATATGTTTAGAAATGTAGTGTTCGTGGAGTATATAGATAATTACACTCATTCATAACTTATGTAACTTATAAATAATGAGTCGAGAACGGGTTTCAAAGTGGAAAAAATAATTTTTGAGAAATATGAATCGTTAAAAGTAGGTAGTTATGTCACGAAAAATTCTTTTGAAAAATCACTTCAATTGTTATGATGTTCCATTAAGAAACTACACGATGAGAAATTGCGTTTTATAGAAACGAAAAAAAACATTTTTGGACGATATCACGAGCATTAAGTGCTTATATTACACACGTCTTGCGACGTAGAGACACTCAGAGAAAAAGTACGATTATTATCGAAAACTCTGGAAAATTCGACGATTTTATCATGAGCGGTGTCGGCGGCGACGTCATTCTCTCTGAAACTGTATTCTGGCGACATGTGTCAGAAATTATATTACGAGCCCCCCCCCCCATCCACCGTCATTTCTCTACTGTTGCAGGACTATAATCAGGACGTGCAGCGTCAGGACCAGGACGTTTTCGTAACGGGTCGGAAAACATCCCACACACACACACACACACACACACACACACACACACACACACACACACACACACACACACACACATAATCACAGATTGGTTGAATACGTCGCGTTAGTTCCCTCAAAATACAATAATAACAACACGTTTTTGGCACACGGACAAAAGTTACGAAATCCATACGCACAGACATTTCACCATATATATGTAAGTATATGTTATGTATATATTACATACAGTATTTATTTACGCACCCCCCCCCACACACAAATATATACATATGCATTTACATGTATGTATTTGAGAATTATAGTGTGCAATTAATATGCGTCTATTGTGAGAATAGCGTACAGAATTTGAAAATAGGTGTACATAACATATATTATTTATATAATGTATATAAGTATATTGATTTAATATATTTATATTTAATGAAGTAAGTGTTTATATCCATGTGTGTGTTTGTGTGTGATATCATATTTTACAAAAGACGAAAATCGTTTGTTTTGTAATATTGTTTTGTGTTCCTACGCGGCAGATTCCATTCGAGTATAGAGCCATTGTACTTTGTTGGCCTACAGATATACATTTTCATGTCGATAATAATAATAATAATATTATTATTAGCGACGGTAGTTTATTCTCACGCCCTCTGCTACACACACACACACACACACACACACACACACACACACACACACACACACACACACACACACACACACACACACACACACACACACACACACACACACACACACACACACACACACACACGACACCGACAAGCGCGACAGCAGCAGAGCACTAGCTGTGTGCCCTTTGATTTATTACTGTAATAACATTATACAGCAATATAGTCGTTGTAGTAGTAGTTATAATAATAATAGTGTTATATATATATAGCGTTATTTTAGTACATCGTAGTTTACCTCTCTCCACTCACCACCACCATCACTTTTTCTGATTGACAGTGAGTTTTCACTCATGCATTTTTGGGGTGATTTTTACCTTTTTGTCACGACAGTTGAAATTTTTGGAAATTCTTACAGACTTTTTTTAACACCTCATCTCATTGAAACAGTTAATTTTTATTTTAAAGAATTCAATGGAATCATTTTTTTTTTTTTTTAATAACTATAAAAACCTAAAAATATGTGAGGTGGCAAGAATTCTTCTTCTTTTTTTAGATAAATATTTCTTGTTTCTAACTATCTCATTGTAAAGAACGTATTTTTGGTATTTAAAAATATGCAAATAGCAACATTTATTTGGACTGTTTTCGTAATAGTGGACCGTTATGTAAAAACAACAAACACGGCGAATGAGAACAAAGAATTTTGTACGAATAAACGGTCCGTTATACGTGTTTCTAAATATTGATAAAAAAAAAAAAACTACCTTTTGAATTCGCACTAAATACATCTTTTACAAGTAAATATTGAGTATTTTTAACACATAGGACGGTAACAACGAGTATAATTAAAAAAGAATTTAATGTTATTTCATTTGTTTTATAATATATGTTTGTATAATAATATTTGTTTTATATATTATACTATATTATAGTCATTGGTGTGTTATTTATTATAATTTATAACCTTATTCGATTGAAACTATTGAATACAATTAATATTTAAATGACAATATCATAATAAAATAACTTTTTTTTTTACTGCGGGCTTTTAAAAATCCAAAAAATAAATATTTTCACTTTAAGCTGTTTATATTTTTTGTAATGAAGAAATATTATTCGTTTCGGAACAACGTGTATCTAATAAATTATAAACGAATTGTAGAAATATTGTACATTTATGTGAGATTATGTGTTTCAATATTTTGATTTATTCGTCACTATGTTATACTTAAAGTCTAAAGTGATAATGATATTGCTTTTATATTGGAATACCGAAATACATTAAAAAAAAAAAACAAATAAGTAGTACAAATATAATTCATTTTGTATATGTAGGAGAACTAAAGAATCTCATGATTTTCTGAGGACTCATTGATTAAATATAAATAAAATTTGATTATTACTGTGTGTAATGAAAGTGAATTGATTGCTTTATTTACCTATACTTATATTTTGAAATATTGAGTTTCTAATGGATAATGAATTTTGTAATTGTTTCATAAAATTATTGTTATTGTTAAAAAAGGATTTTAATGCAGTTTGAACTATTCAACTGTTTATTTTATTGTGATAATGAAATGTAACATTTAGTTATATGTAATTTATTTTACTGATTGGATATTCGACACAATAGGAAAAATGGTACTAAATAATTATCAATAAAATAGAATTATTGAGTAGTGGAAAAAAGAATGTAAAATCGCTAGTTTTTAGAATATGTGTTTCGAGCGTGAGCCGATCCCATCACGGTATTATATATTAATCTATTCTGATCGAACGTTTTAAACTGTAAAATATAATATATTACGAATAATCGGTTCAGGGCTTTAGCGTATTTTTTAATAATTCCAAGTATAAAAAATCATATAATTTTTTTTTGTATTTTTGTATTAATTATCAAATTTATTGTTTAAATCAATTAATTTTTTAATCTCGACTACTCGATACTTACTCGGGCTCAATATTTTGAAATTTTATAGGCGTATAATGTGGGAAGGGGCAAAGAAGGCTACAGCCTCTCCGTGTAAAAATGTACTACTCTTTACTTTTTCAGCCCTTTGATTTTTTTCAGTTACATTTTTAGAATTATATTCGATGTGTACGTCAAACAGTCGAAAAATAATATGCTATTGCCTCCCTACTCCGTATAAAATCATCACGTTACGCGTGTGTGAAATATGTCCAGTATTATCGACTTAATTATAGTATTCATACCTATAATAAGTGAAATGTGAAGAGGACGCAATGAAATCGCTATTTATTTGAGTGCAATATGAGTGTGAGTTGACAGTTTTACTAAATGTCTATAATATGAGTTCAGAGTTATCAAACACCATCAGGCATTTCAGCCTGAGCCAAGTGCAAATCTAATGCGACGGTGACGATGGGAAAATTGTGGACATTGCGCCGTGCGAATTTTGTATACCGCGTCACAGTATATTTGGACGTTTTTCCCATTTTCCTATTCCCATAGGTTTTTTAACGATTGTAACAGATTCTGCCTCTATCCCGAACTAATTTATGATTTTTTATTAGAGTGTATACACAATAAAAGGTTTACAAATAGGTACTTACGTGTTTTATTCGAAGCAATATAATATGCTTACGTTTCATTAGACTTTAGTTTCAATTGAAATTCAACTAATGAGCATTTATTAATACGAGTGCATTACTTAATATATTTTTATAGTAAAAGATATCGACTCCTCCAAAGAAAAGGGAAGTAACTCGAATTTTATCATTTTTCACTTTTTGTTGAAATGTGATAAAGGAATATGTTCTATACCTCCCGCGAAAACGGCAGTAACTTTACTACTCCAAAGAGGTTAGAAATCATAATATTAAAACATAGACCTAAAAACATAGACCTATAAATTATGGACAGCGTTTCCCACACCGTCTTGCCCATATGACTGAGAGAGAAAAAACATAGTTTGGGCTATATCATGGAGGAGTATTTTTATTAAGTTTATAGGTCTATGTATTAAAATATATTTATAATCGCTCGTGATAAAGTTTCCGGCGAAGAAAGACGTATCTTAAGTTACTTCTATTTTTAAATCAACATTCCTCGAGATAAAGGAAGTAACTCATTTTTGTATTTTGAAATACAACAATTTATTGTTTATTTTAATTATTGTATTTATAGTGTTTAATGATAGCATGCATAATGATATACATACATAAACTCAATAAACTTGACTGTTTAGTGTCAGAAGTCAGTAATAATATTATTAATACAATTAATAATATCAATAATTATTATTATAGTGTTTTCTATTATCAATCATGGCCTAAAAAAAAGTAAGTTATTCGATTTTATAATACATATTTACATTATTATTATTACCTATTTTATAAACACCGGACTGAAAAAATAACATGAAATTCCAGTGCATAGTAGTAATAAATTATAACTGATGATATTTTAATTAAATTATTTGTGCCTTAAATATTATGCCTTTATGATCAGTTTTTCTATTTTTTTTTTTTTTTTTTTTTTTTTACTTTTATAAACAGTATCCACAGATAATGTGAATTAGAACATAATGACAATAAATTTTTCTACTTTTATAGTTTGGTTTATTATAATATTCTTGTTGCTAAATTAAAATAAAAAAGTTTTATTTGAAAATATTTTATTTTTATTACTTATCTATATTTACCCAAGAAAAAAGAGGTAACTCGAGTTACTTCTCCGAATAACTTTTTCCCCGTGAATAAAGAAGTAACTTAAGTTTATTTTTCATCATACATTGTACTGTGGAAGTTAAAAAACAAAAAATTATGGTGATAATATTATATTCAATCAAACAACCAAAGTTCATATAAAAATTTGATATGAAACAGTTAAAAACCGATAGTAATTTAAGTTAAACCTTATATAATATAGCTCTACTGAAAAATGATAAAATTCGAGTTACTTCCTTTTTTCATTGGGGGAGTTGATATAAATATAGCAAAGGAGCTTTCTCTTATCATTTAGGTAATGATAATTGACAAAAAAACTTTTTAATTAATCATTTATGAAAAGATAAACTTTTGAATTAATTAGTGTGCATTAGATTTCAGTTGCGTTAAAATTATTGTTTTTTAAAATTTTTATTATTTAATTCTGTATTTACGTTTCTAAATTTTGTATTATTATGACGAATTTTAAATGAATAAAGACGTATTATAAAGTTGCATGTGTTAAAAATTAATTGATTTGAAAATTTATTTAGTAAAAACCTTATGTTTTGTACTCGTCTATTGTTTAATATTTGTGATTTTAATTGTTTGTTCTGGAAGCGGGGTTGTCCCGTTTGGATTAGAACCGTTTAATTTATCGAGGAGTGTATGGGATGAGGGGGGTAAATTCTGTCATCCTAGATCTCAACAGCATACGCATACTATATTTTGTGTCATTGAAAATACAGTTGATTCACCGCAGACGAAAATCACCGTGAACCGTGGGGGGTGCTCGCGCAAAGTAACGCCGTCTCGATTGGAGGATGATCGTCGGTGATTTTCGCACGGCGAGCGAGGACTGGACGGAAGGAACACAAAAAAAAAAAAAACCCCAACAAGAATTCTATAGAAAAAAAAAAATAAAAATAAATTTCCATTTATTTCGTACGCATAAAAGAAAGAAAAGAAGACGTGTAAAGTGTACAAAAGTTTACAGCAGCGGCGTTTGGCGTTCGATCAGCGCGCGTGCGCGGCACGTGACTGACGGCGCGTAACGGACGGCGGTGGGTCATCAGACGTGGTGCACGGGAATGTTGGTGCCGGCGGCCTTGAAGCCGTCAGCGCCAGCGGTGTAGTGGACGGCCTGCACGGAGCCGGTGTCGTCCACGTACGAGTAGCTGCCCTTGGTGTGGCCGTCGGCGTACCGGGTCTCGGTCTTGGCGGACGCACCGTCGGTGTAGCCGTACGTGTACTGGCCGTGCTCGTCCTGTGCGTGGTACTGCGACTTGGCGGCCACGGCCACCGCGGGCGCGGCGTACACGTGCGGCGCCGGGACTGCGGCCGGGGCGAGAACCGGGGCCGGGGCGGCGTACACTTGCGGGGCCGGGGCGGCGTACACTTGCGGGGCCGGGGCGGCGTACACTTGCGGGGCCAGGGGGGCGGCGGCGTAGGCGAGCACCGACGGTGAGTCGTGGCGCACCACGCTGGTGTAGGAGGTGGCGACCGGGGCCGGGGCCGCGATCACGTACGGGGCCGGGGCGGCCACGTGGTGGACGACGGGGGCGGCGAGTTCGGTGTGCTTGACGGTGACGACGTGGGCGGGTGCGTGGTGCGCGGCGTAGGCGGACGCAAGCGGGTACGGGTAGAGTCCGGCGCTGCGCTTTCTGCGGCCCAACAGCACGGCGTGCTCGGGGTAGTGCAAGTTGGACGTGCCGGCGGGCGTGAGCGGCTGGGCGATCTTGAGCAGAGGGTGCGCGGCGTAGGGCGCCGGGGCGTACGGTGCGGCGTACGGTGCGGCGGCGTACGGCACGGCCAGGTGGCGGGCGTCGACGACGGACGGCAGCGGGGCGGCGGCGGCGGGCACGGCGTGGTGGACGGGCGCGGCCGGGGCGACGACAGGCACCACGGCGTCGTGGACGACCGGGACGGCTGGCTGGTGGGCGGGCGCGGCCGGCAGGTTGGTGCCGCTCACGCGGAATCCGTTGACCGGGTCGGACACGTAGGCCAGTGACTGGACCAAGCCGTTGGCGTCCACGTACGAGTAGCCGCCGCGCGTCACGCCGTCCGCGGTGCGCTGCTCGTGCTTGGCCGACGGGCCGCCGGAGTAGCCGTACGCGTACTGGCCGTGCTCGTCCTGCGAGTGGTACTGCGTGGTCACCGGGCCCAGGTGCACCGCCGGGTACACGGCGCTACCACTGACGGCCACGAACGCGGCTGCTGCGAAGAACTGCAAAACACACACGAATGATTATCACGTTATTATCACGACGACGACGACCATAGCCGTCCCAAGGGAGGGGCAAATGGGACAAGTGCCCCAGGGCGTTCAAAGTACTATGAATTTAGGCGTCATAAAAGTTAATGAAATTAAATTTAAATTAAAAAAAAAATTGGTGTTTCATATTACAATTCATTTTTTATACCTACCTACTGTAATATCAAAGACATTGTAAATATAAAATTATATAAACAATGAGTAAGACTAGTCGTTCGTATAATTCATTAAAGGGTTGATTATTTCGTAAACGTTGGATGGAATTAACGACGATTTTGCGTTTTTCTGTTTTTCTGTTTTTCTGTTTTTTTTTTTTTTGTTTTTTTGTATAAACCACGACGGACAGAATATTACGAGCGAGTTAGATAGTGTACACGTTTTTACCGCGTCCGAGTTAACCGGGACGTGCGATGTTTGGTGAACCGTAAGGAGTCCGATAAAAAAATATATATATTTATACGCGAAATATACGTTTCGATTCGTTTTTATTATTATAATATAACGTTTGTAAACTACGAGTTTCTTCCGCCCCGCCTGTCACGCCGTCACACGTCGCACTATCTGTACGAACACGCGTGTAATATTTTTATCACGATGAAAATAGCCGTGCGTGATACCAAATAAAAACGAACTCATTAAATTGATAAGCGGCACTCGGACGAGGTATCGTTTTTGTGTTTTAGTTTTTTTTTGTTTTTGTTTTCGTACACTTGATAAACGACCCCGCGGGGGCAACGGACGTGCACGGTATACACGCTAGAGCTAAACAATAAAATGTTTATCGTGTTTTACACCGTGCGCCGGTTCTTGCGAGCGAGTGTGCGTGCGTGTATACGACTCGCGGATGAAAAACGGTCAAGTCCGCTCCGCCGCCCGACAAGAGCGTGACGCCACACGGAGACGCGACACCCGTGTTGGTTTATTATTATTATTTTTATTATTGCTATCATTATTATTATTAACGCCCCGCGACAGTCTCTCTGTACACACCGTGTGGTGGTATCCCGCCCATAACGTGCGAAAACTCAAGAAGATTTTTGTTTCGGATATTTCGCCCCGGTGAAAATCGCGTGGTTTACACTCCGTCCGCACGTATATAATACACTTATAACACACACACACACACACACACACACACACACACACACACACACACACACACACGCACACGAGTTGCTTGCGTCGATAACGGGTCGTAGTGTTTAACGTCGTGTACATGCGCGTTACATGTACACACATACGCGTACATACATACATACGCGTGCGTGTGTGCGTGTATACACGTGTACCCATTACACGGCGGCGGCGGCGGCAATGTGCAACCCTTGAGAACCTTGATGATAAACTGCACGCGCTCTTCATGCTATGATAATATCCCCGCGCCGCCGCCGCCGCGCCCCGTTTAAATTATAAGCAAACATTATTCATAGACGCCTGCGAGTAATTTCAAAGAATAATGGCTGAGCTTAGCGACGGCCGGGGCGATTTTTAAGCCGATTTTCGACTGCGAGATTAATTTCCCCAGCCGCCTCCGCCACCGACGGCGGTCGGAACGTAATCGTAAACGCCCACGTCACTCCCCCCTGCTTCTCCCCTTTCACCCTGTACGACGCGTCCACCGTGTCGTCGTCTCGGACGGTCTGCGAACACGACGACGAGTGAGCGGCGTCCGGACGACGCGCGGCCAGAACAATCGTTAGGTTAACCTAACCGACCGGAGGACGCCAAAGGACTTTGACGAGCTCTCGAACGCGAGTGTTGGTGAAAAAAGATACGAAAAAGAAAAAAAAACGAAAATGAAAAAAAAACCGTGTTCGGCTCGCTTACCAAAAGGCTGCTGCAGGTTTTCATTTTTGCTGAGTTTCGTTCGGTGTGTTGACTTCGAAGTCTTCTGGTTAACGCGGGGACTGCACGGTACCACTAAGACTGAATGACAAACTACGACTGTTCACCGTTGTCGGTCGACTGTGATCGGTCGGTAGCGACACCGCGGGTATTTATACGCGTTTTCCGAGGTGGAAGAAAAAAAAAAACACAAGAAATCGTTATGACCTTAGTCTCGTACGAGCGGACGGCGGCGGCGGCGGGGCGATACAGGCGTGTGGCCGCGGGCGGCTGTGACTGCGCGGCGGCCGTCACGCGGAAGTGACCCCGGGGACGCCTTTCGACGGCCGCGGCGCGTTAAGGCCGAGCCGGACACGGAGCCGCGGCCCTGCCCTTTTGCCTGCACGCGCTCGCGGCCGGGTCTCGCCCAAACCCATTCCCGTCGAGATCCGCTTCGTGCGCGGCACACGTCCTTTCACCCCCTTTACGCCACCGCGCCCCGGATGGGGAGGGGAGGGGGGCGGTCGGTCGCGCGAGTCCGCGGAACCCGTCGGGTCCGGGCAATCGTAGCCCCTCCGTGTCGTCGTGGGGAGGCTGTAGTCGTCGTCGGCTGGCACGGCGCTCTGGCCACCGAGCACGAGTCCGCGTCATGGAGTTTGAGACCGCGTCATGGAGTTTCAGATCGCACCGAGAACAATGACACCGCACTCGGCGTGTTTGCCCGTTTCTGCGGTCACCGGGTGTGTTTTCACGTCGCGTCCGAATCCGCCGGTTTTTTACAGGCTCTCTTCGATTTTTCCGCGCTCTTGTCGTCCCGGCGTTTCGACGATTTCTATTCGTTTCCGCCGGAAAACTTAACGAGTGTGCCTGTGTGCTCTTGTTTCGCCGTTTCCTTCGCCGGCCGCGAATAAATATACCTACTCGATAACTCACGATCAGTTCAAACTCACAGACACACAGCGCCGGCAATCGTTTTCGAACGCGTAATATTCGTTTTCGTAAAATTCCACACGCCGTTATTATTGTTCTTGAAACGCATTGTACATGTAGCACTGATTTATGGTAAAATAAATGCGTTCAAGTGTAATTCGAATTCGAACCCGAAACTCCGAGTTCTATTCGAGTGACACGTATTCGGTATAAACATCTCTAAAACCACGGTGAACAATTTTGTCGGAAAAATAAATGGTATTTCTAAAATAAATCGATTACTGTTGGTAATATTAATGTGTATTCAAATCAGACTATTTAAACATTTTCAGATTCACCGGAGCAAACCGAACAATGTATTGGCTTTACAATGATGTATGCTTTTTTTCGTACTTTATGTCTGTTATCTTATTTATGGGTAGTAAAAGTGGTCCAAAACTTTTGTTCTGTCCTTCTATTGATTATAAAATCACAATAGTTTCTTCGAACGTATAAAAAGAACAACCGAAAATTTGAGTAAAGTATAAAAGTATATATCATCAAATAGATAGATGTTAGTTTTTTAGTCATAAATCTAATGACGTTGGAGCTAAACATTTGGAAGTTTCCCAAATTATCATAAACTGACTTTCATAACAATTTAAAAAATTTAACTCTTTTAAACTAAATATAAAACTTAGAAAATATTGTAATATCATTGTTTTGAACAATGCTAACTATAACCTAACCTAAGTATTTCACCTAGTAAAATTATCAACCTGGTAAATTTTTTTATTTCATATTTTTCTGTTTAAAATTTCATAGAAATTAGGTCGACAGATTTACAAACTTAAAAACTTAGGAAGTTGACAAAAATAATAATTTTGGTGTAAAAAATAGATTTTTTTTGACAGTAATCTTATTAAATTTTGAAATCTCATTTGGTAAAAATTCATATTATTAAAATTTGCACTTTAAGTTCTTCAGAATCTCATACAGATAGATTAAAAAAGTAATTTTTTATTCGTGATTAAAACCAGAATAAGAGATTTATGATTCAAACGACTCGTATTACAAAAAAATGAAAGATTTATTTTTATGATTATTTAATATATTTATGAAATTTGGAATTTCTTGTTTTAAATATTCTCAATTTGATAAAAATCTGAATTTATATTTCAATGCATTTTAAATTCGGAAGATGACAAAATAAGTCATTTTCACGAATAACGTAACCAACTTTGATCATTTTTCCTTAAACCATGTATATACATTTACTATTCCAAAACTAGTATTGCTGTAGACTTGAAAATTTCACCAAAAATATACTATTACCTTTAACATTCCTTAAAAACACCTATTGTAACAATAATACGTTTAATTCACTGAGCTCTGTCCAAAATAGTTTATCGAACATAGTGTTTTTTAATTTTCAAGTTTTAAATAATATACTATACTATTATAGGTTAGATAAATCAATAGTAAAAGTTATACGATTTAAGTGCTATAATCAATAAATCAACTATCGATATTTTGTCCAGGGCATACTATGACGAAGGACTAACATCTACTCTCATTATTTTACTGGCTTCATAAAACTATGCAATTAACTTATTGAATATTAATATTATTCATATTATTTATTTACATTGATTACCATACGAATAATTAATCAACTCATATTACTTTTTTTCGCGTATCCATTGGCTTGTAAAACGATTTAAGTGTACATTTTTTTTGTCTTGTTCAGGAGGTATACTATTTCATCGTAATATCTGCGGAACATGATTCTGAACGGAGCTCGATTTATTGTTTTGGTGTATATATGGAATATTTTCAACATTTTAAGTACTCATAAAACGGATATACAATGAAAGATTTTCAAAATGTATTGAATATGATATCATAAATCTTATATTCGGATTTCAAGTCATAATACTCAAAATAACTGAGTCGTAAAATTGCCAAAATTCTTTGTGATTAAAATTTCATATGTTCTAAAAAAAAAAATATGATGTTGGTTAACTTTTTTTTTAAGTAGATTAAAAGTACGTAAATATAATAAAAACAAGTATGAATAATGAATAATATTAAATAAATTAAATGACACTAAAATTAATCCTAAAACTCAATAATAGAAAGATGTATTTATAATATTTACGTTACATTGTTTCAAAATATCATATTTTAAAGACTTAAACATTCAAATGTGTACTATATTTTAAAATATCATGAATGAGTTTCTTAATTAATTTCAAATATTCGTAGAACTATCGATATAAGTCACAAACATGTAAATAAAGATAAAAAATTTAAGAAAATATTTTTGTTTTGAATATCAATTATAGAACTCATACGATTATTCAGTATGTAATAAAATATAAATTATTCGCATAGTATTCAATTATTATCGAAATGTGTCCTGAGATTGTTATATATTTTTATTTATCAACTATTATGAATCATGTTCTTCGATTAAATCTCCAATTTTTTTCGCGAATAAATGCAAATATTTATCTATTTGTTTACATAATATTTTACCATTTAAATAAATGATCGAAATATGTTTATTAACAATAAACAATTTTACCTTTATTTTTGACATTGTAAGAAATTATCTGGTTTTTACTATTCTTACAATTTCAAATAATTCAATAATTCAATAACAAATAAATGCTATATCAAATAGTACTCTCAACAAACCAAGTACCCGGATCTAAAAATAACCTATTTGGAAAATGTCCCTTTGAATAATCTCGTTTTTTGCCGCCAATATTTTTATAGTGTCCTGTCTACATGTTGGATATACATTTTCACTCATTTATATTTTATTAACAAAACTCAAAGCCATTGTTCGTTAATATAGTTAATAATTTTAATTGTTATGTTACTCCGGGGCATGGCAGAAACCTACGGGTGCCCCAATAGAAATTCTGCCAAACCGGCATCCGAACTGTAGACCCTCGGGTCTATCTCCCGGATAACCATGCCATACGAAAAAAAAAAATTGTTATGTTTTTGAATCTATAAACATTTATGAAAACTAGCGATTTCTTCAGCAAATTATAAATACCATTCAATGATTTTTGTGTATTTGTTATATCAGAATAATCGTTTGAAACTTCTCTAAATTTATAAATATGATTTGAAATGTATATATAATATAATTATATATTGTACAGCACGATCGCACGAAGTTGTATAATTATATTCTAAAGTTGAAGCATTACTACATACATAATTCCGCATATTTTTCTGTAAAAAACAAAATAGCATGTTTCATATTTAATTATTGTATACAGACAAATAAAATATACACGAAGTATATAATTAGAAAATGATTATTATCACACTACTTTTGTACAGTTTTTACTTGATAATTACAGAATGAGGGCGTTTATTAAAATATATCTACCTTGTGATAACATACCAAAACTCGAAAGGTCTCTCTACGAATACAAATGTTAAAACGTCGTGAACTATTAAAAAACTTTTTCGTATCGCTATTGCGTCGGCGTTATTTAGTTTTTCATAATTTCATTCGATCGGCTGCATTACATACATCGTATTTCTTCCTGCGCATCACGGAAAAGAACGAATTCAAAATTACGATTTTCATCAAAATTGAATTTGCAGCCAGTCACGTATGTTGCTCTCTCGCGTAGGCGGAAACCTCTGACGCTGCAGACGCGCCGGTGCAAACACGCGCTTAAATATCTTATTGAAAACGGAGCGCGCACAAACATGATTTATTTAACGAGCGAGTTGAAAACTATTCCGCGATGTATAATTCACGCGTACGCGTAGGTAATCGAATACGGCAGCGACTCGGTGCAGTTTGCGACCAAAACCATACACGTCTGCCAGAGCTGATAAAAGTCCTCCGAGCATATTATGGTCACGAACGCACGGGCTATCTGTAATGTCGGTGTAACCGAAAACACTATCCGATTCGAGCGTTTTACCGGCGTGTTTTTCAAATCGAACTGCGTTTCACTTTTTGACGTGCTAGAAAATTAACACGTCTACGATACAGTGACACACCGTAAAACGCGCGCATCAGACGCACTTACGTTTTATCATTCACACCGTCTGGCGTTTGTACACGTGTCTGACGTATCGTGTATACGGTATACTCACAGTACAAGGCGTCGTCGTACGAGTGAGACTTCGTGAAAACACGAGTTACAGCGTGTCGGTCGTCAAAGTCGTACGATTTCGCAAGTGAGAGAAAAAAAGTTACAAAACGCACAGAAATACGTGTTGTGTTTTACTTGTTCCGCGCTAATATCTCGTGTAAATCGGATACAATTTGCATATTAAATGTTAAGAACGTGCCACACAATGTC
Organism: Therioaphis trifolii; assembly: GCA_027580255.1. NCBI lineage: Eukaryota > Metazoa > Arthropoda > Insecta > Hemiptera > Aphididae > Therioaphis > Therioaphis trifolii. The sequence continues at coordinate 12,172,578 of CM050411.1, forward strand.
TTTCGTATCTCGGGATATCGACGGTCATATTATTATTATTATTATTATTATACGTCTCGAATACCGCAGACGAAAATGAATATGACGTTTTTACACGCCAGCACAAGCGCTAGAACGTTATTAATGTATTACGGACAAACGCCTAACAATAGAAGGCGTGTACAACACCTGTAAGTGTTATGCCTCTGTTTGTACACGTTTGATCTGCACGGACGGAACACACGACATCGTGTTTACGCAAATCGGGCCAACCGGCTGGTGCTGGAAAAACGGCTTTTCCACGTCGCAAGAGCGGTGGCTTGGGAGTCCGGCAGCGGACAGCAGGCTTATCGGAAAATCGGGATTCTACCGACGGGACAGTACCCGTATTTATAATACGTGGTATCCCTTTGAACTAGACATTATACATAATAGTTACATTTATCGTTTTAACTCTGTGAATGGTAGTAAAAAAAAAAAAAAATGTCTCATTGCATTCCAATTATAATTCCTATCGTAAAAATTAAAATGTAAAACTAATAAGTCACCAGTGCAATCAAACATTAAAAGAAACTAGAAATTCTAGTTTTTAATAATAAAAAAAAAAAAATTAACAAATAAATACCTAATAATAGCATAACTAAAATAAAAAAAATTAAAAAAAAAAAATCATTATTATTAACGTTACTACCAGAACCAGACTTGAGCAGATGAGAAATAAAAATATGAGGTTTGGGTCTAAAAGGGCCAATCTCACTTTTCGCGATTCTCGACAATAAAGGATTTTAAAAATCGCTCAGTTAAAAATATTCGTGGAAATTTTATTTCACAATTTATTCATTTGAACTTTTGCAAATAATAGCTTTAGAACGGTCAATGTGTATGGGTAAGTGCAGTACTATGTATATGAGGTCCCTGTCCCACGAATACTGCCAAAAAGGCAAAAGTGAGACTGGTCGTTTTATAATTAGAACTAATCAATTATGTTTGCGAATTAGCCCTTGTATCTCAACTGCCATCGGTACTAGAGTTACGCTTGCGAAAAACCGTATTAAATTTTATGCATTGGCCTTTTCAACTCGATTTGATCAAAAAGCCACATTTAGACCCGGGTCGCGGAAACAGATTTTCACGATATTTTGTATTGTTCAAAGTCGAACTGAACAAATCATAATCACGCCTCCGACCGATCGTTCTGCGGATGTTCAAAACCAACAAAGCAAATTTTCGGTAAAAAAAAATTCTCCACCCTAAAAACATTTTCGGGCGGAGAAATAAAATGCGCCTGTCCGCCACCGCGTGGGACTCGTGAGCTCAGATCGAACCTACGCGGAGACACGACGTGACGACGGGTATAAAAATGAAAAGCGTGGGCGTACGACCGGCGGCGGCCGGCGATGAAGTTACGCGGGGTTCGAATACACAACGGCGCGAATAATAATAATAATAATAACAATATCCGGTGCAAAGTGCATTGTTGTGTACGCGCGTGGCCGAACCGACGCATGCGGACACCTGTGCGTGCCGGCATCGAGCCTATAATATGATGATAATAATAATAATAATAATAATAATAATAATAAGAATAATAATACTAATAATAATAGAAATAATAATATCGAGTGTGCCCCGCCGCGCCGCGCCGTTGTGAACGACGAGAGCCGGGGTACTCCGATGACGATAACGACGACGCCGCCGCCGCCGCGCCGGTAATACAATGAATATTTCGAATTATTGCTCCGTGTCGTCGCGCACACGCGGGCGGGCGGGCGGGCGAGGTCGCAAATGCGATAAGATCGATTTTTTTTCCTTTTTATTATTATTATTATTATTTATTTATTTATTTTTTTTAATGTCTTTTTCTACGTCTTTTCCTATGCGTTTCTTCGTCGTCGTTGCAATACGCGTAGGACTTCGCGCGCGACGACGTGGTGTTCACGACGCTTTACGGCCAGGTCCAGATACGGTGTCACGGGCTTTTTTCGAATTTCACGTGGTCTGGTACCTACTCGCGTCGCGTGCGATTTATGCGAAAATAACGACCGTTCCCACGGTTCGCGGCACTTGTCGCGTATAATTGGCGAGTACTTCCCACGATCGGATTTGTATTACGTATACGCGTGTCCGATGTGCGCGCGTGTGTGTTTTCGTTTTAAATCGTTTGCACCCGATTTGGTCAAGTTCGAAAAATGTGTCGGAAATTCTCGCAGTACGCGCCCAAAAGTCACAATCGTATTTGAACGAAGCATACTTGTTTGGTGAATTCGAATTAATTAAGTAGTTTACGATTCGCGGTTTTTTTTTTCGTATAAAAGACATTAATACTCATTTGTCGATGACAATAATCCAATAATTATTTCGGTAAAAGCATTTGTCGTATACCTACGTCAATAGGAACGTTTTCCGGAAGTATTTTAAACGAGCGGATTTTAACGGCTTTGAAAGTATTATAAAAACATAATAATCTTATTTCGTCAACTTACAAAAATGATCGGATATTATAATATATACAATCCTACTTATCGCGAAAGAAATACAATATATTTATCAACACACTATAATATTATAATAACAGTGTTCAACGTAAAGGTGAAAATCTCGTTCATTGTATAAATCTGACGGAGTGTTCGTGATCTCGTGAAATTATAATTAAAACTAGGTTCCGTTTACACGATGTTATATTAGGTATACGTATTTGTACGTTGTTGTGCGGATACCAAAGTACAACAAAACGTAAACCTCACGCGTAGACAGGATTTTAACGAGTATTAATTAACGAACACCGCCCGAAGGGCGTATTCGCACGATCGGAATTAATTTTTGAACAATTAAAAAAAAAAAAAAAAACCAACTTATACGTTGCATACCTGTATAAACACAGCCGTTATTGTGTGACCTGACGTACACTTGTGGTATACTCACGTTCAAGTTTCAAATCGGTAACCGTTCATCTGATCACGTATACTATTCATGGCCATGTGTAAGAAAAGTATTGTATTTCGCATTTCTTTTACGATTTACAGGAAACCGTTTCGAAAGCACAAAATGTGATTTGATCGTCAATGAGTTGAAATATTTAATTTTTGACTTGCGTTTTTTTGGTTTTTAGGCATTTTTTTCTGTTTCAGAGACGTTTTTTTCGTTTGTATGAATTATGAATCATATTTTTGTTATTTATTTTCATTACATTTATGTTTTCAATAGTATTTGTACGTTTGTAACTGAAATAATATCGTTATTCATTTCAATCGGAATAAAAGTAAAAAAATAATAATAATAATAAATAGTTTAAACTTAACAGTAATTTTAATTGTATTGGTTTTAGGCAGTTTATCGTTGACTATTGCTTGATAAGCACAAGTACCTATAGTAGTAAAATCGAATTTCTACATATAAAATATTTTTGATTTCTACATAATTCTACGGATTAAATAATTTTTCGCCGAAGCAGTCATTATTGCAAGTATACATGTTTAAAAAATTGATTTCGAATATTTTATAAAATTAAATTTTTAGATCATTTTTTTTGTTAGGGTACTTTTTTTTAAGGTAATTTCCGTAGGTTTTACAGATCATTAAAATCCTTACCCTGTTTATGTAGATAAATTATACACGCAACTCGAAAATCGTATTCGCACGTCATCGTATACGCTAGCGATAATCCCGTCTGCGCGCGTGAAGACCCGTTGATATAGAAGTAGCGGTGCAGCGTGGGGTCAACCCGAGAGAATCCGAGCTGGATGATTTCTCGACGGGGTTGAAGGGTTGAAAAGGGCAGGGGTAGTGACGCTTGACCCCGACGTGGCGGCGGCGTCGTCGGTGTAACGTTAATACCTACTGGCACCGCGACGGTATTGTGTTCGGGCGCGCACGGTGATGCGCCGCCGCCGCCGCCGTACGTGGAAATACACGCGTTTCACACGCCAGACTTGCCGACTCTCCCTTACCCCAACCGCTCCTCCACCACGTGTTCTTGACCCGATACCGCGACGGGGGATCATTCCAACGTGTATACAGAGTGTCCCAGGGTGATTTGACAAATGCCATAACTTTTGTTAGGTTCAATATTTTTCAGTTATTTATTTTTTCTTCAAATTAATACTTTATTGACAGTGCTATGACATGACTATGACATAAAATATGTTTTTGAAATTTGAGACCTCAAGGTTTTAAATTTTATTTTATAGCTTTAAAAAAAAAATTGAAGTAGCCATTCTGGAAATCTGATTTTTTGAAAAATTTTCTACGATCTTTTAAATTTTTCTGAAATGTTAATAATATTGACCGTCAATAATATCTTATCTAATATTTTGTAAAAATTAAATCGATATTAATAATTTGATCTCAATTATTGAACACATCGTTTTATTAAATACACATTTTCAGAAAGTTTGAAAACCAAAATTATGTAACTTTAATGGGATATTTTACCATTTGAGTTTTTCAAAAATCTGGTTTACAAAATGGTTATTTCAGATTTTTTTTAAACTGCAGTGAAAAAAATGAAAATTTTCAATAGCGTATAAGCCCGGCTAGGCCGTTTTGTTCGCCACCTTGACGTGATATATCGTCCAATATCCAGGAACACTATACGCGGTTTCCGGAAGGCGACTGGCAACCGCCGCCGCCACGTTGTGCCTGAATCCGGTCACGAGACTCCGACAGTATTTACGGTTTTTTTCGTCCGTCGTTTTTGGTCACGCGATGGCTACGATTCGTTTGTTCGGGCATGGTGTGTTGGGGTGTATATGAATGTCGAAGCACTGTCATAATACTTGAGTCCATTAGACGATGAACAAACACTGTGCCAATACGTTATATTATTCAAAGGTAACGGACCGTCACAAGAAGAGACAGCGAGACAGTGTTTATCCTCGTTGAAATTCAAAAAAGTTGATAGTACATTTAAATTTTAAAATGAATAATTTGCAGTAAGTGTCAATGAAAAACATCGAATTTATTTCGGGTAATTTTTTTTCTCTACCGAGCTTAGTGAACATCAGTTTTCGATATACGATATAATATACTCTAACAAATAGATGTTAAGAAGGCAGCTAATGTGATTTTTTGTGTTCGTGGTTTTTTTTTTTGCAGGAGTGGTCCTGCTGATGCGGCGGATGCGCTGAAATGGTAAATACGTGACCAAGTGATTGTAATTGACACGTTTTGAGCTTACGTGCAGTAGGCCATTATTTTAATTTTAAATTCAGTCATTCCGAGGCAACTAGCGTTTTTTGCCCATTTGGTTCATCCATGATTCCGCTACTGCCGTTCAAGTGTGGTTCAAGTGCTGTTTTTCTAGACGTACGGGGTGAAGTTGTGTGTACTTGTAGTTTGAACCCAAACGTGTTGAATGCAGGACCGATGTAACCGGCAAAAGGTCTTTTTCACGTAGTAAAACATTTTTCCACGAATCGGTGAATATATATGTATGGTAATATTAGTATTTTGGAGTACTGTGTACGGAATCTATACGCGTAATCATTAATCACGTAGAAAAGTGTAAACATATTGTCTCGACATCCCTGCCGCAGTACGTGTGAACAAACGCATAAAATATTGTGCACATACGGGTTCTATTGAAATCGAGACACGATTCGAAATGTTTTCATGCAAAGACTCCGTCAGCCGTGTATATACATGTACACATATAACGCTGCCATCGCATGAGGCTTAAAAGTTTAATCCTGAACGAGCGTCAGCGCATCGCTATCGACGTGTTTATGCATGTTCGTATTTTCACCGGTGCGAATTGAAAATCGATTTTAACCCAGCACATGAATAGTTCATAAAAAGGGTGACCAATTAATGCTTTTGGAAAATCATATTGGAAATTCTGTAAGTTTTCTGAGGCCGTCAAATTTCAATTTTATTATTGATAAGTAAAGACAAAATTAAAAAATTCAAAGATAACTATTAAAAACGCCAAGAAATACATCATATGCGGAACACTAGCGCGTACAGAAATATTATCATATTAGGATCAAATAGCCAAGAAGTAGAAATGGGAAATGAGGAGTTTATAACAAATAGTATATATGGTATAATATCAATACGAAAAAATCATGAGAAATATTTTGAATTTGAGAATTTTAAATTTGAAAGAGTACATCGTTTTAAATACCTGGGTGTATCAATAAATATAAAAAATAATAATTATGATGAAATTAAAATAAGAACTACTGCAGCGAATAAAGGCTATTATGGGTTAACGCGAATACTTAAATCAAAACAAGTATCGATAAAATCGAAAATTTCGCAGTACGAGGTAGTTATATGGCCAGCTCTTTTGAATGCGTGTGAAACATGGCCAACAACCAAAGAAGATGAATATAAAATAGCGATCTTTGAAAAAAGAATATTAAGAAGAAAATATGGGCCAAAAGAAATAATATCATACATTAATATGAAATAAGAAGCCCTATATAATTACAACAGTTATAATATAAAGAACCGGCCATAGTAGCAGTGTTACAATATAGAAGAATCGCAAGGGCTGACCATGTATGGAGGTTAAATAGTCTTATGAAAGTGGTATTGAAATGGAAACCCCTTGGGAAAACCACTAGGCAGGCAAAAACAAAGATGGAAAGATAAAATAAAAAAAATTTTCAAAGAAATTGTAACATAAGATGGGGAAAAAATAGCACTGGATAGATAGAGAGAGGTGGTTGATTTGTGTGGCAGTAATATGCCTCAAAAATTGCCTAAAAAAAAAACCCCGAAGTAGACGAATATTAACGTTTTTGTTTTTGTTCGACTGTTAATTATATTTAATATTGTCAAGTCATATAGTTGTTACTAATAGCTGTAAAACCGAAAAAAAAGGTTTCGTGTAATTTAAATAATAAAACATTTTGTACAAATTTGAAAATGTATGTCTACCTTGGTATAAGTACATTTGAAAAATAATAATAAAGAGATTACAAATCACAAATATATCACAAAGCCTTACTAATAGCCATAATTTATCCATAAAGCATTGAATCAAAATGCTAATTAAATCAATTTAATTTTGATCAAATAAAATTGTAGTTTATATTTTACGGATTTCTTCAGTGGTTTGTTTAAAACGATTGTTAAATCAAAACAATTTATTAATCTATTATATTTTATTGCATAAAACTTCTCTACGGGTGTTCAGCCTTCGCCAGTAGTCGCATAAATCCCACAACAGAGACCGCCCAAGATATGTAGCGTCAATCCATAATTTAACAAAAAAAAAAAAAAAAAAAAAATGAGTATAAACATATACATATTACAATTGTATAAATTTATGTTGTATGAGTATTTATTCCTCTACTATGTCGTCACAGGTGATTGGTAGATAAAATAATTTTAGAAACAAGAAAACTTTGAAAAATCTTTAAAAAATTTAATGATATTAAAGTAACATTACGTTTGCTACAGCTCAAAATTCACAAAAATAGTCATGATTAATTGTGACATAGATAATATCTACGATTATTATAAAAACATGTATAGGTTCTCTGCGGTAGAATTAAAACTAAAAATGATGTATCGATGTCATCTTGGAATATAATTATGTAAATATTAATACGTAATGTATACATGTGCCTTCATGTGTATTTACACATACATCATGGATTTTCAGCAAAAATTTTAAAATTATTTGGCGCAATTTATCAAATACATACGTACAAACCCGTTGAATATATTTATAAATATACTAAATATACATATAAGGCGTAACAAGTTTATTTGACAAATACATTTTTTTATTTAATGCATGTTTTTAACTTTTTATTTTTCAGATAACTACTTCACTACTGTGTTGCAATATGAAAAAAATTATTTTGAATCAACATAATTTCTTGAGTTTTTAGTTTTCTTAAGCAGAATGCCTCACAAAAATGTACCATCATTAATTCGCTGTTAAAGTTTAAATGCTTATCTCCTAATGCAGGAATTTAACATTCAAGAAGACTCAACATTTTTACAAATCTCGTAGATAAAATATTGTTAAAACTTATTTTTTCATGAAATTGTAGGATATTAATTTAAAAGTTATTTAAAAAAGAAAATTTAAAGTAGCCAATAAAAAAAAAAGTACTTCGCATCATGGGATATTTTTTGCTTCTCGGTCAAGATAATTTGGATTGGTGTATTAAATTTAAAAAAATGATAATTAATTCTTTAGATGTAAATGATTCTGAGCAAAGCTTCAGTTTTCAAAAAAATAACTATGTATTAGATATATTTAACCATTTTTAGTTTGATTGTTTGCATGATTTTTTATAAAATCTATTCAAAACTTTCAAGACAAACAAGTAATTCTTTTTTACTAAAAGATTGAAAACATGTTGTTTTATCTGTATCCAAAGTTTCTTAATGATTGAATGGATCAATATTTTTAATAAACATTAAAAGTCAAAATTTGACATAAAATAAAAATATTCAATTTCGTAAAATTCGTATAGTTATTTACTTAAATGCTTTTAAAAATAGATCATGAGTCACAATTTTTCTAATTGGTGTAATAAATTATACAATGTCATAATTTGTATTTATGTGCGAGTGTGTGTGTGTGTGTGTGTGTGTGTGTGTGTGTGTGTGTGTGTGTGTGTGTGTATTTTACGAAACTGCGAAATAATTTTTAGTTCATTCATTAATATTATTAATACTATAAACTTCTTTATATAAGAATAATAAATGATTATTGTATATTCGTATACACCTAATATTTGACCAAAGCCCAAGCACACAAACGTTGTTACCCGAATTTGAACCTATCTCTTGATACGCGTTTACAGTACATGTGAGTGTAGGTATTATTATTCCACTAATTATTTGTCCGCTGTAACCCGGACGGAGGTCACCAGGTTCTCTTGAATCGCCAATCACCTCCATACAGTTCGACCGTCACGGTCAACTGATATAAAAGTGTGACCCGTATCACTCACAACACACACACACACAAATGTTTAATATCACACTTCATCTCGTTGATAATAATTACTATCGTTATAACTTTTTTGAAAATGAAAACCCGCCAACTAAACGGAAAACAATTATTAATTCAACGAGACAATACCAAAAATAATTGTTAGTAAATTGTTTATTTGTATCTTACTCAACCCGCACATCATTTTGTTCAATGTCTTCCGCGTAATTCGGGAATTCGAAAAGTATAAATGTTTATATTTATTGCGTTGTTATTGTAATATTAAATCTATTGTTTTGCGTAATTTTTAATTCAATAGATTAATCAAGGTGGATTATGTTATTTTTGACAGGACCCAAGCACACTCTGAGGCAGAAAATACCACTCAAAGGAAATTTTCAATAAAGCTCTGACTAATTTCAATTTTATAAATATGCTTTGCACACTTTGCAGTTGTTATTCAAAAAGTAAATTATATCAATTAACTGATTCTCATAATAAGAAATACATTTTAAACTAATGAATGGATAATAACTATGGTACAACGCTTTTCTAAAATACTCAGAAGCATAAGCGCATTATTTAAGATCATGTGTAATATAACAACATCGCGCTTTGTAACAGGGATACACCCAACTCAGTTTTCTCCAAATATTACAACACACTCCATACATACACCTAATAATTATGTTACATTATTATAAAAATATTCATAATCATAATTATTATTTATGCATATATGTATATGTTTATTTTTATAGAAGATATATAATGAAATAATAATCAAACAACGATGTATTAATTGTATATAAATTAATTTCCATTACAATCATAAGAAATCCAGACCAAATTAGAAAAAATAATTTCATATTATAACAACGAATATGATTTACATTATTCAGTATATTTTTATGTGTGTTACCGATAATGTTTAAACTAGATCGAAAAATATATTATTTAGTCGTTAACGTTATCATAGTACAACTCATTCATCAAACAATTTTTTTTAAAACAAGATAAGCTTAAAATATTTAACACATTTGAATTATCAACAGTTGATATGGTTAATTATTACTGGATATCAATTTATTACGAAAACTGTACTGGTATGTGATATTTTGAACTATGCTTTTAGTATCTAATATGAAGAAACTATAAACATTTGTTTAGTTTCTATTTTATTTATTTTATTCCACATCAGTAAATTATAATAACTATACTAGTATCAAATAATCAATCGTTTGTTCTTTGTAGTACGAGTTGCATGAAGAATATAAATGATAATTTGATTATTTCTTAAATTAAGATTATGACTACGTTTTATAATTATTATATTCGATTGAATATATTTAGATTTATAATTTTTTTATTAATGGATAATTTAAAATTTGATCTGGTATTATAGAATAAAAACGCATACATCGATAGAAAAATAATATTTATTTTAAGCAACTTGATTAATACAACATCAAATTATGTGAATTAATATTATAATCATAACTTCCTTAATTAAATTAAATTTATCTTTTAAAAAATGTCAATAAATATTTTAATATATTTAACTAGCAATTTATTTTATTTTTTATGTTAAATGTATATTCGTATAAATATATGTAAACATTATCTTAGAGTTCTAATGAAACTAAAGATTTCGACACCTCAAACAAAATCAACTTTAAATTGAAGAAAATTCCATTAAATCGTTGAAAATGAATAATTCATCTGAAGTATTATAAAAACCGTAATGTTTCGTAATAGACTAAATATTTTACAATCAATGTTTTTATAATGCATCCAGGCTTTTACATTGATTGCATAACCATTAAATATTGGTACAAAAATAATTAAGGAATATTAAGAAATTTAAAATTGTAACTTTTATCTCATAATAGTTTGTGGCCGATTGAAAGTTTAGTTTGAGTATTCTGTAAATATACGAAATGACGTCATGCCAAACCGACAACGTTAGGGCGTAAAAAAGTTACATTTTAAAACAATTATCTTTCAAAATAAAATGAAAAAATAAGACGTACAAAAATTAAAAATACATTAACCCACAATGTCTAATAAATTAAATTTCAATTCAGTAATGGTGTACGAGTTGTTCGAAGTTCTAGTGCGATAGAGAAGCTATATTGCTTATACAATTTTTTTTTTCAACATTTATTAGATATATATATACAATCTGTAAAAATATTTACAATCAGCATAATATTATGAGCTGTAATACAATGGCTGTGAGTATTTGAATTGAGTAGTTACTCAGCAGTAACACTCTACAGAAGCTAAATTAGTTTAAAATTAAAACATTTTTTGCTTCGACAATTTATTTTTAAATTGTAAACATGCATAAAAAGTTTCATATATATATTTATTTATTTATTTATTTATTTATCATAGATACATAGATTATATTCTCGATATAGAATATTCCTTCAAAATATAATACATTTTTCAATTACTTTTCAAGATAATCGTAAAAAATACCATTGAAATCTTTGGAAATCTATTTCGTGTTTCTACTTTTGCTCAATATAACTTTTTGAACATAATGAATTAATGATTTTTAAATTAAAACAATAAATTATAATAAACGTTATTTTTCTGCAGCGAATTCGATTCAAACGATTTTCAAGAAGAATAATCAATCACTGCATTTAAAATGTTCTTCGAATAGTTTTATAAATCTGTTGTGTAAACAAATATTCAACAAAACGGTTATACATGTATTGGTCAGATTATTCTAGGGACACGATGTAAAATAATTTGTAGATTATATACTTAATATGCCTACTCAATTTAAACTGTATACACATTTATTCTGTTACGAACATCAGGTAACGTGTTTTATAGTACCATGTACCGTAAATCATGATTATGGTACAATGTTTTCGAGTACGTTAGAATAGTTTAATGGTCAAATAAAATCAACATAAAAGCGTAGTAGTAGTAAAATGTCGTATAAATGTTAATCGGTTCGGCGCCACGCCGCGCCGTTTTGTATTTTTCCGAGCACAACGCCCAGAGTTCTGGGTACAAAAATACTAATAGCCCATAATTTTAATTTTTACGCGCGTGCATGCACTACGGGCGCAGTGTTAATCGACCTCGACACTTTGCCGTCTGGTTAAACGGTTAAACGCTGATAACGTGTGACTCGACTCTTATGTAAAGGTTCCATTTGATTTGTCAATCATTTGCTACGTCAATTAGGATTAAGAGAACGGGAAAATAAGTATACTATGTGTATAAGTGAATTAAAGGATGACACGGGGTGAAAACTAATTGTAAGTGAAAGGCATCGTGAAAAAAACGCTCAAGAAACATGCTGGCTTAAAACCATGCAAACACACACACACACACACACACACACACACACACACACACACACACACACACACACACACACACACACACACACACACACACACACACACACACACACCACATACACACATACACACAAACACCGGCATATCGTCGTTGATAAGTATAATGTTATAAGGTTCAACACGACTAGATATCTTAGAAAAATTTACTTAAAAAAAAAATTAGTTAAAAAAAAAACAACTATTCGAACTCAAATTAGTTTTGAATTCGACCAATTTTCAAAGCGTTAATCTATTATTTCAGGGCACTTACTCTATAAAACCCTTCTCAAGTTTCACCAGTGTTAAAAGGTATCTGCGTATAGAAATATAGTTAACGAGTTTATGTTTAAAACGGTTTTTGTAATAAAACGCTTCAAACGCGAGTATTATGATCTTACACGTAACAAAGCGACTTATTGTAATTTTTGATCATGTACAAAAACGTCCAAGCATCACATGATACTTTTTAAACATAATATAATTATTACGTTACAATAATAGTAAACTAAAACTATTTCTGAGCTCATATACTAATTAAAAAATTATTTGTAATTTGCACTTTTCAATGGCAATATCGGAAAAATTTTCATACGATTTTTTTTTATAGAATTTATTTTTGGATTTTATACATTATATTATATTAATATGTATCAATAAAAATCTAAAAGTATTTATATCATCGATTAAATGGTATATTTTGATATGTAATTTCATTTTTTTTTAACTCTCAAATTTGAAATAAAAAATGATTTTTGTTTAGAAAAAATTATTACTTTGTTATCCATATTTTAATTTTATTTGTGTTCAATTATGGAATATTAGAGTAAAATCTACTTAAAATGAGAAAATTTAAATATTTATATATGATTTTTAATTGAAGTAAATATGTACCAATACCCAATAAGCTCGTCGAAAATATGATAAATTTATTTTCAATTTCATATTAAACATTTTACTCGTGTTTTACTTCTGATTTTATACGTATTTTACTACTGATATCCAACTCATTTATTTTATGTCATACTAACAACTTTTAGTATAATATCTATGAAAAATGTTAACAATAAAACATCGTTCAAATAGATATTCTGTATGAAAACAATGACTTGGTGATCAGAGGTTATTATGACTGTGATACACAAGTTGGTATTTAAATCATTTGAGTATGAAATTTATAAATTTAAACCATGCAACTTTACATAGGTATAATATTCATATTTTGCTTTCCGTTAAAAAATGTATTTCAAATGTATATTATACATTATTTTTATGCCGTATTATATTAATTTATTGTTAATATTATTATAAGTTTTTAACTTACAAAATTAAGATGTTAATATGTTATTATAAATTAACATAAATAGAGTTTATCATCGATAAAAATAATGTAATTTTGAAATGCAAATACAAAACCATTTGTGTTTTTTTTAAATTTACATAATACGGTTTGGTCCTATTTTTGAATGCTTACAAACAGAACAAACAGAGTGAGAATTCTGTACCAATTTGAGTGGGGTTTGTTTGCAAATGATTGAATAGAGCTCGTGATTGAATTACATGTTAAACGATAAACGGAAAGGAAAAATGTGAAAACCTACTTTGCCCAAAATTAATTTTTTTCAGTTATGTGTTTATAAGTATATGAATAAATAATCAGTTTTCATCATAAGTTTTTACATTCCCTTTTAAAGTTTAACCCAATTACCGCATACTGATGCTATCCTTGAGTACGGATCCAATTTCCAATTTGATACTGTTAATAGAATAATGAAAAACAATAGGTCTGACCTACGATCTCTATTTGTGTGAGTGTTGTTTGCCGGTATTTTTATACCATAACAAAGACTTCTTTTTACTTTCCCCGCACCTACCACCTCATTACAAATGAGAATCATCGAATGATAAGGTATGAAATAATCATAAAAAGAATTCATATTGTAAATTATATTTTTAATTTGTTTATATTAGTGTGAAGAATAATTTCAATAATAGTATACTAAACTTAAGCAATTAATTTAAAATGATTAGATGTTCAAAACAAAAGAAATAAATGACCCCTTGTGAACTGTTAGACGTGGTCACAAAATGTTAAAGAGAGAATGCCAAAGAATACTAAATTATTGATTGTTGGAGTCAATGATAATTAATATAATAGATATGTACGGTAAAACGAAGTCACTAGGTACCCAAAATATGTGATATAATAATTAATAACTATATGTTTTAGAATATAGTGTATAATGAGTATTATTATATCCAAGTCTATAAAACTCGTTAGACTAAACAACTGGTACATAAAGGTATTATTTTGATATAAGTATAATGTTATTATTTGGAATAAAAGGTTTAGGTTTTTTTAAAGTATAATTTTTTTTTTTTTTTACCAACTACAAGATATTAAGATTTATTATAACGTTTTATCAATTACTAATCTACTGTTTAATTACGTTATTTTAGTTGGTCAAACGCAACAAATTATAGAAGTATTTAGAAAAAAATACGAAGTATTTTAAGTTTTTTTTTTTAAAATACATATTAAAAAACTGTTTTTGTAACCTTATTTTTTACAAGATACTAGAAAAAAATATCCTAACTTAGACCTCTATATTATATACTCCGGATTATTTATTTTTAAATATTGTTTAATTACGTAGTATTATGATTACGATTTAACTGGCTTAGTTTGATAGATTCAAATTAATTATAATAAAACGAATTAATAAACTCATATTAGCCGTATTTTTGATTATGAGCTAAGTATAAAGAATGTTTTAGTTTTACCATAAATTATGTCTTTTTTCTTCTAGCAATGTTTTTTTCTACGTTTTATTTATAAACTAATTAAATAAACCATTAAAAATTCGAGTTTTATCAATTTTCTCAACCAAATTAAATTGAAATAATCTAAAAGTATTATAACATTAAATTACTACCTTTCAAAATGTAGCAAGTAAATGACATTGAAAAGAACACGTCAAACAGTATGGTTATGGTTTATACATGTATTTTACTACCGAAAATTAATTAAACAAAAATTACATAATTTTAGTGAAATACAATAAACACGTACCAAATATTTCTTAAATCAAATCAAATTTAAAATGAACGAACACGGTTAATGATTTATTCCTATTCGTTTGGTTGGTTTTTATTATTCTATTACATACTTGTATTATATTCCATTAGTCATTCCAGTCTTACTATTATTATTTACTGACCATTAGACCGTATTATAATTAAAACACTTGTATCGAATGTTAATTGTGTTATTTTTATTATAATTATCAACCTATATCCAGTGAGTGGTAGGGTATTGGTAGTCGTGTTGTATAATGATGTTTCGAAGATGATAATAGTGTCGATTAGTTAGCACAATACTTATAATTAATAATTATATTCAGTTATTAAAACAAATACTCATCAATATTTACTTATATATTCATTCATGTTCAAGTATATACTTATTTATTAATTTTAAGTAAAAAAAAAAAAAAATAAATAAATAAATAGAAATCAATAGTGGCGGGATTCATTTATGGAACTTTTTTACTAGAAAAAGGAAATTTCTTCGACATTACACAGAGTACAACAAAATAAATTACAGTTATTAATAATTATTCAACTTAATTAAATAGGAATTTTAAACATGAATATTCAATCCAAACTGGATTTTAAATTTTTTTCTCATAATGAATATTATTGGTTGTTACAATATCTTTAAAATAATCATTCAACATTGAATCAAATTATATATATATATATACGAGTATATATATATATATATATATTATTATATATATATATAATAATAATTTATCAATAATAATAAAGGTCATAAAATGTAATTTACAATTATTTTAAAATTAAACAGCCTGATGATTTTACTAGTTTTCAAAAATATTGAAAATTGTTTGTTTAGATTTTTGTTTTATGAAATGTATAATATATAATTTTAAGACCTGAGAATTAGGTGATAACTAGAGTAAGGAATTTCATGCATTTACATATTTTTTCTGATTAACTTTACCGTATGCTTGTTAAGTACAAAATACATTTCATAACGTTTTTGATGAAATACTCAAAGTTTTTAGTGCATATTTTTGCATATTTGGACATTTTTTGTTTTAAGAGGCATATTTTTGACTAAAAGACCATATTTTAAGCTCTTAGTGCATATTTTGATGGTTTATCGAAAATCAAGCGCTTTGGAGAATATTTTTCATGAATCAAGGTCGACAATTTGTTATAAACTTATTAAGACGATAAAAATAAATTTTATCTCGAAATAATAATAATGGTCAGTATTTATTATGTCTATTTTTGTAATTTTATTTAACAAATAGTAGGTAAGTGTTACGTTTTCTGCTATTTAAAAATATCAAAGAAATGTTAATAATTCAGTGTAAATCTAATTTAGGTAAGGTAAATATTTGAGAATAATTCAACAATTATTTTAAAAAATCTTTTTTTTTTTTTTATTAGGAGCAAAATAATAATTAAGAAGAATGGAATCTAACATTCAAAAAAGATTCCAAATCAATTAAATAAAATAAATCTAGTTAAAACTTATATAGAATAATAATATGATTAATTTTTTTAAGGACATATTTAACTGCATATTTTTAATTGCATATTTGATGATTTTTTGGTGCATGAAAATTCTTGCTTTAGTGATACCATACAACATTTAAATAATATATTATTGGACTTTATTAATAGATAAGAGACTAAAATAATAAATTATTTTTTTCATAACATATTTAAAACGACATATAAATGCTTTGTTTTTAAGTTCATTTCGTTCAACATTTTTTCCGAAATATAATAATTAATAATTTTATTATATATTTGAAATAATACTAGAAGTGTATGGGAACTCCAATGTTACACTGAAGATACTGGACAATTTGCATTGGCCGGTTTTTGTGTCATAAATAACACATTTATAAAACTTTTCTGCGAAAATAATTATAGTAAATGTAGAATTTTAACGCAATTTTTTTTATTAATTTAAAAATTATTGAAAAATCTGGCTAAAACTATAATAATGATATACCTATGTATAACGAAAAGTGTATTTTTTGTTAGTGTAATTATTTTTAAGTTATTCATTTTTTAAATATTTTAGAATTAAATGTTAGTTAAAGAGAAGACTCTGGGGATTTGTTTTGTGTTATTTGTTCATAACTTTCTCGTCGCTAGCATACGGTGACATATTCGTAGAAGTCCAGCTTGATGTCACTTACTACTTAGGTCCCAGAAGTATAAACGTTATACCTTAATGTTTGCCATGTTCTCAGGACTTTTACGTAGATATTAAAATATTATTTTTGATACTGTATACCTTTATTTGTTCTTTATTAACAAAATTAAATTTTTCATCCAATCATCGTTTTATTTTTTTGGTCAAACCGAGATTAGCAATGAGCAAACTTTGACAGTCTTCGTTTTTACCAGGCTTATTAATTATTAAATTGTTAATGTAAGAGTGATTTTTCCCTTCGGACAGACGTTGTTTCAACGGTATTATATTTTTATAACATTTTGTTCGTATTTTCAAACAACTGACATGACAAGTATAGCCAACACAAAACTCAAGCAGAGGTAAGGGCTAATTGTTGTATTATTCGATAATAAATCGTTTATGGAGATGAATACTTCATACAGTGCAGATAGTTTAAATGTGTTTTTAGTATTTGTTCATTGTGTTTTTTAGTTTAAAAATGTATGATGCAAACTTTTTCAAACAGCCATTTTAAAATAAAAAGAGCTAAACATTGAGCTATATCAGCATGAATGAATAAAGTTTCTATATTGAAGTAAATTGTACATTTTTGAAAATATGAATTTATATATTGTAAGTATATATTGAAAGCATGATTAAAAAAAAAAAAAAACAATTGAACTATTTTAGTTTGACATATATTTAGACAAAGTAGGCTACAAAAACTTTGGTAAAACTTTAAAACTTTGGTTTTATTCATCGTTTCATCGTAATTCTAGTTAATAAGAATACATAATCAATACATACTACCTACGTAAAAATTATTTCTGTTTATTATTATATTTAACCACAGCTTGTTGTATTGAACATTTGTGTTTTTAATTTTTGAATCAATTATTGCAGTTTTTTTTAGTTTTAAATGCTACATACGTACGATGAGATATTTTTCAAAATTGTTCTATGAGTATAATGGTGCATACTTAACATAATAATATATACCTATTTTTGAGTTACCATAGTTATAAATTTATGTGAAATATGATCATAATAAGCTAAAGACATTCTTTTAGTCATTTTGAAATTTTAAATAGTAGTCACCATTAAATTCATTTTCACAAAATAGTCAAATAATTGTAAAACTTTAATGTTCTTATTTATTGGTATGTACTCTTGTGGATACGTTATGATTATTACATATTTTTATTCATCAATTTAAAATTTAAAACATTTATCAAATCTTATACAGAAAAGTTTTTCATTTTTAATTCTATTAAAATTATAATTTTACCATTTACCAAAATTATAATCACCAATATAAATATACCGTAAACTCGATTTGAAGTGTATAACACAAAGTTAATTAAGCTTTAAATTCAAACTATAAAACCACAACCTTACACATTCGTTTTGGTGTATATTGTCGATTTATGGCCTTACATTAGAATGGGAGCTATGTGCCCGGGGGCGATAGTTGTGTGTTAGTTTTTTTTTTTTTTTTTTTAATCGTCGAAATAAATAAATATTATTCAATTCCTTAACCGAAAATGTAGCAGTGGGATAAACATAAAGTATAAATTAATAAACACACACACACACACACACACACACACACACACACACACACACACACACACACACACACACACACGCATAAATTATATTATAATATTGTTAATGATTTTCAGAAACCGTACGAGATTGAATTACGATGGTGTGTGAAAACAACTGTATTGTTTTATTATAATTTGTAATAATATGATGTTATTAAAATAAAACAATATGATTTGACTGCGTCTTACGGACGATGATGATCGTGGATAAGTAGGTGCACGTACACCGATCATGCCTTCGCCGTCACCGAGATCTGCAATAAACCACCAGAACGACTGTGTCACTAAAACCTTAAATCAATACAATATGTATATGTATTATACGTAATATACGCACATTGGTATGTAAAGACAAACAATAGCTATATTTTTATTTCCATGTAGGCCGTAAATGTGACACTCGCCGTCGGCCGCCCACGAAAACAACTGTAATGATAATAATATTATAATGGCACCTATGTACGATGTAATAAGCCGTGTGCAACTCAACAAATCACGCATTAGCACGTGCAGTACTTGAGTCACCTTTCAAACATTTTTCTCGCTTTTTTTTTATCTCAAATTACGTTCTGAGTCATTCGGAAGGGATTCGAGTGTTCACTTTTTTAATTACAAGAGATTTTTAAAACGCAATTAAGTAACTGTATGTAAAAAACTAAAAAATATTATATCTACAATTTAAAATTAATTATTTCTTGTAAATAATTAGATATATGAAATATATAATAAAAAAAGTCCAAGAAATATCTCGTATAAATTAAAAAATGTGTTGTTTGGTAGGACATAGGTATGTACAATATGATTTTTTAAATACCTTTTTCATTAATTAATATAAACACTTGTGATTTGGTTGTCTCATACGCGTGACAGGAATTTAGTTAATAAGGTGCACAATATCGATTAGAAGGCCGGAGCGCATATAATTTGAAAGATAGACTATTTTTGAATATTTTAGTGATATTACGTGATATTACATTTTTAGTGATGTCTTTACGTGTAGGGTTACTGATAAAAAGTCCGTGAACACCTGTGCACTACTGACACCTCTTGAGCGAACGCCTATTGATGTTCTTGTTGACAAATAATTTCATTTGTCTTTGAAAATAAAAAATAATAATATTGTTATTAAGTTTGTCGTAAAATATCAAACGTTGATATAAGTAAGTGTCATCTATTAGACTTTTTTATTTGAAGCAATAAATACATTATTTTATACTGTATCAATATGACGACGTGTAAATTAAATAAATTCTAGTGTAGGAAAAATAGCCCTTATATTATAACTATAATTCTACAAGACTGTGAACAATCGAAGATTTGTGTCGGACGTTAAAGAACACCGGAGTCGTACAGTTCGTTTAGAGATCGTCCGAAGTGTAGAAAACGGGAAGCGATTCACATGTGCGAAAGACGTGCGTCGATGACGATAACGGGACGGCGGCGCCGTAACTCGGGTTGAATCGGGAGACGATCCACCGGCCGTACGTCAAGATAATAATAATAATAACAATGATAATAATAATAATAATAACGATAATGATAATAATGTAGACTCGGCGTGTGGAAACGACGCGTGGAAACGATCGGGTTTTCGCGGCATCGGGGAAAAGCCGCACGTATCTCTGCTAATATAGGATTCCAAAGCCTCGGACGACGACGGCGACGCGTCGCGACGGCACAATAACGGTATACACGATTCACGTGCGTGCGCCCGCGGCTACGATTAAGGATTTCTATGAACGCGTGCGGCGTCATATTATGTACGTACGGCCTCGCGAATCGTCTCTGTACGCAGAAGCCCTGGCCAACGAGACGACACACGAGTGCCGCACGTGCGCACACGGGGCGTTAATAACGTCGCTCTGTACCGTCGAACCGATCGAGAATTCCGAACGGTCTTTATATCCGTTGTGTTATCGTTTATTATTACGTATTATTATTATTATTATTATTTGTCGTGTGTTATTGTGTACTCCGTCGATATAAATGGTCCGTATGAGGCGGCGTTTGATTAAAATCGCGTCGAATGATATATTTATCGTTATTATTTTTTTCCGCTAAGCTGATTTTTACCTAAAAGCAGTGGCGTCGTTTGGGGGGAGGCAACTCATACATTTTCCACAGTCTAGTGTTTAGCTGCTCAGTCTCTCAAGTTGGTACATATGGAAAATATAAAATATACAAAAAATATAATAATAATAATAATAATAAAACCATTAAACCTGATGAAAATAAATTATGAATACAATTATTCACAATATCATTGTCTACGAGGTGTGATCAAAAAATACCGGGATTTTTTTTTTTTTTCATTTATTTAAATGTACAAATAATATTTCAAATATTAGTCTCCTTCAAAGTATTCACCGCCCGATGTTATACACTTGTCTCATCTCTCCTGCCACTTTTTGAAGCAGTGTTGGAAGTCTTCAACTTTAAGTTGTTTGAGTTGATCCACCCCATTCTTTTTTATTGTTTCAATATCATCAAATCTTTGTCCTTTGAGGTCAGTTTTAATTAAAACCATAGACCCAAGTTTCATCACCAGTTATTACATTTTTAATGAACCCTGGGTCATTTTGTGTTCGTTCTTTCTCGTATATTTAAATGATACAATTGAGATGACGGGGGGTGCTCACATATTGACATACCCAAATGCTAAAATGGTACACTGTACTAAGTACATATTATGTAAAAATTAGGACGTTATGTACTACATAAGGTCCTAATTTTTAGACTAATACCTTAGTGGACTAGTTTAGTTTATAAATATTATAGTCGTTATAATTCCACCCATAAGAAAAGATATTTTGATATTATTATCAATTTGTATACAAACATTGAATAAATAATAAATATTATTAAATCTATTTTAGTGCAGCCGAATAATCAGAGTCGTCATATTATGACGAATACGATTATACGAATGACGATTATGAATAATACTTTTTCACCCCTTATGAACATAATTTAATAGTTATATAATACATTTTAGTCGGCATAAAAAAAAGTTCAGTCGGCTTATCAGTAAATGGTCACCCTAGTCTAGAAAAAACTGAAATGACGCCACTGCCTAAAAGATTTAAAACAGAACAGATTGTCCTGTAAAACTTCTACTGTGAGACGGTATGACATACGTATGTATCGTTACACTGAAACGGAAATACCGCGTGACTACATTTCACGTTTCGTTTCGGGAACAATAAAAAACACACGGTATTACACATACAAATCAGACGCGTTGTGTGGTTAATTTTTTTTTTTTTTTAATTTCACGGGGAAAATACTTATGTCGCAACAGAGTTCGTCGAACGTAAGATGACCCCAGAGAAATAAGTAGTGAGCGGTTTAAAAGCAAAAAGTGAATTTTGAAAAACGTTTTAGATGCGTAGCACTGCCGTCACGTTGTAACGTCGTGTTCTACTGGTAAAAAATCATCGGACGCGACGTCGATCAGGAACGAAATGATCGACGGCGGCGCGAGAATTTGTACGTCGCGCTCAGATGACGCGGTAGCGAAGTCGTCGTGATTTTCTTCTCGTGCACGGCTTTTCGTATTCGAAAATCCGAACGGAGCGAAAAAGAAAAGTAAAAAAAAGAAAAAGACACTTGTTACCGTCTTAACGCCTTTGCCGCGGCAAGACACCCACTCGCCGTCGTGCGCACGACGTCTGTTACACGTCGCACATGAGGCAGCACGCGCTCTCGCCGCGGGGGCACTACGGCTATGTCGGCCAACGTTTCGGAGCTTAACCTCTCGTCGGTACGGAGGAAGGTAGAGGCGGGGAGGGTGAGAAAAAAAACGGAAGAAGACGCGCGAGTTTGCGGGCGCGAGCGCGCTCGGTGATAGATTATTTATTAAACGTGCACGGCGACGGATTACGGTGGATTCGAGCGGAGGCGGAGGCGACGACGACGGTGGCGAAACGCTATGTTACAATACCGGAGAGAACGTTGTATTAATATTACTCGTATATGATTATTATCATACATGTTTTGCGTTAAAATAATATCGTTTTGTCGCGAGCGCGGGGTCAAGGCGAAGTACGTTGATCCGGCACGTTCGTCCGCGGCGGCGGCGCGGCGGCGGTATATCGAGAGCAACACAGCCGTCGACGACGACTAATGGAAATAATAATAATAATAATAATAATAATAATGATAATCGCCCGAGAGTTCTTCTTGTAACCCAAACTGTCACAATAGCCGCGCGAATCGAATCGATGGATATTGATATTATTATTATTATTATTATCGTCGTTATTTTCCACAAACGATTTTTCGTACGTAAATGTTATGTGTGTGTATATAAAAAGAAAAAAAAAAGAAAAAGACTCTGCACGTGCCCCTGCGAATCGAACAATGAAAAACTATTTATTTATTATTTTTTCTTTTTTTTTTCTGACACATCGCTGTACAACCGATTCTGAAATAAAATATCATTGTTCGTGCCCGGACGAATAGTGCAAAGTGTTATGATAATGTGTGTCTACGGTAAGGTGAGAACGGCACTCGTGTATTTATTTGTCGTGTGCGCGTGAATGAAAACACCGTCTCTCTCCGCGCGCTCCGAAGGGAACCCGCGGATAGGTGTATTTAATTATTTAATCGCGCGAGAAGAAGAAAATCCTATATAAGCGTTAACTTCTTAATGAGACATCGGCCGTTCGTTATATATTCCAACAGCTGCGCAAAACGTGGGTGTTTTAATAGTCCTGATTAACATACATAAACGTTTAGTATCGTTATACGTGTCCCTTTTACCGCCCCCTTCTTTACTGCCGTGGTTTGTAAACGTCATAAATCCAATATCTATTAGTTATGGCCCGGTAATGTTGCCATGTTGGTATGCCAATTTCGTCGCCGTTTAATTCCCCGAAACATTGTTTTTAAATACTATTACGAATAAAATATAATATCCAATATCCATTACTGCTAAACGATTTTGTCGATTTCCAAAACCATAACAACATGAATAATGGAAAGAACTACATTTTAAATAGTATTATTTGTCGTTTTCGTACATGTCTGTTTATGAACTCGATTGTAAATCACATTATTTTTAAATGAACCAGTAAAACATCATAGAAAACATTTAAAGTATTGAATTTTATTTCGGACTAATACAATATTATTATTCAATGATTTGTTAAAGTTTATTTTAGTGTTAAATGCGATAGTTCTAAGTCTAGTATACACATGGTTTATAAAACTTTAGTCACCTAGTTTAAAATACGATAGGTGTTAGAACACATTTTGTTATAAAATCTATTATTGTTATAAATAAAATGTATATGTTTCTTAAAACGTTGTTATTGTTCATTTTTCAGACGTGATTTATTAGTTATTGATTGATAATTTTTGAACTCAATATTGATATTTTTTTATCATTAATATCTTTGTGTTTTGATGTCTCTTGTGTATAATCCAATATTTGAAATAATTTCTCGAATTCAGATTTAATTAGAAAAAAATATTTGTGTATAATTCAATAATATTTTTTAAGTATGATACATGTTAGATTTTATGACCATAAGCCATAATTTATGACCAAGTTCATAAAATTAAATGATCTGTTTTTGAGTTAAGTTTACAGTATTTGTTTGGAAAAAAGTTAAAATACTGAATTTATTTAATTTAGTAAAAATTATAACTAAACGGGTATTATTTTTCACTCTAGTTCTGTGGTTCAAAAGTGATCTGCTAGTGTTTGTTAAAATAAACATATTTTCAATAATGTAAACGATTAATATTTGAGTTAGGATGACATAAATTGCATTAATCGCGTTTATTTATCTACGTATAAAAGGCAAGGCGGACGTTTGCCAGCGGTGGTGAAGCAATAAATTTCTCAAACAGCCACATAAAATTGTCGAATTAATACCATATACCATGGAAATTTAATAATAATAAAACAGATATGTTGTGTTTTCTATGAGAGCTTTTTGTTTTAATTTCCATGCCGATGTGCTCGACGTAATATGTTGTAGTAATACTGATCCGGATTATGTGGTTTGATTTTTCTCGGGCGCGGTTCAAAGTCTAGGGCGTGGTCCCTAAACGACCTTGCTCGGACCTTGACGGTCTCTTCGGTTACGCGAAAAAAATTTAAAAATAAATAATAATAAAGAACATTTCGTATCACACATGCATTTAATACCAAATTAATAGTAACTATGTGTTTTTTTATATCTAATACATATATATATATATATATATATATATATATATATATATATATATATATATATACACGCAAAGTAGTGGTATGTTTACGTGCACCGGGGTCACACGGAGTTATGCGCGGCGCTCCAACAATGAATTCAGCCGTCGGACATGGAGACCAGTTTTTTTTGCGTACTGGTAGTCACGAGCAATCAAGAAAATAACCGTCTCAGCGTCGTTATCCGGAGTATTGTTGTTTACACCTCCCACGGGATTCCGATGATGAATCGACCAATTTATTCGTATGACCAAACGGCCGAATTGTCGAAAAAAAAAACTTTTTTCGAAATCAAATGAACATTGATTATCTACTCGAATACACGATCCTCTAAGAAAATGGAATTCACTACGATAGACACGGTTATTTCTGATAAACCATTCATTTTTATTTATCGGTTTATATAGTAATCCATCATTTTATTTATTTTTTTCTTTTGGGATTTTATTGCGCTACTAAGAAATAAAAATAATTGTTTATAAGTAATAAAATCGTACACTTTTTATTT
The DNA here is from genome assembly GCA_027580255.1 of Therioaphis trifolii. Taxonomy (NCBI): domain Eukaryota; kingdom Metazoa; phylum Arthropoda; class Insecta; order Hemiptera; family Aphididae; genus Therioaphis; species Therioaphis trifolii. The sequence goes on from CM050411.1 coordinate 12,198,398, forward strand.
TTTTATTATTACTATTAGTTTATATGTTTCTACTCAATTATATCTTTCTGTCATGTTTAAAATTCAGGTTTCAAGTTTTGTATTTTAAAATTTTTATCTTTCATAAGAAATGCTGAGATTGAACATCAGTGCATACTTTTTAATTTAATCCTCCGCTATTTTAAACGCATACGATTTGGTTCAACGTGTATGGAGTAATTTATATTAGTTATTTAAATTCGTTTTTTAATTTTACTGAAACATATCAACTTGATTATTTGATTGTTTTAACATTGATACAGTTTAATGAACCTGTATTTGTGTTAACATTTTTTTTTTACGATTTTTTCCTTTTAATTTGGTGCAATTGCTACTACTTTAATTTTATATTTTAATTTCTTTTGAAGAAGATTATCATAAAAAAGACTTAAAAAATAATGTAGATGAAAACGGAAAACAATACAGATTTTCAATGATGTAAATAAAAGTTAAAATCAGCTCAATATTTTTGTAATTACCTATAGTTGAAGATTTACATTTTAATGCATTATCTCAACATTATTCAATATACTTTATTTTTTTCGATATGTTTTAATTTATTTAAAAAAAAAGGTTTACAGTGAAATATTATAACTATGTTAACATTTACAATTACACTTAATCTTACATTTAAGACGAAACTACTTCAATTATTTATACTTCAAGTTTGATATGCATGATGGTCATATTCGTATTATATCCTTTAATGTAATATTTCATAACTTAAAAAATAATGAAAAAATTAGGTGCTATCGTTATTCTTTAACATTGATTACTAAATTATTTAAAAATACTTTTATTACAACCAAGTGATTTTTCAAGTTATAAATGTCATATTTTTTGATATTAATGACAAATTAAAATTAAATATTTTATGATTATTCCTTGTTTATATTTGATTTTAGCGTGGGAATAATGGGAAAATCAGGATGAAACCTTTTTAAATTGTCTAATAAATGTGAAAAAATGTGACCATAAAATTGAAATATTATACGGTCGGCGAAGGTTATCTAAATTGTTGTTTATAGTTTTGAATATCATTATTACTAAATTTGATTTATAATCTATACGAGAGTCCCAAAATTATATTACACCATTGAAATGCTATATAAACAATATATGTATATATATGTATACATATCAAGAATAATAAAGTCCAAAAATACAATACTGTACAATACCCATATGAACTTTTCAGTTTTCAAAGGTAGTTTTGAATTTATCGTATTACGTATCTTTGTTATTATTAACCTACGTAAAACAAATCAAACCATATTAAAACATTAAGATTACACAACCAAACGGATTTCGTTATATGAGGAAAATAATTTTTATTTACTTATGGGAATAAACTTTAAATATATTTAGATATTTAAGTGACATGTTAATTATGCAGGTTTTGTATAATAAACTTGATGTTGTGACCCGCTGTACCATTTTTTTTATTTATATGAGGCGAGTATAAAAAGTGTATGACCTTTTTATAACTCATAATTATTTTCAATGCCAAATACTAGAGTAAAATGTTCTTATTGATTTTAAATGAACCACTATAATTTTACTATTGAACTGTCTATTTCGGTTGTATAAATAATATGTGTATAACATAATACATTTATGAAATATATGTAGTTACATAATATATTTTAATGTATTCGTATTTAATAAAAGTTATTTATATATTTTTAGAAATAAGGATTACAATAGAGTTACTCATGAACTACTCAATATAATTATAATAATAACAAACAAATTTCACCATATTAAATTATAAAAAAAAATTGAGTTTTTATTTTGATATCCCTGATTAGATAATAACTTTAAATTTAATTTTATTTAATGATGTACAAACAATAAATAACTATAATATATTTATATTTTTAGAAAAGTGAAGGATCTTTTGGTTTTGTCATGGTATTTATTTATTTTTTCATCTTTTCTGGAGACTCTTTATATAATTATATGTAATTAAATAAGAGATTCACTTTGGACTGTAGTTATTTTAACTATATATATTTTATTAGTACATTCTTTAAGTATATTTAATATATTTTTAAAATACTACTCAAGTATTTTTAATAACATTTTGCCCTACAAAAAGTTATTTTCTAAATTTAATAACTATTAATATTTTTTAATTTTTATATGTATTCGTTATAATAATATTTGATGTAATATCCAAATTATAAATTAAAAATTTATTTCTATAGATCTAATTGGAATCATACAAATTTCAAAGTTCCAAATCATACAAATTATTAACTATGAATTAAAATAAATTTCTATAATGCAAGGTATTAAAAAAATTAAGGTGTTTCCATGTCCTTAACCTTGTAATATTACGGTTACAGTAAAAATTAATAGTTATAATCTTCAACGTATAAGCAATAGCACGACTCTACAATATACAGTACCTACATTATAGAAAAGAATAACTTATTTTTACAAACATATTATAAATCGATTTTAGTTAATTATTCATAACTTCAAAATTGAATAGGGATAGAAACTTGGATAGAAACTTTCAAAAACTGGAAATTTCCATTCAATATCAACAATTTATATCTTTAACCAAATTTAAAAAGTCTTTGAAAAAATTGATCGTATTTAAGTGTAACAAAGAGCATTGAAAATACCTGTTTTTTTTCAATGTAATAACATTTTAGTATTTAATATTTCAAACTTGAAAATATAATATTCTCTTAATCAATATACACTACTTATGTTTATGAAAAAATCTCAAATATCGTTTTCCGTAACTTTTTAAAACTTTTTTATGAGCAATAAGTCAAATTTTTGACGGATCGACTGTTTTGACTTGTTACTTAAATTTTATTCTTACTTAAAATATGTGTACCAATAATGGATTGTGTTTTAAACATTTTTTTTTTTTTTTTTTTTGATTAGATCAATATGTTTTTCTTCTCCGTATTTATTATTATTATTTTTTTTTTAGATAAAATACATTATTAACTTTTATGTACTACAAACATAAAAATCAAATTATTTTAAGTTGAAATATTTGAATAGGGTCGCCCACGAGTTACAGAAAAAATAACCAATTTTGTCACTATTTTTTATTTAAAAAACAAATTAAGTTTTTAGTTGTGTCAAGTTTCTTTTAAGTTATTCCTATTGTATTTTTATAGCGAGACTGGCGGTTAGACTATGGTCACACACAAAAGGTTTATATGCGCAAGAGTATCGAAATAAGTATATTGAGGTGAACTAAAAATTCAGGATTACGAACGCATTGGCTCTGTAAAAGAAGGAAATATAAAATGATTTGAATAAAAGATTACAGAAGAAAGAACATTGTAAAAGTTTCGGAAATATAAGTGGAATTGTTTTATCAAAATCAGCACCTATTATGGTATTGTTTATGATGAACTCGAATTTAAGGGACAATTAAAAGTGAATAATAATAAATTATACAAAGATGGAAACAAATGTAATGTAGTATGTACATTTTACAGTGTTCATTATGTAAGTGAATGTAGAACTTAATGATAGTCAATACGAGCAGTGATAAATTAGAATCTTCGCTTTCGTATGTGAGAAAATATTATAAGGAGACAGATGATCATTTCGTATTTACATAATATATCATCGCTTTATCTTAAAAGTTTAATAAGTACGAATATATTTTCAAAACTGTAATTGTCATGATATCATTATACAAATATACTCCAAAGACGGAAAAATCATGTGAATAAATTGATACTCGATTTATTATCACGTATTATAGCTCGTATTTGTCAGGCGTTCTTTTAGAGAAAAGAAAAAATAATATTTGAAAAACCCGTTGTCGAGACTTATAGATTGTAATTTGTGTTGTATTATTCTAGTTCTTTTTCATTTAATTCATCATCAAATAAAAATTGTTCACCACTTATTCGTTCAAAATACCAACTGGTTAACAGACACAAAAGTGGTACACGCAAAAAGGCAGAAAAACAGATATGTCATATGATCTGACGTATCAGATTCATGAGTGTGTGTATTGTAATTAAAATCATTTTTTACGTTGTACGTGAACATTTTGATGTGCTTTGTGTTAAGTAACAAGAGTCACGTTAGATCACATGTCAAAGCACGCGTTACATTTATTTTTCCAGGGAGGGGAGAATCTCTGGATTTATGTATAATTTAATCGTCTATACTCCTAAACACATGGTGTAAATCGCATAAATTAAACAAAAATGAAATTGCGAAAAAGCTGCTTTTACACTCGTGTACATATTCCATGTTCTTTGAATAAGTATGATAAAGTGTTCATAGGCGTTTACTGTAATTATTATAATTATATGATTTGTTACGAGGTGTTAACAATCCAAAATTGGTAAGGCTTCGTATAATTTCGGTTCTGATGAATATTTTGCCCTTCACTTATAATATACCCTTCACTGTTCATTTATCAAAGGTCATTCATATATTCATACAACTAATCGTTTATAACATTAATGGTTTTTCCTGGTTTTTATTGTAAGAAATAAAAATAAATACATTTAAAATATGTGTTGCATGAATAATACAAATACATTTTACCTTATTGAACTTATATTAATATTAGTTTACGTAATTGAATGTTTTCATATTAATTAATAAACCCAACATTATTTAAATAATAATTAAATAACAATAAAAATAAAACTAAAAACTTAATTTTTAATTCCATATTCTGGATTAAGATTTTCAATATTTAATCAATATTGAAATTAGCTGAACAAATTTTGGGAATTTATATTTTTTTCATTCATAGTGATAATAGCTAATAATTATAATTAATATTGATATATCATTGATATTGTTTATATTATTTTGATCTATTTCATTGGGCAAGTAGTTTTCACTGCAGTTTAAAACCGCATAGTTTTTAGGAAATGCCCGTGAGTCTTACGGAGCTAATATAGGTTACTAAACGCTGATTCTCTGAATCTATAACGTAATGATTATAAATATTTAAAATTTTCGAAAATTATAATCACAAGAAAATATGTCTTAACTCCTAGTCTAGGTGTTATGGGTAAAAACGTAGCAAAACTATCCATAACGTAAGTGTATAGTTCATACGCGCACGAAAAGTCTGAGCGCAAACGGATCGTCGAGGAGAGACGAACGGATTAAATGGAGATTCGTCGGATAAAATAGTAAATAATAATGTAGGAATAAACAAAAAAAAAAACGGTTCGACCGAATCGACGGACCGCACCGAGCGATCCTGCAAACATTCCGTGCGGAGTACGAGATCCGGCCGGTAAACCGGAACCGCCGCCGCCGCGCTGCAGCCGTGACGTGTAGTCGCGATAAAAACCCAAAGGGAAACAATTGAAAAGCATTTCGGGTTTCGACCTAAACCGAACCGACTGGGCCGGGCGCGCAGGCGATAATAATATAACGTACGCGTACAACACACACGCCGCCGCCACACACTCGTAGTCGGAAACACCGCGAAACGTACACGCGCTGCGGCGCGTCCTACACAATAATAACTAGGGATGAGAAGTTATAGGATTTTTATATTTTTTTCTGTATCTTTTATTTATAGCTAGGTGAGCTAAAAATATGTTCTATAACCTAATGAATTGAAATTTGGTATTTAAATTTTGCATATTTTTGCATATATTGGTAGTTTTCTTAAAAATTGTATATTCATGTTTTTTTTTTGTGCATAAAAATGCATATTTAGTAAAATTATGTGGATTTTAATACAATTGACTTGAAAAATTTATAACTTTATGGAATTTGATATGTTTGTAGTCAATAAACAACAGTGTTGGGAAATATCTAGATAAATTTATCTAGATAACAATTATTTATCTTTTATCTTATCTAGATAAATTTATTTTCAGTTATCTTTATCTTTATCTAGATAAAATTTTAGTTATCTATGAGTACCTATCTGGGTAGGTAATTTATTTAAATGGCCTGAAAAAAAAGGAAATTTAAAATATATTATTTTATTAATTTTTTATTTTTTTTTAATTAATCGAAAAGATTACTGAGAAAAACTCGTGTGGAGGCCCAGGAAAAGAGATTATAATATGTACCTACTATCATGAAAGTGAAGTAGCCATACGAAACAATTTGTTAAAAAATGAAGTTTATTTAAAAAACTATATGTATTTTTAAATGTTTTAAATTATGTATTTTTATTTTTTTACCTTATACCTGTAGAATGTAGATCCTGAATATTTTTTAAAATTAAACATGAAATTATCTCAAATTTATCTAGATAAAAATGTACTAATTTTTATCTTTATCTAGATAAAATTTATTATAATTATCTTTATATGTATCTAGATAAAATGTTTATAATCATCTTTATCTTTATCTAGATAAATTATTAGTTATCTATTCCCAACACTGATAAACAATAAAATAAAAATGCAGATAGTAAATTTGACAATATTGTAGAATTGTCAATGTAAAATATAATATGTAAAATAATTATTAAATATATTACAAAACTTATAAAATTGTCAATTTACCACTCGGTTAAAAATCATTTATATTAATTTATTGTAAACAAGTTTTTTATTTATAAAAAAAATTGCATATTATAATATATTTTTTGCATATTTTCAAATGTTTGATGCATACATCATAATTTTTCCTTGCATATTTTGTCTATTTTAGCTCCTATAAATTCTCATCCCTAATAATAACGCATGCCGTCGCGGACGGTCCGAGAAACGTTCGGTCAGTGCAGGGCTATCGCGACCGCGTAGTGACTGCGGTTTAGCAGTCTAGACCGCACACAACAATAATAACAATAACGATAATAATAATAATAATAATAATAATAATAATAATAATAATAATAATAATGATAATAATAATAATAATGATATTCGACTCCGTTTCCCGAACAGTGCATTATCGTATTATGTGCAGTGTACACCGACTTCCGGCGAATGTCTACGTAAATCGGCATATTTTATACACACGCAGGCGACGGCTGCTGCGCCGGTCGCCTCTCCCGGCTATGAGACCGGACCGTTCGCTATGTGGACGGACGATAATGTCTCGTGTGTATACGTGTGGTCGTGATCGCGTGCCGTCGCCATTGTATCGGGCCTCCGGACCGTATCTCTGTCGTACGGTTTCGTAGTGGTCCGACGTGCGTTTTCGACTGCAGTCGTACGACGAGTTTGTCTGACTGTCTGTCTGTCTGTCTGTCTCTCTCTCTCTCTCTCTCTCTCTCTCTCTCTCTCTCTCTCTCTCTCTCTCTCTCTGTCTGCGGTTTTCGGACGCGTCGTGAAATTAATAACCTACCGACGGAAACGTCCGAGTGGCGCTAGTTCGCGCACGCGTCAATTCGTCCGTGACATTAATCCCGGGATCGACGTGAGTCGACACGAATCCGCGCCGTGTGATTGACACGAATAATTTGATATTAAACCGTCTCGTAAAAATCAAACCGTTGTAATCCCCGCGCGATAAATCCGCTGATCATTCGACGTTTGCTGTTACGAATTACTATAGTGTATATTTCATACACGCTCGAATGATCGGTGATCAAGTCGAGCTTACGTATCTTACACGTCACGTGTTTTTGGATTTTAATAATTATCATAAAATATCGAAGATGTGTCGTAACGAAGAAAAATACGATTGTTTCCTTTCTTTCGAAAATTATTTTTAAAACAAAGTTCAAAACCAAAACTAAATAAGAAGCAGATATAATTACCTCATGATGTTACCGGTGGTTTTGCAACAGTCGTACGAAATCGACCGTTATTGGAGTATTACGGCCATTGCGAAACTTCAATGCGTTTAAAAACGTTTTATTATCGAATACATTACGTACTTTTATAATACCAGTACTGAAAGAACTCACTAGACGTTTTTGTTTGAGCCAATATTAAAATATCCCAATAACTAAATCAGTGATGGTGTTTAGTTTCAGATAATAATTGGAAAACACATAAAATATAAACTGCTTTAGTGAACTGTTTTTTTTTTTTTTTTTTTTTTTTTTTTTTTTTTTTTTGCACTAGCAAAACTATTTTAACGTCATTAACGCAATCATCAAATGAGCACAGTTCTATAGATTAAATTATTTATTACGTAATTATATGTGACTATCAATCAAATTAAGGGCGGACAAGAAACTTGAAAAGACAACATTTTGAGAACAACATAAAGCATAATATGTAATCTTAATTTTTCGTCTTTATTTGGCAGTGGTGTAACCTTTTGTCTATATTATTTGATTTATTGTGATGCATTTCAAATTTATTTATACATTTGATTTGATTTGAGATGATATTATCACATAGTATAAACGTGAAATATTCATTACGAAAAAAAAAAAAATAAAATAAAATAAAATATTTAAATGAATAAATTGAAGGGCATGTTATAATGTGCAGGATTTGTCGGAAAAATATTTTGGAAACAAAATATACATTAAAATCGTTATGTCATTTTTCATTAATTTTAATCGAATCAAACTTAGTCACAAATAAATAAGTGCATTATTAGGTATTCACGAAGTACTTAAACATTTTTCGTAAGTATTTTAAAGTTGTTTTAAAAATCAACTAGCTTTTATTAACATACAATATGGTTAAAACTGACTAATAAACTATGCTCACTAACTTGATATGCTTAAATGATTTATTCATTTCAGGATTAAATAAATTATTTTTATAAACTATTTTTATGCAATTGAAGGTTCATTTTATTAAACTCTCTGTACAATTTACTAGTTTTAAATACAATTATTATAATAATTTATTCATTCCAAGTTTACAAAAAAAAAAAAAAAATGTTCGTCATTACAAAGGGGGAGGGAAGTCGTAAGATTCGTGAAAATAAATTGATAATGTCCAAGCGGTTTTCTCGGGCCCGATGTTGTTAATTATTATTTTTATTTATTTATTTATTTTTTTTTTTGGAAAAACCATGTCTTGATACTTGGATCGTAACAGAGAAAAGAGGTTGGCGATTCTTTTAATATACGTCACCGGCCCCCGATTTAATAGAACACCTACAACTGTTGATGTTTGCCCACACAACGAGCTGCTGTCCCGCACACGCGCGATCATTCACCTTGGTGACTTTAACCAGAAAAAATAAATAAAATAACCATTTATTAGTCGAACAAAGTGAGTACCGTTTTAACAATGAACACATTGCTAAAACTGTTATACAACGAGGTTAAGATGTTGAACCGTTCTAACACTATAAATAATATATTTCGAGTGTATTAGGTACTTATATAAATTCACATTTATGGAGAATGTTAAATCAATTATTATTGAAATGATTATATTCATAATTAATACATAATACGATTCAATTTATTGAAGTTTAAAACTTAAACGAGCAATACTTTTTATTATTTTATGTGATTCATTAATATATTTTTATTTACCATCTTAAAATAATTAATTGTACTTTTATAGAACCATATGAACTAAATTTAATATGTATTAACTTAACTCTTATTCTGTGTAAACAAATTAATATAAAATAAAACTACACTTGAGTTTATTATGAAACTTAATTAATTTAAGTAGTTTTAATTTTACTATACATTTCGTGAATTGGTCAGAAAATGTTGACTGGAAAAAGTACATAAAAGTGATACAGTTTTCTGATTTGTGTTTAATATATATATATATATATTATATTATATTAATATTCTATACATTAATTGGACTTTGTGTTGAAGCAAAGTTGTAGAGATGTAAAACTGTTTAAACGAAAATTATTTGTCACCATCAAATCACATAATGCTATTAAATAAAAATAGTAATGAGATCATATGGTGATTTAAATCTAGTTATTCGGCCTACTTAAAAATAATTAATCGGTAGGCTGAGCATTTTAGAAATTGATTTTTAGTATTTTTTATTATTGAATACAATCTATTGTATAGATGCGCGTCGATATAATTAAGAATTTACAATGATTATAGATTGAATAAAAACATCTTAGTAATCGGAGTATCATAAATTATTATCCTCACTTTAAACCATTGTCATAATATATTATTACTCGAACTATTGTTCAATTCAACTAAATTTCGTGAAATTTATTATGATTCGGACAATGTTAAAATTAAAAAAATTTGAGTATTTTATGTTAAAATCGAAATCATATATCAATATGAAATAAGTTCTCTCGGAATCCTCATGTATTTGAAAAATACTGTTTTAATAGGAGTGTAATTTATTAGTAGATATCAATACCTACTTAATTCAATAGTTAATACAAAATTCACGAAATTTATCATTTAGAAACTATATAGTTATATAACAATAAATTCAGCCATACTTCAAATATTAAATGTCTAGAAAAAATGTAACAAGTAACAATTTCAAAGTTTTTTTTTTTCAAAAACTATTAAAGATTTAGAAAAATGACCTCTTTAAAGTACCATCTGTGCCATTATTTTTCAATCGATAAAAAAACTATAATATAGAAACTTTTAGAGCTCTTCCCCTACTCTGAAAAGTAATTTTCAAAACAAAAATCAAACACGCCTTTAGCATAATACGTAATTTGAATAGTGTGCCACCTATATTTATATATGAGTTAAGTTATTTTTCTTGATAAATTGTTAACTATAAATACATACATAATATTTATTATTTTTTATTACACTTTAATATTAAATTTAAACAAAAAAATGCATATAATTGTACATGCCGTCGACTGATTTAAGTGCATTAGCATTTTTATTTATATGATAACTCTATGATAATTTGTTTAAGTTATAATCACATATGTACGAAGTGACTAAATTTAAATAGAAGGTTGACATTTTTAATTATTTAGTTTTTCTAATTATTTTAAATACACTATTCGTATATTTTACATTTAATATTCATTCATATTATTCATACGCCATGATAAATATTATCATCAGTTAGTTAAAATCATTCTACAGTTACATAGTATACACAACACACGTATACACTTATATCATTTAAACACGTTTGATATCTTTAAACGACAAAACAGTTAAAATAAATGTAAAATCAAATTTCTTATTTTTAATTAATGTTAAATGTTGAAAAATCAATACAAATATTCACTCATAGTTAGAATTTAAATCCATGGATTGCACAATATGAACTCTACTGTTTCAATGGAATTAAATTTATTTTGTAATGCTTTAAAATATCGATCATGTATTTTATTAGGGATTCTCACTCTTTTTTTTTTTTTTTGCTCGGTTGATGAATGAACTTGCATTATCGATATTACTAAAATTGCTTAGCAAATAATCCACGGTCGCTTTTGTTATATTCACAAATTTCCATCGGAATTGATTTACTTTATCATGTCTGTAATATTAATATGCCGAATGCAAATTCGGGGTAACATAGAAAACACTACTGTGTGTCCCAATTTTAACAGTAAACCGTTGTGTGAAAATGCTGTGATAGACGATTTAAAATTGAATATTCGATCACGTGAATTTATACACTTGCAGAAAAGTTCGCGCAAAAGTTTGTGCTCACCAACGAGTAATGAATGCTGAGATTCGAGTGACGTTTATTATTTGCTGTATTTTTAATATTCGCGTATGTTCACTGTCAGATGCACACATACACACACACTCGCGCGCGCGCAAAAATTCCATTTTGTCGCAGGTAAAATAATAATTGTGTTTTAGTCTTTCCTTTAGAAATATCTACAGTGGTTAACAAGTAAAACAAATTTATTATTATTACAATTATTATTATTATTGCTTGCGTAGGTGTACACCACAGATTATAGGCGTAACTCTGTTCTTTTTTGTATCTATATTTTATTATAAAGCTAAGTTGAACATTGTGACATTTACAGATTTTTTTAAAATTCGAACAGCCAGTTCTGCCATACTTTCTTAAAGTATCTTACTACACCGTTAATGGTATAAATCGCGGAAATGTGTAAGTATGTAAGTATCAATATGCGATAATGGCATTTCGAAACAAATTATGATGAAATTTTCTGTTACACTTATTAAAAATTAAAAATATTTTTTATAAGAAAAGTTTATTTTTATCAATCAGTATAATAAAGTATCGGAAATAGTAATTGAATAAAAATCAACTATCTCCTTAAACTATTACAATGTGTAATATTTATTATGAAGTCATTAATAATTATTATACATTGTGAAAAAGTATGAAAAGTTATAAAATTGTTATATCCTCTTAAATAAAATGCTTATTAATCATTAATATTATCATCTACGTATTGGGTCTCTGTAAATTGCGTCCCACTTCAAATTTTTTATGTAAATTGCGGCCCGGGTATATTTTATACATACGTAAATAATTTACGCAATTATTGCGGTCCAGGTATATTTTATACATACATAAATTGCGGCCCGGGTATATTTTATATATACGTAAATTGCGACCCGGGTATATTTTTGTACATATGCCTATCTCACTATTTCTTATTAATATGTAAATTACGTCTAAGCCTTTTTTCTACAAAACCAATATTTTCCTTCCCATTTTTCAGACTTAGGACTGCAACTATAACAGACTTAAAACTATCAATACAAATATTATTATCATCAAATTTCAAAAAATACTTACACGTTTTAACTGTGCAACACCAACGTTGAATATCATTGTTTAGAAATTTATGAAAACGAAATTTGAAACCATCAACTATTTTCAACGTTTTATTCCTTTCACTTTTCATAACGTCCATTTTTATTAGATTGAAAAAAAATACTGTAAACTGTAGACTGTAGAGCAACCACAGATATTATATAAAACAACTAGATAGCAAAATATTAATTGATTAATCCATGACATTTTATATTATTTCATGAAATATAATTTTTCTGTGATTGAAGCCAAAGATATAATATACAAATGTTGTTTTATATACCAGTTATCTTTTTATATGGATTTGGATTGAAACACAATTTTTCGATTATAATTTATAAACTATAAACTATAAAGTGCAATTCAAGTAATTCAACATCATGGTGGTTTCTTGTTCTGTGTCTGGTTGTGTCAATAGGAGACTGAAAGGAAGCAAAGTTCATTTTTTTTCGTAAGTTTCCGGGACGCAATTTACGTATGTTTTAAAAGTACACGGGCCGCAATTTACGTATGTTTTAAAAGTACGCGGGCCGCAATTCACATAATATATGACTATGACCGTACTTATAGGGACGCAATTTACCGACTCCGTACGTATTAGTTACTTTCATTTTAATTAATTAATTTACTAACATATCGAATAGTAGCTATTAAATACAAATAATTATTTTACTAAAAAAACGAGGGAGTGATTATTTAGAATGATTAATATATATATATATATATATATATATATTTGTTTAAATACTTTAAAACTGTAATTTATTTTATGTGTTGAAAAATATACCACATATAATTTTATGGGATATTGTTATCTTGGTTATATTAATAAACACATATTTTAATACTTTAATGTGAAGATTAATTTGCAATTCAGTTTAAGTGGTATTTTTAAAATCATTATCCATTTAAATAAAACCAAAATATATATCATCACTGTAACTTTTTTTTAATGATAAAATATTATAGTCAAACTTAAAGAACTGCACTGGACTAATTAATCAAAAGTTTATATTTAATAGGCAAACAAGACGTGTAATATATTGATTTTGATAATTTTAATAGTACAATTTATTTGAAAAAAACCATTAAATGTTTTTTTATTATATATTTAATTGGTACATAATTAATCTTTTTACTTCATAAAAAAAAATTTAATGATAAAACAAATGAAACTCTTTTTATGATAAATAAAGGCTTCTGACTTTTTATTTTCAAAATGAATAAAGTTACCTACGTTAGTTTTATTATTAATAGTTACGAATAGAAAAAAAACACTTTAAGCGTTCAAACTTCAAAAGCTGAAAAGGGTAAATTTTAAAGTTAACATCAGTCATTATTGACATTAAATCATTATGAGTGTGACTTAAATTAAATGTATTGTTTAGTATTAAAAAAAAAATGAAAAAGTTTTGTGATGTTCATTTATAAAATTACGGTTTTATCTATGAAGTATCTTAATTTTAGAAGATTAGAAATTTAAGAAATTATCTTTCTCCAACTAAAATTTGAATTTGTATTTAAAATGTTCTATAAATGTATGAATTATATTATATGACAATTTTATTTTATTTTATTTTTATTTTATACACAGAACGGGCCGTGGCCCAAAGTACAGTGATACATTACAATTGTAATATTCATCCAATAGTTTTTAATCGGTGCAATACTTTTTGATCAAACTTCATGAAACTAAAAACGATAAGTTTTTTTTATTGCTTTTCTTTGAAGTCCTTAAATAAATATAATACTACGTATGTTAACCAGTTGCGCCTAAAATTACGTTTTCATCGACCAAATGCGCTCAACGTCTTTTAGGTCGATAGGTCCATTGCGTTCGAAATATTTTAGGTCAATATGCCGATTGCACCAATTACCATTTTTTTTCTTGTTATGTTAAGTTAAACCTAGTGAGTAATGTATTCTAGCACAATGAGTAATTCCATTTTTTTTCAATTCATCATCATTTTTCAACTACAGCTATTATATTACAATGCCCGAAGTTATTAAAATATTAAAATATTAAATAAATACTAATGTGAACATTTTTAATTAATTACCATTTTCGAATTTATAATTTTTTTTTTTTTTTTTTATTTAGAAACTTTGTAGGTTAACAATTAATTTCGACAATTATAGATAATGTACATTTTTATACTTAACTAACTAACTAAACTAACTTAACAACCTAACTTAATATTAAGTTGCACATTTATTTACTATATTTAGGTATAAGAATTTATAATTATTATATGTAATACAAAATACAACTTACTATAATACTAAGTGATTACCACTGTAAATATAATTATACAGGAAATTTTACAAATAAATGACAGTTGTATAGATAAAATTACGTATCTTGTATCATTTCATGACATCCTAGTTACAGAATATTGCAAGATGCAATGGACCAATCAATGCGATAAAGACTATAAATGTCGATTAGGCCGATTTCTATATTAATATTTAATAATATCTAAGTTCCGATGTCGTTATGAAACATTTACGGTTAAAACGAATCTATATTGAATAAGTTTAATTAACTTGATTTTATGACAATATTTGCATACAAGCACATTCAGTACATTAACTGTAAAAACGAGAAACGAAATTGATATACTGACCGTAAAATTTATACACGCAATTGGTACTCTGACCTTAGTGACGATTTTGTTTTATACGCAACTGTTACATGCCCAATATTACAATTTTGAATAATGATAGATAAGTGTAATTAGTAAATAAATAATTCAGATGACTTTGTTTGTTGAAAATATACGTCCTCACTTCACTTTAAATCCGTGGTTATCGAATTCACAACAATAATTATTTTCAGGTCTGTGGTTTTATGACACGTTTCAAATTGTAACTAAATAATAGACTTCTACTTTAAACCAATATATTGAATATTCTCAGTGTCTTCGATTTGTTTGCTCATAATTAACTACAAATCTCATACAATTAATTCATATTTTTA
This sequence comes from Therioaphis trifolii, assembly GCA_027580255.1. Lineage (NCBI taxonomy): Eukaryota > Metazoa > Arthropoda > Insecta > Hemiptera > Aphididae > Therioaphis > Therioaphis trifolii. The sequence continues at coordinate 12,213,971 of CM050411.1, forward strand.
TTTAAAATTGTATTTGTTGTATAAAAAAACTTGATTTTGTATTGTACATAAAAACGCGTTTTGCGTTAATGCGATTTTACGTTGATACCAATACTTTTGAAAAAAACTAATGTGACACTCGCAATAATAGAAAAAACAACCGTTAATATTTTTTTAACTTTACCGACAATATTTCAAAACAATGTAAGATCGAGAAAATTGAATTGGTAAATTAGAAGTGAGACCATCTGCTATGTTCACGCATGTATGTAAATATAAGTAAAGTTCTGATTTTCTTTGTCATATAGTATGATGATATTTATTATGATATTAATATTCTTCTGCAGAAGCTATATGAAAAAAAATAAATAATGTTATCTTCAGGTTTAAAAGGCAGGAAAATCAAATCGTAGAAAAAATATTTTTTATTGATGTTGTACGTCGATCATTTCGAATAATTCAATATTACGACGTTACAACTGTTCTTTGTCTTACATAAGAATTCTTATAAAATATTTTTATTATATTATATTTTGAATTTCATAAAATATATTTAAAAAAATAAATTCAAATGTAGCATGAATACCTAGTTCTTAATTTTATATTATACATTGTAATTTAATTTACAGTCGTAAAAGAATTTAAAACAATTGAATGTGACGATGAATCTGGATTTCGTCTATGTCAAAATTTTTTATATTATACATGTACATGTGCATAAAATGATTTATCAATTAATTCAAATAATTTCGGAAATACAAGAAAAAGAGTTTATAGTCTTTGATTCAAAGGCCAATAATACATAATATAGAGCGATCAATAATGTATTATATATAGGTTATATATATATATATGTATTATATATGTATACGAGTAGTACATAGTATATAAATATAAATATATAATAATATTATGTAAATGTAATATTATTATATACTATGTGGTAAAAAAAATTCTATCGTCTATTTCCTCAAAAAATTTACGACGGAGTATTATATTATATAGGTATGTAATAGAATTTATATTACACGAAGTTGTATGTGTTATAATATACGCACCTGAATTTTGTATTATACTTACATATTATGGAGCCAAAACTATATATGCTGGGGTTAATGCGTTGGTGGTCGGCAGCACGAGTATAATATTATAATAGAGAAATAACCAACTTCCGAGTAAACTAAATTAAATTTTTCAGCTGCTTAAAATGTATCGTGTACATAATTAACCGAAACGTATCTATTTTTAAAAGCCACCGACGTGATTATTTAAAAGGGAAATTGCTATTAACTATATACGCTTTATTGCGGGCGCGGCCAACTTTTTACTTCCGAAAATTGTATTTTAAAGTTTCAACTTTCAAATGTGCACATAATTAACGTAATAATAATTATGTTGTATAAACACAATTAAGACGAATAAACTGACGCAGTACCCGTATAATGTAAACGATTATAGTGCAGTCACCGCATCCGCGGGGTGCTGTATTTACGTACAATGTAAACGGATAAACTCCCAAAAATAGTGTTTTATCACTAGTCGCGCGGCAACTTTCGACCTTTGCTACCCATTATAGTTTTATAGTTTTATAACGTCCATGTTACACGAGTGTTAGTAGTGTGTTTCACAAAATGAAATCATCGTAAAAAAGAAACGAAAAATTATCTCGATTTCGATAAATGTTCACATTATTACCGGCAAGAGTATTTTTTTTAATAGAAATTAAGGATTCGACTACCCGGTCGTTAAGTTTGAGAATAAATTACAATATTTTTCAATACTATCTAAATATGGTACATCAATGCAATACTTAGACACAAAATCAAAATGAAACATTTTATTTTAACATGTAATTAAATAAAATTAATAATATTTATATTGGATACGTTTAGGTTGTAAAAAATCACGTTAAAATGCTTTTCGATTTCAGCACATTATTAGCCAATTTACAAAAATTTTTAAATTTTTTACTGTATTGAATGATAATATTTGATTTTTATAATATTTTTTTTTTTTTTTTTTTGTAATATCTACTATTCCATAGTCCTCCGTACGCCAGCCACGTAGTATTTATCAAACCAGATTATTCTGCTACCACCATAAAAATATCCGAGAGTGGTCTTTCTAATATTAAACCCTACTATAAGGTAATGTTTTAATATTGATTCAGTCGAACTTGGAAGAAAATTTATAATACACGACGGCAAAACATTTATCGATAAAAAGATATAAGCGACCCCGACACAAAAGAGCAGTAGACTATCCCGACAGACTTGGCATGATAGACCGTAGGCCAGCCGGTTCCGTCGCAAGAGAAGAAGTTCTGAAGATGAATCGGCCGCGTTCGTCGAAAATTTTCTAAATCGACAGATTTCGACTGTTATGTTATCTCAATCAGACGAAATCAATGACGTATTATCATAATGATATTACACGCAAATATGTTACACGTGGTTTTCTCCCCAGAACTAATGTGAAAAATATTTTCCTACGTCTTTCTACGATTTGTTTTGTGAAAACAAGCTCGTATATGTATATAAACGTACCTACGTGCTATGTGGATCGATCACCACAAACTAGCTGCGTGTTTTTCGATGCGAGGTTAGGCGATTCCGCGTATAGTGCCGTAGTGCCATATGTGAGCCATATGTTCAAAAAGAGAGACGAAAAAAGGAAGATCGAGAGAAAAAAAAATCGACGGTGCCTTTATATTATGTTATACCTTTACTAGAGACTTTTTACGCGGACACGTCGTTATTGGCCTTTCTATAAATAATATACACATACAAAGTATATTATGTAAAAGTGCAGGCGGAAAAAGTTATTGGATTTATTAGATGCCCCCTACCCCGTGGTGCGCCGCGTGCAGACAAAATACGTTTTGACGTCCCCGAAAATTTTATACCGTTACTCGGAATTTTTTCTCGTTCGACCCTGGATCGTTATTAGTACACGCGCCGAAATGTACCTACACACACACCAAAGTCTGACCTAAATATAACAGCGATGATTATGCGAATGCTCATTTTGTAGGTGTTCATAAATAGATGAATGATAGTACCGAATAATATATGCGTTTGATTATAACTTGTACTTAGTGCTTATTAGATTATTATGTTTAGTATAGGTAAACGACTTTTTATGCAGTGAGTACGGTACTCATCGTCCAACTATATTTTACAATGTAATATTACATTACGTTTATGATTTATTGTAAATTATGTCCTCCGGTCCTCGTTAAATCTGTTAGAACGTTTTATATTTGTTTGACTCTGTTATATTTATCATTGTTTTCAAAAAACGGAATGCTTGTAATTCATTTTAGTAAATCAGTAAGTCAATGTTATCGAATCTTATTTGTCACTTGCGTGAAGATTCCACGTATAAAATAAATATAAATATATAAATAAAATATAAATCGAACCTTTAACTCCTACACAGAAATATTTAAGATTCATTATTTTATATATTAATTATGGTTTTTTTGTCATTATCGCTCGTGAATGGAATGTGATTTGACTTTTAGTGACTGTTTGTGATACCGAAAAAACTATAGGTATAAATCATATTAGAATTTCGTCTTATAGAGAGCGGATTAACTTGATACTATCAATTGGTTTTATGACGGAAAGCAAAAACAAAAAAAAAAAAAAAACGAAAATGCAGAAAACTGCGATAATAAAGTAATTTAGGAGTTTTTATTTTAAAATCACTCTACATTATACGGCCACTTTGATATCCGACTGGAAAATAGTGGGCGTTATTTAAAATTTGTTCGTAAGATGTAAAATAAATCTATTATTAAAATCAAAACCACTCGTTTCGCTTGAGTTATAGAAAACATAAATGTATTTAATTATTAATATATATACACACACACATATATATATATATATATATATATATATACCAGAGGACAAAAAAAAAAATCAGAAAATACACCACTAGAATAGATGGGAGGAAAAGCGTAGAATTATCCAAGGAGTTGTGAAGTTTCCCGATAAAGGGACAACTGTAAAAAGTTTTTAAAAAAACTCAAAGTTTATCGGTGTATTTTATAGGAACTATGAAATCCACTCTAGTTCTTATATTCATAATACAGTATTAAAAAAAACAGTTTAAATGACAAATAACTGTTATGATAGTTATTGTTAATTTAATTTTTTTATAAATTACAATATTAGATTATAAATTATTACATATTGAATGAAATTATTCTATTTCATATTACAACATAGAGGGGCAGCAATTAATTGTTCAATAAGTTTTTAGTAGGTACTAAAATTATTGTAGTATAAACGAACATTTCAAGCATTACAATTGGGATTTAAATTTATTCTTAAAAGGTATAAGTACAAATGACAATATCATTTATATAAAAACAAATGATATTCAAACGTATTAAATTTGAATAAAAAAAAATTCCAACATTTTTGAATAATAAAATTTACGACTTTTCGAAACTAAGTGGGTCTTACACCAACGTAAGACCATATTACTTTGAAGATATAGTTTATTAGATACAAGTCGAGTAATATAATAATTGCGTACGTTAGAAATCAAAAAATTCACTTTCTCATTTTTCTTTTAATTGTTTTAGTGTTCAGTTAAAAAAAATTAAAATTATTTAAAAAATTACATTAATAGTGTTGTGATAATTTCAATGCTAAACAAAGTCCCTTTCTTTAAAAATAATAATATGTACAATATACATTTATGTTTTTCAATAAAATTATCCAAGATTCCGAAGAGAATAATATGGAGTTAAATATTCGTATATTTAGTTTTCATTTTCTATTGGTTAATTATTGAAATAATTAGCCAATTACTTTTGTGATGATTGATTATTTACGAAAAAATAATACCTATATTTAGGTTCATATGAAAACAATTAAATTAAACTAACCTTACAATAATGTAACGACGGTTTCTTTTACATATTTTAATGAAAATATGAATGAATTGAATTTAAACATTGTAGTAATATAAGAAAAATAAGCCCACGATCACTGAATTGTAACTCTGTACACTTTAGTAGTTGTTTTTTAAATTGATTATTGTTTTTCGATAAGATTCATCATTATTTCACTAGTATTTTTCATTTTATTAGTAATTTGATTGTCACATTGTGACCTAAATATTATTAAGTCACTTGGTGTATAAATCCAACAACGACCTAAATTTGTGATTGAAAATCATTAGAGCATGACAATGCTTTTGGTTATTTAATACTGGATGTTATTTTGTAAGATATTGCTTTCAGTTTCAATGCACGGTCACCACCACGAATTGAAGAGTTTTCGATTTCATCCTACACCTACGCAATCGTTCAATCGATGTGATTTACGATGGACATTTTTTTTTATGTTTTTTTTTTTTTTTTTTTATTAAAAAGCAAAATCCGCGACAACTATGGTCATTGGACTAACTTAATTTTAGATAAACAATTATTTACAGTTTTTTATATATTACATAAATTAAATACATGTTTTACTTGTTTAAATTTTATTTATTAATTTTGTGGTATGTTGATAAATGAGCGCCAAATATACAAAAACTAAATAATTTAATTTTTACAAAACTAAATAATTGAAATATAATAAAAAAGCATTTTTTTAACGAGTTCTATCTAAGTCAATCCGACCATATTTTATTACATTATGTGGCAATGCATTATTATGCGTTTATTATTTTCCAATAGATTATGTACTCTTTAAAAACTCAACTTGTCATTGTCTTTAAATTAAAAAAAAAAAAAAAAACAACATCAAACAAAACTATCACTCACCAGGTAAAATAATCATAAAAGTAGTCCATTTATAATTCTATATTCAACTATTTCACCTTGTCTTAGGAACCGATAATGTCCTTACCATTGTCTTATATCGGCCTTTTAATAATGGACTGGATTCAGTTAATAAAACGTGATATTCTGTTGAAATATCTGAAATATTAAAACATATTATTTGTGGACTAAAACATTTGACAAATTTTAAACGATATAATAGCAATTATTATACTTTTTTTCATATAAATAAGTTATTTTAAATTACCGAAAACGAACACCAAGAAAACGATAATTTTTTTTAGCAAATAAATACAATTTGTTGAATATTTTATAAAAATGAATTATATTAAAAATATATATTAAATTATTAATATAGATTTAATCATATGTTATACATTTATTTATAATCTTGTATTTGTTACAATTTTCAATAAATATATTTTAATTATACTCAATACACATGAACCATTTATAGACTATAGCAATATTACAAAATTTATCGTATATCATTATAATTTAATTTTGGTTCAAAATCAAGTTCCTACCATATTTTATACTTTAATGGTAATTCATTTTGTTTCCATCTTTGTCGATATAATGGTGACAAATTTAAATTATCGTATAGTGAATAAGCGTTTACATTAACAATCAATGTTCTATATTTTCTCATGATAACAGTGCTTCAATACCGTTCATATTATCGTATACGTGTTATATATAATATGCATTGTAAATTTATAATAATGTGATTTGGTTTACATAGTATATAATATGCATATTACTATTTCCATTATTATTTTGCATTGTTATAAAACGATTTTTTTTGTATCATTCTGTTAAATTATTATACACCCACACCTATATTTGTAATATTTTATTAAAATATGTCTCATACACACAAGCACACACACATACACTCGCTCATTTTTGTAATACCGTAATACTTTTTAGTGTTGAAAATAATAATAAATTCAAATTTTGTTTTGTTTTTATTAATTCATAAAATCAATAGCCGCATCGTATACATTCTGTAAATAATAGTCAATAGAATTTCACGAACAAATGTTCATTCAAAGACGTAGTTGAAGCCGATTAACGGCAGTGTAGCAATTCATATTACATATGTAATTTATTTAAGCTCCAAGTAATCATATGGAATAAAATTATTGTCTGACCCGGTTACGGTTTTTTTTTCATAATGAATTATAATAATTACAAGGAACATATAATTAATAAAGTTTTCTCCGACCTGTTTTTATTTTCATTGATCTATGACTATTTGATTTCATTATTTTTCGTGATTTCTCAAAAAAAAAAAAAATTTAAATACGTATTTTGTATCAGTAATATTATTCCTTCTTTGGACAAAATAAAAGCGATGGGTGTATTGAATTTTAAAGGAATTATAGATCATTAAAATATGATATCAAGTCAAACGATTCTAAGCAAATCTTCAGTATAAAATTATACTGATTACATAATTAACCGCTTTTAGTTTGCTTGTCAGTATGTTATTTTATCAAATTTGTTTTAAGTTTTCTTGTTTGAAAAATGAGGAATTATTTTTTACCAAAAAATTCAAAACATGTTTTTGCGTCTGTTTTTAAGTTTTCATAGTAATTATTGGTCGGACCAGTTTTTTAAATAAACATTTAAAGTTGAAAATAGTAAATACCGTAAAAGTCGTATAATATTTGCTTAAAGCTTTTGAAAAATTCTGATTCACGATTTTTGAAATTTTCTCAATATCATTACTTAAGTATAGTCCATTTTTATATTCCATTTTCAGAACTTTTTTCAAGTATTAAACATTTTATTAGAGATAACTATTAAAAAAATCTATTTTTAGCCTAAAAGTTGTCAAATTTGTTTGAGACTTTCGTAAAGTATGTAGAAGTGTGCCATTAATAAATATAAGGTGAACATTTCAAGATTTCGACAACATTTATTTTTTAGTTATGACGAAATTACTAAAATTAATTTAGTGAAAATGTCGTTTACGATAAATTTTATCGTTTTTATTCGGTTTTTTTGGCAGTTTTTTCTTACGCCTGGAAAAACTATTGAGACGAGAAAAAAATGACCTTTCTGAACAATGTAATGTCATTTACAGTCTATTGAGTGGCTGAATGAAACTTTTGGACAAAGTTAAATATCTCAAAAAGTATCCAAAAGTATCCAAAAAGTATCTCAAAAAATTTTTTTTTTTTTTAAATAATCATTGTAAACCTAATCATGATCATTCGCTTCACCCAGAATCTATAATTAAAATATGTTAGCTGCTAAATAATTAATTCAGTGATTCATTTTTATCTCGTAATTTAAAATAACTGTATATTAGTAAAGTGCCAACAGTATAATACTTTTGACTATGTTATGAAACAGCTAAAATGTAATTAAATTAATTTCAACACTACTAAATTATCAAAGTACAATTAATTTCAACTGACTATAGTTACTATATACCATAGTATTGTACTTATTGAAAATAATAATTTAAATGGTCTAAGCGTGAAATGTTCGTAAAACAGTATTTCATTAATTAGTTCAAATAAAGCTCGCTGAAAGAGCGGATACTTCATTATATCGGGACGATAATTATTATTTTATGTGTACGTCACGTCGGTGTAAATTTGTGAATTTATTTCTTTCGAAATATATCAACATTAATGTAAAAACATAAAAATATACTTTCGTATGAAAATAAATTTATGGTTAAGATTAGTATTTATTTTGCTTTTGCTTTCATTTGATTAGGATCATAGAAACATTTGAAGTCGGTCATTCATATGCTTGTCCTTGGATGTGATCCAACCAGGGTATGAGTTGTACGAGTATATTGTGTGAAACAAGAAATTAAATTGGTCTTTGTCCAAAGTAAAAAAATCGAAATTGATCAAAAAAAAAAAAAAAAATGCTTACGAGTAAATCTAATGAATTATAGAGATTAGTGACCCTCAATAATAACAGTGACTTTGTTTAGCACTCGACTTACTATTGTTTTATAAACCACACACTTGATTTATTTAAAACTAAAGATCGTTTTCAAACTGAAAATTTTCAAGTAAATTATTTATAAAAATAAATTTTCTCTTTTGTGAATTTTATTCGATCAAAACTAATGATTACTATCCTGTACAGTGTACTTAAGTTATTATTTCAAGGTACTTACACGTTAATTCGTCATTATATTTCTATAGGTGATCAGATTGTAGATTAAATAATTAATAGTGCACAAAAATATAGTATACACGATTGATAACTATTTATAAAATAACAACAGAAAAATGTGTGGGTAACGGGTATGTATTATTTCTACATTATTCGATGTTCCAATCTTTTAAGATTTCATAATTTTTAATTACATACAAATAATTTACTTTTTATATCTTTATTTTTGGTATGTTATTAAATTTTATATTTGATTTGCTTAAATGATTAAAAATACTTTATCAATGTTGCACAATAAATAGGTATATACAATGAATGCCCGTTCGCTCATTAAATAATCGCAGGTATCAGGTATATTAACTACATTTTCAAACAACCATAGTTAACTATTTATTCGATCGATTGCAAATATAAAACATAAATATTCGAGGGCGTCGTGTACGCATTGTTGCAACATGTAAAAACACGTTAACCCGTACAGAAATACATAAGGGATCGTTTGTATCCGTCATCGTTCACCTTTTAAAATGATTAAAAGACAACACAATCATGTCACGTGATAATAAAATAGTACGAATGCAATGGCCGATGAATAATACATTTCAACAAATAGTTTAAACGCGTTGGTCGAGCAATAATCACGGAGACCACACGAACCTGCATCAGTTTTTTTTATGTCGATTTTGTCTGGTGCACAAGTGTGTAGTTTGGAAATGTGCGATTTGAACATTTTGATGATTCACGTTACATGCCATACCAGTCCAACGATTTCGATGCCCAAAAAACAAAAGTAGAAGAGCACAAAGTGTGGTGGTGGCGGCGTCGGCGGTGGTTAAGACGTGTGATTGTTGCGTCATACAGCGTATTTCTAGTCACACGGCGGAAACGACAAAAACCTCTGAAAAAAAACAACACAACAAAAACGTCCGATTTTGACATAACTATATTTATAACTATATTATAACGGACGTGCTGGGGAGGAAGAAGTCGTGAAAGAATGGAGAAAAATAACTTATCATACATACGAGGATAGACGGGTAAATGGGGAAAGAGACCTTGGTCAGGGTTCACTCGGTAGAAAGTGCGTATTAGGTGTACACCGACAACGACGGCGGTGGTCAAATTTTATAATGTCCGTCATTACGCGTCGTTATTATAAATATATTAGTTATTTCCCCGATCTTTTTTCTACACGTGCCTCACAGACCGACATTTCTTTGGAATAATACTGCACCTCCGTCTGTGAAGTGAACATTATACATCATACGCACATACATAATATGCTATAATATACGTCTTGTAGATATGAATTCAAACAAAAACCAACTGTTCGCGTCCGAGCAATGAACCATCCGGACCGCGTATACATACACACGCACACACAGCAGACCATGCTATTTTAGATAGATATACGTACGCGTACGTGACGTTCATTGTACGCGAGGAGCACACATTTTTATGCCGTGATCTCCGTGTGTGTGTGTGTGTGTGTGTGTGTGTGTGTGTGTGTGTGTGTGTGTGTGTGTGTGTGTGTGTGTGTGTGTGTGTGTGTGTGTGTGTGTGTGTGTGTGTGTGTGTGTGTGTGTGTGTGTATTGTGTGATTAAAAAACGTATTTTTTTCTCAAATATTTTTTTAATTCTATTTCCCAACTATAATATGTTATGTTTTGTGGGTGCGAGCGTATAGTACCGAGGAACTCATTGTTACGGTGGCGGCCAAATAATGCGCTGCCAAACGATTTTCCTGGTGGTGCACGAAAAACACAACGGCCGACGGGTGCGATGACGATGATGCTGGGTTAAGGAGAGATGGAAATCGATCTTCGGAACGTTTACGAACATTGTGACGTACGAGTAGATCGAAATATAAGAATACGGAGATTTTGGAATAATATCACGTTTTGAGACGGCCGGTGACCGCGCGTGCGATTGCGGCTAGTGACACTAACCGGACGCAAACATACTAAATTATGTAACAGCACGGTGCTTCAATCCAGTCGAACGAATGTCGGCGGTAGTACAAAGTGAATGAATCGCGGTGACACGTACGAATCGCGAAAAATTGTACGTCTGTTTCTGAATATTTTTGTCGTTATTAATGTGATCGTTTGTGTTGTCGTTATGAGCGCAATTTGGGAGGGTGTTTAGGGGACTCCGGGCGTCCACATAACAGGATTTCTTTTTACGTCCAACTATATCATTTGCAATACAAATTAAAATCACAATTTGAATAAAAATGCCCAGTCATCGATTACTTTATAAAGTAATTTTACCTAAACAGTAAATGTTTATGCATAAAAGCGAGTAAACAAATTTGCATTTTAAAATAAATGATTCGGGGCTATTTTAATCTTAATTCGGTATGATTTTATGAAAAGTCAGCTTACAAATAAATCAGGATTTTAAGATTAATCACCAATCATTTTATCTCATTTAATAATTCAATAATAGTTCACTCATATCAACATATATTAGATAAATATAATTGAAATATGATAGCCACTATTAAGGATGGGTCCAGAGCTTCCATATTCCAAAACTCGGCCCTGGTTTTTGTTATTGTTGTTGCGGAATACATACAGACTATAAGAGGCACGCGGGTTATCGAAAGGATTTCGGCTAAATAACACAAGAGCGATATAATATCGGTATCGATTATTTCGCTTACGGTACACCCCCGACGATCCACCTTCCGTATATTATCGTAGAAAATCCTATTACCACGTCGCCAACGCCGCATCGATTGTACGGTAGGGATAATGTAATCAACACGGTACCACGTGTAAACACACACGCGTGCACACACACACACACACACACACACACACACACACACACACACACAGAGTTCATATTACGTATCACGTGTGTAATTATTATCGTTGAAACTCAAAATCGTTCGCCGGCTACTGGGTATATACTTTATCCACGAAAGAAGCAGATATTTTTCGATTCGAAAGAATACAATATTTTTTCTTTCAGTTTACGTACGTGATTCGTCTGTCCATATCTGTAGTAAACCAATATGATGTATATTATGAATGTATATAAGAGCTGTTTTATACACAGTATGATTTATAAGTATCCATACTATTTTTAACCCTGTATAATTCTCAAATTTGATTACATTTTCGCGTGAAATTCAAAATAATAAAATTGTAGTACTGCATTTTATACAAAATAAGTTTTTAAATATTTTTTTGTAACGTGACTAATTTTAATTTTCTAATTCTATAACCGTTAGTTAGTATTTATACTATTTATACTATTTATACCATAGTAATTATTAGGAAAGAGAATAATTTTTTTTTAGGCAATTTAGTATCTAAATTAGTATTATCATACTATCATACAAATAGTATAAAAGCTGTAAGCATTTTAAGTTTCAACTGTTTAGACTTCTAGAGTAATAGTAGAAAGTAGCAGGAATTTCCACAAAAATGATCTACCTCTATTTCATAGATCCTTTATTTTTTTTCTTTGTTTTTTTTTTAGTTTGCCTTTATTATGAATATTACAGCAATTCGGTTAATGAATAAAGAATACAGTCAGTCGATATTTAAAAGAAGTAGACATTTACATTATTTTTTATTTTTTAATTAAGAAGCCCCAGCAGTGAGAATGAAATTGATAATAAGATGAATAATAGGAATTGAACGAGAATTGAGAAGGAGGTTGGAATCGGGTTTAATGTAGCCTAGAGATGAAAAAAGGATCAACCTGTTAGAGGAAAGAGTAGGGCAGCCAAAGATGATATGTTCAAAATCACAAATGGTTTTTAGCTGATGTAGAGTGCAAAGGGGAGAGGAATTAAAATCAAGTTTATAAAAGTGATGGGGAAGTAGGCTGTGTCCTATACGAAGACGCGTGAAGCTTACGATTAAGCACCTAGGTAGGTCTAGGTCTTTAAACCATGGTTGAGAAGGAATTGAGAAACAATCTTCCGGTGCCATGTCGCAAAGTTCGGTGGAAGAGAGTCCCATTTCGATTGCCAGGCATTACGTAGTGTTTTACGATGGATAGGTAGAATATCAGAGGAAGATAACTTAAAAGAAGAAAGATTGATGTGAGATTTAGTGGAAAATGCCAGCTGGTCAGCTCGCTTGTTACCGGAGATATCGACATGGCTAGTTACCTCAAAAAAAAAATTTACTATTTTACCCTCAAGACTGAGGCGATAAATTAAGGATTTAATAATGATAACGGGGGGGGGGGGAATAAGAAAGAGTTGAACAAATCTAATGATATAGCAAACAGGCATGATTGTGAGTCGAAAACTTTAAGAAAGGAACCAGATTGAAGATCCTTAAATTTAATACGATACATGTCTTAAAATATTGGTCAAATAATTGCAATATTCAAATAACAAATTTTCTAGCAAAAAACATTATTTTTTCCTAGTATTATGTTTGAAAATAGTGGTTATTATTTAAGAACATTAACAAACCTAAAAAAAAATCAAGTAGATAAAAAACTTTTTTTTCATAAAAATGTAGTGTTATTCTTTTAAATTTCACTCGAAAAAAATTCAAATGTACGCATTATACAGGATTAAAATGGGGCGAGTGTGCTCAAAAAAATTACCCGGTATATTATATTTATACATTTGAATATCACATAATACCGAGTTCTTTATTTTCTGAAACATTGACTCCTACAATAGTGACATTCCTTGGCGTAACGCGTATCAGACAAATTGATTTTTAAACCTATGTATTGCAGCATTCGCGGTGGATGTCGTGGCCATCCTGTTATTTTAGAATTCGGGAATTCCTTCGTTCTATCCTGATACAAAACTATACGTTATAAACATTATTCGAACTGTGTTCGTCGTTATCTATGATAAATAAATAATAATAATAATAATAATAATAATATCATGAGCTATGCAACGAGAAAAAAAAACTTGATAGCAGCTTCTATTAAATGTTACTCAACAATTCCATCACGTCACATTCGTGGCTTTAAAAATATACGATGACCATGAAAGACATTTAGTTTCAAAAAAAAAAAAAAAAAAAAAAACATAAAATGTTCTTCAGTTGTTTACAGTTTAGTGAAAGGATTTTTTTCACGTATATATATATATATATATATATATATATATATATATATATATATATTCACAGATTTTACAAGCATTTATGCCCACGAGCGGATACATCAAACGCATTACAAATCTAGATGTACATGGTAGTGCTTTATAATATACACCATTCTTCGAAAAGGTTCACAGTAAAAATACATCAGATACAACGGTTGTTCCTAGAAAATAATAGATGTAAATAGATGATAAAATAACTGCAAATGTATTTTCAAAAATTTCAAGATAAATCGAGATTCTCGAACGAGTGCAATGCAGTTATAAACAGATGTCGTCAAGAAACAGGTTCGAATAAACCAATACTCACTGATAGGGTTGTTATCTTTTATAAACACAATTAAGTGGTCGATTATTGTTTTTTTTCAGCTTTCGTTCATGAATACGGCCTGAAAAGATAATGAAAATAACTTTTTGAAGTTAAGTAATAACATCATCATACATTTTTCGAAATTTTTTTGCTCTTTTTTACGTTTGTTCACAGATATTTTGTTTAACTGCTTATTTTTCTATAAATAATTGTAGGCAGTTAAGACATTAATTCTAATCGAAATGCATTGAGTTTTGTATGCATTTAGTTTTTAGTGAAAATATGACCACTGAAGACTCATAAATTTCTCCATTAAATATCTACAATTTATTTATTTTTTTAATTATTAACATAATTATTCATTAATAAATTATTAATGTAACATTAATTTTTAGTTATATACCATTATGTTTACGGATTAAATATTCATTAATTATATAATATAGTTTTATAATTTTTACCTTAAATTAGTTCTGATTTGTATTAATTACATAAAGTTGAGTATTATCATAAAAAAATTTAAACTTCTAATTAGTGAGGTTAATTAGTCTTAAAAAGTTTTCAAATAATAAAGCATCTAAGCATATGCTATTTTATTATTCGGGATTTTTTTATTCTAACAATATTTACATTATTTTTCAATGCACTTAACTAAGAAAAAAATGAAATATTTTTTAAAATTAATTATAGTAATATTTTATAAAAATTATAATTACATATTTCTCGTGATCAAAAATCACATTAAATATCTTAAAATGTTATTTTCCCTAAACAATCGTTTACATAAAAGTTTTTCTTGAGAAAATAATTTTCCAAAATCTAGTGGGTAGAATAATATTATTTATCTTAAGATATTTAAAATGTTTAGTTGCCGAAGAAAAACATTCTTCTTCTACAATAATTATATTCTGATGTATTATGTGTATTGATTATGCAATGTGAAAATATTTTTGTCATAATTTATGTATGATTAGAAATATGTAATTTATAATTGTATATTTATTCATATTGTAATCAATAAAAATTATTAGAAGGTCCACGGTTTATTGTGATGAAAACTTACTGCTAATAAAGTAATGAATATAAATGTGTACGTATAGTGAACACAGAGGACACATATTCATTCATGTTTGCCTATAACTTACGCCCGGAAAATAAATGTTATGATAAACTTGTAGTAATGCCTACGTCATGTAATGATCGTCATATTATTACAATTTTACTATTCAAAAATTTAAAATTATTATCAGTTTATTCAAGACAAATACGAAAAAAAATTTCATTTTTTTTTTTACATCTCAATATTGCGCATACTTCAAATTTGATTTTAATTTTCATACACACATACACTTAAACTAAAAAAAAAAAAATACTCAATTTTCAATTATCGATTTGTAATTGTTTTTCTTTAAAAAAAAAATCTCTTGCATTTAGTATACGTTAAAGTGAAATAATTTTTTTTAACTTGAAACGATTTCCAGAACAACTTTCAGAAAAACACTTTTTCCTAATATGTTTAAATTAATTATGAAAAAGCAACATTGAAATCAGTTTACTGGTCAATAATTGGTCAATTTTGCCCTTAGTTCGACAAACGTTGGTCTCGGGAGATTACTGTAATGGACAATCTCTTGGAGGCAAATGTGTCAGCAAAATGTGATGGCGTCATTTGTTTTTGAATCTGAAAACGATTAATCATCAAGTTTTAAACATGATCGTGAATTATAAATGTTTAAGTAATATAGATTTTTTATCGTCAATTTAGATTTTTTTGTGGTTGTTTTTTTTTTTTTTTTGTGATAATCGATTATTATATTGATATCAAATAAACTATATCAGATTTATGTTATTTTTTGATTAATTGCTTTCTCAAGAAGAAATAAAAACATTTCACATAAAATATTCGTATTCCGTAGGCCTGAATCAACGTTCAATTTTCTAAATAATGTAAATAAAAAACGACGAAACTTTAATAATAACTTTATAACTTAATTGAATCATTTTTAATAATTACATTAATCAAAATATTTGTTATGTGGTGTAAATTTTAATACTCATGATGTTTTAATCAACGTTAAAAATGATGTTCACACCGTTATTACGAAGTTATCCATTATGATTCTCAGAAATAATTCTTTAACATGTAATTCACTAATATTATACATTTATTGTTAAAAATTATTACAACGTATTATAGGTGATAGTGTCGGTGTTCGATGATATCATGTAAAATAATAAATTTGTAAAAATACGATAAATACGAGGTTTATTTCAACGCGGGTTCTAGTTTTATAGAATAAACGTTTTCTATTTAATTCAAAGAATAGTATACTAAAAAAACTGTATTTTTGTTGTTCGTCATAAATCAAGACTTAGGTTAAACTTAAAACCTGGGGTACGTTCAACGTGATTTATGTAGTCTAATTCTTTATCAAAACGTTCCACAAAATTAAAATAAAACTCTATATTTCATTTACATTTGTGTATTTATTTTTGCGCTTCAATAGCTTCAATTGAATATACCCACGACGGAGAAATCAAAACATTTCAAATTAGTTTATTATTAAAACATCCGTTATATACCAACTGTATTGTAATATGTTTGTCATGTGACTTTAGTATAATATTCCTACATACGTAATTTATAGTGTGTATGAAAAGCTCTTTATTTTAAATTTTATTTCTGTTTATTAGAGAAAAAAAATATTCAAAAGCTTCTCGTGAAACAATAATTAACTCATATTTGGAGACATAACGCACATAGGAGTGCATTTACAACCAAAACTACATAATATAGCTATTTTTATTAAAATCAAGTAAACAACGCATAGCGTGAAACAATTTACATTTAGTATACGTTATCAGAATTAATATGCCGTATGATTGGTTGATGGTCGTTGGAGTGAGTACAATTATTTTCATCTGAAAATGATTAATCAGTTGGGCCATCGTTATTCGCATAGCTGTCACGCGAAAATATTTTTATTAAGAATTATTTGGTCCGTACTTAGTTAATTATTGTTTTCATTTTTTTTTCCAATTGACTATTCAGTGTGCACATCACGATATTATTTTTAAGTTTTTCGTCGCACAAACGTCAATACGTGACTGAGACACAGTAAATATTTGTTTTTAATAATATAATATTCGATTCAATATGATTTATAAAAGTTATAGTCACTTTAGTAGTGATTAATATCTCTCAAACAGAAATACTCACCTCCAAAAATAAATAACTGATCATTCGAAATGGGCTACTACCGGAACGAAGAACATCATACATTTTATCAAAATACACTGAGTATGTACATGTCTTGGTAAAAATCGGATTCAATCCATACAAGATGGATGGGTTGTAAATCATACATTAAACTATAAATATAAAAAGGTAAAAATACTAGCACGTGACCAATGACTTATTGGATTTAAAGTGAAGCCAAGAACTTATTGAACACAATACTGTTTTTTTCTGTGAAATCTTTTTCATAGTAACGTTGTCCTTCAACTTTTGTGGATCAGAAATCACATTTAATTGGTACTTAAAAAGGTAATTTTCCATTATTCTCGAAAGTTTTCCCAATATTTAAAAAATCTACCGATTATTAATAAATACTATTATGGCGTATGGCTTAGTGAAAAAGGGTTTTTCCTGAACATTTTCGCCTATGAGCTATTATAGATAAACTCATGTATTTGAATTTAACTGAAATATATTCACAAAAATTGTTCATACTTTGTAGGTTTGATTTATAGAATTATTCAATAATTGAATAATGGTAATCATTCACTAGGTTTTATGCAAATTATTTTAATGAATATTTTCTGTATATTTACGGTATTCGCCATAAATCCGTCAATATATTTGAACATTTCTCGGTAATATAGTTTCAACTACTTATTTAAATTAAAAAATAATTTAGTAATAAATAACAAATAAGTCAATAAAACGATATGCTCCCCAAATTGTAATTCATTATTTTTATATAACACAATTATACATTTTTTTTTTATTTTTTATTTTTTAACCCTTTGTGGACCGACGGGACTTTAAAGTCCCAGCCAAAAAAAAAATCATATAAAATTACGTGTAAATGTGGAACAGTTGTTATTGCCCGACGGGACTTCTATGTCCTGTATTCTACCAGAAAAAATTATCTTGGAAGAAATAAAATCAGTTATCATAGTTTTATCAGTGTTTGTTTGTTAATACTTTTCATAAACACGTTTTTACAGTTTTTGTTTTACAGTAATTGTTTAATTTTTTTTTTAATTTTTTTATTAAAAGTCCTTAATTTTATAATTATTTTTACATTGATTGTATGTAAAAAAAAAAATGACCTAGATGACTGACGGGACTTTTAAGTCCAGACCGTAGAGGACTGGCGGGACTTTTAAGTCCCAGGATAAAATAAGGATGAAGGATAAAGAAAAACATATTTTTTTTTTCAAATCCTATCTTAGAAATAGGAAAAATTTTGAAATGGCCAAAAAAAAATTTTACTTTTTTAATGTTATTAAGGTGCTGTCCTGAAAGGGTTAAGGGTATAAAATTACTAAAATACCAAAACCATGATCCATTATGAGAACATTCTTGTGTATATATATTATACTAGTAAGAAATAAATATAGCATTATAAACTTTTGACATCTAATTCAAAACATATTACATAATACTAAGTAAATAATGTAGTGTAGTGTAAAATATTAATTCTTGATGAATTTGTGCATGGTTATAAAGCGATTCCGTGAGATAGTCATTTAATTGTTTTTATTTATTTATTTTTAACGTCTGGTGTGACACTGCTACAATAATTAAATAATTGTTTACGAATTTCCTTCAATGAACACTCGCGTCTAATACTGATTACACTGGTTATAGAATCATAAACATAACAACCATCCATGCATACCCTTAATCAATGTCTTTAGTGTCTTATTTATTTATCGTATTATTTAAAGAAAAACACGACATTAGCTTGTGGTATGCCGACTTTGCCTCGAGTACGCGTGCGAGTGCATGCATGCGTGTGCGTGTGTGTGTGTGTGTGTGTGTGTGTGTGTGTGTGTGTGTGTGTGTGTGTGTGTGTGTGTGTGTGTGTGTATGCCAGCATGTAATGATGTATTCATTGAACGTAATCGGCCGACGGTAAACAATGGGGTGAAATCAAATTTACAGCCTCGGCGGCGGCGGAGTTTTACACGTGTCTTGAATTCTTAACCCCCTCCTTTGCGCGTAACACGAACGTGTTTTAACGGCGTCTGTTTCGTGGGCGGTGGCAGTGGTGGTGTACCTTATGATTCTCCGGCACTGTAAATATCGACCATAACCAAATTGCCCAGGGGAACGTGTACAAAGTTTATCCCTCCTCCTTTTCCGTCACCTCCCGCCTAGGATATTCCACCGACTATTCTGTGTAAATATATATATATATATATATATATATATATATATATATATATATATATATATATATATATATATATATATATATATATTGTATATATATACACACACGTTAGTGTGTGTGTACGTCTATAATTCAAAAAAAAAAAAAACCACCACTCCTCGTCCCTGTTTCTCTATCACTCTCTCTCTCTCTCTCTTTCTTGATCTCGATCTCCAACACCGTAAATTTCATATAGATATTTTATTTAACCGGATATGTCGCACGTGTGCGCGTCTCATTCGTACGCAATACGCGACAATATGGCACACGGGCAGATAGACATAGTACGGACGGGCGAACTGGCAAACAGATAGACAGTCAGATGGACAGACGTCAGACAGTGGGTACTGCTCCAATGTTTATATGATTAGGTATATGCAATGAGTTTTTCGACAAACGAGTTTTTATTTCAAACCACCGAGACACGTCTAAAACAATTGTGCAATATTACATTTACTTGTGAATTATTATTTATGTTTTCCCGTGCAAAATAATGAAAACAACCTTATTATATTATTCATCATACTCGGGGGGCCTTTTGACAATTCAGGGTCACAGTAATTTCTATGAAAAGTTGATACGAAACATGTTTAGCCATCGTTTCTTTTCAAGTTCCCATTGGTGTGGTGACAGAACATGTAACAGAGTTGTGTATTTCCACACGATCATAATCGGTTTGTAAATATTTTTTGGTGCAACATGTTAAAATTTCAGTCATGGCTTAGTTTTGAAAATCAACCAATCAACTTTCAATAGGTTTTTATTCGTAAAAAAATATCGTTTCACAGCTATAGTCGTAGAAATGAATACCTACCGATCTTGGTACATGTTTATTTTGGAGTTAAAGCTGACTGTAAACATTTACTATTATCATAAAAAACTCCTAAATATGATCAAGATTTTTTATTCATCACACTTAAATCACAAAAAAAAACTTATTGATTTTTAATGTAGATTTTTGAATTCTAAATAAATCAGTTTTTTCTGTTTACCGCAACATCATAATGAATTAACAGAGTTAATCGTAAACATATTCAACGACTTACTTTGGTAGAATGCACACAAAATTCATAGAACTATAATCCTCACGTCTAATACAATAATTAATTAGCGGTATTTGTAAACTCAAAGTTGTTTTTGTATGTACATTAAGTCCTTAATAAATTATATACCATCACTTCATATGTATACACCATCCCTAATTTGTGTATAAGATATATTTCGTTCTCTACCGTGTTGTTATTATAATATGTGTTTATATATATTTCGTTTAATATACGGTATACACGTATGACGTATGTACATGCAAACTTCCGAATGCAGACTAGCTCGGTATACATTGTAATAGATAAAACATAAATATGAATTTATGATAAGCACACAACGTTTTAAACTGTACTATTGTACAATCGGGAAGTATGAACGCACCAAGATTCCGCATTCCATTGAATCATCCGGCGTGTATATCATGGCAGAGTACTCCTCAACAGTTTTTCTCAGACTATAGAGACTATAACTTAACACATGACATTTAAACATTACTCATATTTCACCATAGTCTATAATATTTAAGATATACATTACTCACACACACACACACACACACACACACACACACACACACACACACACACACACACACACACACACACACACACACACACACACACACACACACACACACACACACACACACGCACGCACACGCACGCACGCACACGCACGCACGCACGCACAAACTCACGCACACTTGCATATTGTCCATGTCAAATACGATATAATAATATTTTTATAAGTTTCAGCCGTTAAAGCTGTACTTTAGGCACGGTGTTGGCAAACTGAAAATTTAAATGTCACCATAAAGCTTCTGTTCCATTTCGTCCGTCTTTGTGTAAATAGTTGTTTAACACGTTTAAATAACACCGTGTTTGTTTATCTCACACTTAATCGCGACCTAACGCATTCCAGCCTTTGATATTATTATGCTCATTTGTTGTCGGTGATATCTTTTTTTGGTCCCTTTTTCGATGAACCTTTCGTGAACCACTGACCGTACCGAGGGGCGAGGCGCACGAATTTTAATAAAAATATTGCGATACAACGTTTGTTTTATAGTTCGGGATTCTCGTCTCTTTTTAATGTACTCTCTGGGACGTTCCATAAAAACATTTAGTGCTTAATGAAGAATCATATCAGTCGGGGTTTTGTCACGGACTACGGTGATCTAAAATTGAAACGTATTTTATCCACGTGAAATATTAAGACCGTCTAAACAACAGTAAGCACGGAGTTTTGTTTCGTGAATCAACAATACTTATACATTTTAATACATTTGTTGTTTTATAATACCCATAAGTCATAAGCCGTTATTGTAATACCTACAATACGGTTTTTAAATCATTTTTTATTGCAGAACGTTGCTTACGGTTAAGATATCTGTATGCATTCTTATTATTTATATACATACATATCGTGCTGTATATGGTTTGAAATACCAATTAACTATCAATTTTGTATCAAAATTAAATACATACACGTGTGTATGCATATTGTATAACATATTAATGTATATATTCAGAGCTTTATTAGTGATTACTGATTTGGTGTCTTCAGACAATATCAATTTCAGTGCCCTCTTATCCACTAGTTATACACTTTTTTTTTTGTCATACTATTATTATTTTTTAAACTTCCCTCTTCGCTCTAAATTTATTATTTATTACCGTCTATATACATTTAAATTCACGTAGTAAAACGGATATCGTCTCTGTACACCTTATTTTTAAAATTGTTTTCCTCCTTACTTTTAATAGTGTCAAACGTTGACAATATCATAATTGTAGACTCGAATTTTATTTTTAACACCGTAATACATATGAATAAATACACTGCTAGGTGTTATAAGGAGATCGCAGGTTAACCGTATCAATTCCCTGTACGTCCTAGTTCAACGAATTAATAACTACCATATTATACTCGGAACGTATAATGCGTATACGCCTGAGCCTTTTATGTATCATTTCAGTACAAAACATAACGATATGGCTCGTCTTGTTTTACGGCGTGTTTATACAAAGTTCTCTTCGCGCTTTTGACGGCTTTATTGAATGCATCGACCGCATAACGGCTTACTGCATTTTCGAGATACTTATCGTTGGTAAACCGCATCATCGCGTACGGTACAGGTTAGATGAGTTGTGAGCCATTGAATACAAAACCTTATACACCGACGTGTACACACGTGTATTATGTGCCGGTTTTGATAAAAATAGCATGTGTACACATGCGTATTATGGCCGTGATATACGTATATACCTGAGATTTTGTACACAGATAGAATTCTCGACGCGGTTAAATCGGTTCCAACACATTGCGAGATAATCATTAGTCGCACGTATTATTATGATACATTATGCACCGCCTCTGCGAAGATAACAGTTTAATATATTGTACACGGGAAACATATTTTAAAACAAACGGACGTTAAGGCAGCGCATAATTATTAAAAAATAAAGAAATAATAATAATTACGATATTAATACACAATGTATTATCCAAACGTATGGGCAAGTCATAAATATAATTATATTTACATACCGCGATGCCGTGGAAGCACAACGAGCAATCGATTATTAATCGTAACTGGCACGCTATTGATGCTGTGTAAACCTATATTGTATAACCAATAGTTGGCAACGTTAGAGATGACGGAGAAAAAACACACGAATGGACACAAAAAACCGTACAAAAATAAACGTTTCCGAAAACATGTTGTCTTAAATGTCATTTTAAAAACAAAAATATGTACGTGAAAACGTTTGAAAAAATAAAGAAGTATTAGCATCGTCGTCTTATAATCTACTCAATTCAAACACAGATAGTTGGTTTAAAATGTATTTATATTTAAATGCGATTCGTCGTGACGTTGAGTTTCGCTTTAAACAGATAAAATTAACCAAATTATAAGAGTTTTCCATTTCTGGGCGCTGGCGGAGAAAAGTTGATCCTCTCCTCGTCCTCGTGGAATTACAAAATATTCATCTGCATTTTTCCAACGTAGTCTTTGGTAAAACGCCTCGGCTAAACCCTTGTAGTCACTGCAACAGCTGTTGATATTATATTTTCTAATTAAAATGTAATCCTCCCTCAGACCACTATGCCCACAACAGCGATAGCAAATTAATTTACTTTGATTCATATTTGACAGTATATTAAATAAATATAGGCGCTTAATACTATGGTTCGCTTGAGATTTTGTAGTATTCACTATTCGTGTATATATTTTTTATTTTTTTATTATTATTTTTTTCAAGAAACTTATAAGATTATCAACAATAATAATATACGATTCGGCTCTTACCGGCTAAAATGTCGTATTTGAATATATACTGCCTATTCATATTTTATATTTTAAAAACAATGCAGAATTATCATGCAAGCAAGCAGTGTGTCATTAGATTATATTTTATATATTACTTAATCCACAATAGGTAGTCATAAATATTTGCCCGGAACGGCGGAGTGATTATTATTTCATAAACATTAACGCATAAAAACGTGAATATGTTTGGCGTAATGTACACGCGATAAAACGCTATGAAATTATTGTATTAAACGTGTAATCTTATGTTTCAATAATTATGTGAATACGACTTTTAAGCAATAATCATACGTATTTACGACCAAAATTACTGCCGTGTAATATTAGTATTCTCAGAACAGTTCGCAAATGTCCGAAACATATTTCAAAATTAACATAATCGTTAGGTACATATGGACGTGATATACAGTTCTATAACAGTGAATAATTAGCAAATAAAGTCTCGAGCCGAAACACAGGTCGTGTCCGAAACGGTCTCGAACCGAAATATTTTCATTCGACCGATAAAACCGATATATTTTTTTCGACACCAAATCGTTTTTACGTTTTGTTTTTGTCATCGATAGATCACACAAGAGAAAATAAAAAAGTAACTATCGAAGTATCGCGTTACGGAAGTGGAGTTTAAGGAATATCGTCGCGACACAGATCCATTGGTTCCCCGACGGCCAGCCGACCGAATCGGCGGAGACCGCGGCGGCACGGGGTGTACGCGTCAGGGGCGGTGAATTATTATTACTATTATTATTATTATTATTATTATTATTATTACTATTATTATCATTATTGTTATTATCGTTATTATTATTATTATTATTACTGCGGTCGTTGTCTCGTCCTCTCGAGCGTCGGACCTGAGCTGCGGTAGTAGTGTTCATATTTTATCGTTTTCAGGAAAGCCGGCGCGGCGGCCGCCGCGACACGCTCGGGTGAATAATCGCCACGCGGCGGGCATGACTTATCGCGGGACGACGAGGACGACGACGACGACGACGACGACGACGGGACGGCGGGCAATCAGACGCGAACGTTATCGTCGCGCGGGCAATTAATACCGGGCGGGCCATGTTTTCTCCGCAGTCGTCGTTCCGAGACAAATCCACGGCGTTTACAAGAGCTGACCGTACGGCACCGCGGCCGCCGCGGCCTAGCGCACAATCAATCATCCGACGACGACGCGGCGCGTGTCACCGGCCAGAGGCCCCGATCGATAAAATATTCCAACTGCACGGCGTGAGATGTCGATATTGTCGATAATGATGATGATTTATTTATTTATTTATTTATTTATAATTATAAACGGACGTAAGTCCTAAAACACAATAATATAAACATTGTGTGTGGAAAGTAATAACATAGTACAACGAATTAGAATGTTTCTTAATTTAGATTGAATATAATAAAAATACTTAAAAAAAAAAAAAATAAGGAATACAATATATTAAATATAATCAAACACATGAGTATTACCTGCAACCATAAGAAGGTTAGCAGGAGAGTTAAGCATATAATTTTTTGATGAGAAAAGGGGATAAAAAGGTTTTGGATCTCTAGTATTTAGACTATTAATTTCAAAGCAAATTAAAGAAAGAATTTCAGGACAATCATCATCATCATCATCTTGACGAATAACAAACGCGCGATCTGCTCGCACACGACGCCATTACCGTGTAGTATGTGCCCGAGGACGCAGGTCGGGTCTCGTCCAGTCACCGACGGAGAGGTGAGTCGAGGATGAAACATTTTTGGAAAATCGCGCTTATGTTTTTGCAATTCGCCGATTAATAAATTATTTTTTGTTTTGATATTATTTTCAC
Source organism: Therioaphis trifolii (assembly GCA_027580255.1). Taxonomy (NCBI): domain Eukaryota; kingdom Metazoa; phylum Arthropoda; class Insecta; order Hemiptera; family Aphididae; genus Therioaphis; species Therioaphis trifolii. Next base: position 12,239,965 of record CM050411.1, read on the forward strand.
AATAACAACACATTTTACATTCGTCTGTGACTATTTTAATACAGTAACCTTCTCAAAAATACATTTCATCACAAATAGGTAATACCTATAACTACTATTTTTTGGGTCTCTACGATAGTTAATAGTGAAATATAGCTTGATACGAAAATATACGTAATATTACTGTCGTTAATGCTAAAAAGACACAGGTCAAGCGTAAAAACCATCCGAAAACATATCTTAACTCATTTTAAATTTAATTTAACTATTAAAAAATGAGACATTTTATTTATATTTATACAAATAATGGTTATACCATAATAGTTTATGTATTAAAAAAATAACTAGTCAAGTGGGGAGACAACTTCATCCTTTACCCACCCCTTTAACTCATCCTCACGAAGATGGTGATTTATTTTAAGTTAGCTTCAGTCAATGACCGTATGAAACTGATCGTTTGGTAAATTTTTCATTGAATGAAAATAAAAAAAAAAGGTGGACATAAGCACACCGTTGCTTTTTTCGTACTCACACGAGGTAATGGTATTGAGTATAAAGTACCTTGTAAAAAAAAAAATATAGATAAGTTACTTTTGCGATTGGTTCACGTGTATGGTGTTATTTTAAATATGAAATCAATGATAATTCATTGTTTTCGCAATACGATTCCGAACAAAACTCAAGTAATAATTTTGTGTCAACTAGATAAGTTTTCGAAAAAATTAAAAACCTCGTTATAAACGATTAATGTCATTTTCAAGTTTCAAGTAAAAATTTTAGAATAATAATAAAAATAATATATTTCAATTTGAGAATATCCGTTAAAATGCTCTAATTCGCCATATTTAGATACTTCTAGCTTTTATAAAAAAATTAACATAACCGATTACTATAAAAATGTAAATATAGCTGAGGCTGCTGTAAAGAAGCTAGAATAAAAATTTCGTATCTGACAAGTATAACCAAAATAACTAATTTTATGAAATAAAAGAAAACATTAATCTGGCATTTTACATACAAAGAGTAATTTGAGCGATATTTCAAGTGTCTAGCACCATTATTTTGGGATTTATGGCTAAATATCAAAAATAGAATTAATAAAAATCTCGCTTATACCAAATTTTACCATTTTTCATAAATTTCTTTAAAATAGTCGAGTAGTCATCATAATAAATCAGATTCCAGTTATTGATGAAAAGGAAGGTCCATTAAAACTAATACATAAGATACTAAAGTAATGCGTTTAATCTTTTCTTCCTAACATAATATTTATTAATAGCACTGTCTTCTAATGAAAAACGAATCCGTGCAGCTCTCAAAACGGTCGTGTCGACGAAAAGGACTACGACTAATTAATTTACAACTAATCAATCAAACGACGCGTTCAAAATATGACCAAAAGTTATTTGTGCACCTCACGATTAATATAAATGAACCAATTGATATTTACTCATTTTTTGTTAGTGAGAGAGGAGGGGCACAAAGGCCCATTCAAAACTTTGCCTGCATGTAGGTAGGTATTTATAAAATACAAAATATACTGTATACGCTTCTCACTTTGAACAGGGGTTTCTCTGCAGTTCTGTGCGCTCAAATACAAACATAATATTATTTACTTTGCCAGGTGTGTCAATATAGCGTTTTCGCACAGACGGTCTTGACAAGACCCACGAAGAGAAATAGGGAGAAGCAAAATATTTTAATATTCACAACCCCTTGCCGCTCTAGAATTTTTGCTTGGAAAAAACCTGGCTTAACTCATAACTTACCCGTGTGAAAAAAATCTTAAGTGTATCAACCCGTCCAACTTTTTCCGTAAAACTACCATTATACGTGTGCTCTGTAGGATTAACAATGAACATTATTATAACTAAATGAAAGAACCATTTTTTTTATTTCCTTGCGAGGTGGCAAATGCTTCTTTTGTCCTCCTCGCCCCGTATCTGTCTGTACATAATACACCTGTAGTGTAGATATATCCTGAAAACGTGAGTTCTGTGGTGTAACAAACATACTTATTACAAAAGGCGTAGGTAGACGGTAGACTATAGAGTGTAAAGACCGCGTGCCAAAAAAATAAATAAATTACACCGTGTGATTGAATTTTTCCGTATAAAAACACGGTTTTTTCATTTTATAAATTGCATTTAATACGTTTCTCTCCCACGGTTGTCGTATCACTGATCATAACATGAGTAGTAATTATGTTAATAAAATGTAGACAGTAGTCAACAGCACTCAAGTATACTTATCATCATATTATATTAAAATTAATGTATAAATAAAACTATTAATTTTATTATTAAGTGACTGAATGATTGAATAATTAAAAATAAAATAAGATGACCTGTGACATTTACTCTAAAACATCGGAATCGTCAGAATCTATAGAAAAGTAAAAAATAACGTACATTGCAGGATTATTCTTTAAACGGAATTCGCACGTTGGCGTGTTATCAAAATAATCATGTGTGAATGGGAGTTGTGAAATAAATAAGAACTAAATGGAATGCACTTAGAGTTGGATGTTAATGGAAGGTATTTTATCACCTTTAAGACGAATATATATTTTAGCCATCCATATCTCAGAACAATTTTACTTAAAATAATACATTATGTTCTACATGCAGTAAAAGTATAATATATCATTTATATTTTATTTTAATATATAAGAATTTTATAAGTATAGATACAGTATTTCAAACAAGCTAATAATTGGATTTTTATCAATTCATACATTCAGTCCAATACATTTCCATTGTAATATTAAAAAATACTAAA